>JARHVA010002403.1:302500-665000 GCA_037957365.1 Torreya grandis
GTCATATGCACTCATACCATGCTTTAAATATTCCTTCCATGTTCACATAAGTCACATTATTCTTACCTCAACAAGCTATGACCATGCCTAAATAATAACCTCTATTCAAGCTTCCTTGACATCAAACCACCTTGAGTTTATATAAGACCACTTATGTAGCTTAAAAAAATCTAACTACACCTAAGAATATCTTACAAGCCTATCATATAATACTCCATTTATCAAGACAACTAAAACCATATGGATCACTTATCAAGCACACAAGTCCTTCTTGTCACTTCATGATTCATCCTTCATCAATCACCACTTTATCATTACCTTTGACATCAATGACAACACTTTTTACAACAACATGGGTACTAATTCCTTGCTCTTTAATTTTCAAATTTCATGTTTATATTTTAAATTTCAATTTGTGGACATTGAATACTATATGTTTATTTCAATTTTTGCTTTTGAGTGACCTATACAATTGGTGTTTCCTACCAAAGATAAAGTGTGTTGTACACACTCAAGTATACCTTTTCCTTTTAATCTATAAATTCCATTATTAGAATAAAATGGGGGAATTTTTAGATACTAAAATTTGGTACTAATTACTTGAAAATGACAAAATTGACATGTATTTACCACTCATGAATATTTCACACAAATATGGTTCTAACATGCCATCCTCTCATGTCTACATGATATCTTATGGTGTTTACCTTCTCTGGTTATTGTCAAACACATATAAGAACCTTATAATAAATTTAAAAACAACTTATTAACTCATATATACATCCCCAAACCTTCATTGCATTCCTCCTGTGCACGGGTCACTACCATCAGATTGGGTTTGTATCACCAATAAATTTGAACCTACAATTTGAACATAGTGACCCTCTCCTAGCAATAACTACTTTTTAAAATTAAATTTCTCCTTAGGGTTGGACCATATACCTATAATATCAATGGAATGATAAATTACATGATTAGAGTCACACACACACACACACACACACACACACACACACACACACACACACACACACACACACACACACACACACACACACACACACACACACACACACACACACACACATATATATATATATATATATATAAATCAAGGCCTCATTTGAAATGGAACTTGATACATATTTGGTGCATATTTATACAATGATACACATTGATAAAATATGCCCTATTATTCCTAAATGATAAATTAGTCACTATGAGTAATCAAAAACAATGTTTAAAGAATACCAAAGCCAAGTCAAAACAAGCTTTTTCAAGTATCAAATCCAAATCATTATTTGCATTCATAAAGTGAAGGAGTACAATTTTAAAATCACACTAGGTGGGATAACTATGTGTGGCTTGATTTTCCTTTTTTAAGTATTGGATACATAAGTAATGGTATATAATTAATGAGGATAATTGGGGTCACTTCAACCCATTAAAATTTACTCATTTTAATAATTTTATAGTCGTCACAAGCACACCTAGGGTTTCAAGGTGAAGAAGACTAATTTTTGGAATTACATGCATCATCAAGACTTGGCATCATACATATAAAACTTTTAAAGACTGGAGAAGGTAACCATATGGTCACATACCCTATTTTATACATATGTCACTATCAAACATTACTAGTCAATATTGAAAATTGATAATGATATAAATCTAATGGAATTAACCCTACAAAAAGAGAAGCATAGTCTTGGATCTAGATGAATCATAAACTTACATTAGTTTGTTTTCCACTATTAAAAGTTAGGCATTGTAAGATAATCAATTAGAAAAGATAAGTAATTATCTATTTGTTTTACTTACTATATTTATCATATGACACTTGTTAACTCATTTCAATAATTTTCATTATTTTACATTTGATTCATACTTAAATTCCATATTTAGTAATATGAATTCACATAATAGTTTCTAAATTATATAGGTTAAGTAATTCATCTTAATCTAAATTAGGGTAAAATAGTAACATGTCCTCACCAAATTCCAAGTCTTCATACTCTCATGTATTTCTCTTTTTGACTTCAAGTGTTGCACATGGCATATAGTGATTATTTCATAGTCACAGACTCATAGGTTTCCTCAAGATTCCAAATAAATTTATATAGTATTCGCAGATCCATTGGAATTTCAAAATGAATTTATCTTTTAATGTCTAAATATTTCTATATATAATAAATAAAGTGGCTAAATCTAAAAATATATTATAAAACATACTCAACATATCACTTTAATAAATATTGCGATTAAAAAAAACATGTGGTGACCATACAAGGCCCACAAGGTCATGAAGTCATACAATGACTTTTATTTTCACTATGAACTTAACAAACTATGTGGATCTATTTTTTATTTAATATTCATGAAGTGTTCATTCATTTCCTCATAAACATAAAAAATATACTTAAGTGAACATAAAACATTAATAAAGTAAACATGCAATGATAATAACATAATCAAAAGGGGTCACAATGGTCAAAATATAACTTAAGTTATTTTCAACCAAATTAATACATGCAATAATCAAACGTGTTCATGGGATCACAAAATTCATGGAGTGGCTTAGTCTAAATGATAATTTTTAAGGCTCTATAGATCCGTTGGAAAATTAAACCCATTATACACTATGGTTGGGTCTACTTATTACATGGATCTTAAGTGATATGGAATAAGTTTAATCTTACAAAACATATCTAACATATCACTTTAGTAAATTTTATGATCGAATGAAAACACATGGTGATCATCCAATGCCCACAAGGTCATAGAGTCGTATAGTGACTTTTATTTTCATTTTCAACTCACTAAACTATGCAAATCCATTGGTTATTGAAATTTATTTAATATATTAGACATGTTTACTACTTTCCTCATGTGCATAAAAAATACACATAAGTGAATATAAAACATTAATAAAATAAGACACATAATGGTAAAAACATAATAAAAATGGGTCACAATAGTCAAAATGTAAATTAAGTTCTTTGTAGCCAAATTAAAAAATGTACAATTAAAATGCAGACATGGGATCATAGAAGTCACAAAGTGGCTTAGTATCAATGTGGATTTACAAGACTTCATGGATTTTTTGGAAAATTAAACCCATTCTATTATCTGGTTGGGTCCATTTATTGCAAGGATCTTAAATGATATATAATAAAGTTCAATTTTTTTACCAAAAAAAATACTTAATATTTAAGATATTATTAGCTATATTTAATTAGAACTTATTATAATGATTCTAAAAAATATTACTTAGCTAACTCAAAATGTCTTTTTTCAAATGTTCATTCAATTATTTTTTTACTTTTAAAAAATGTATCTTAATGATACTTATTGTTATTTATTATTGGAATTTATTACATTAAGATTAAAAACTATTTCATTTTTAACAATTTTTAGAACTCGTTCAAGTTGGAAGGAAGTTATTGGTAGTTAGAGTGGAAGGACTATTGTTTGGAATTATAGGAATTAATGAATATATATTACCAATATTACGATTAATTTTTCATATCAATGTTACATATACTTTTTCCACACATTTTTACCTAACTTATTGAAGTTTTTTAATAAATGTTTTGATATTGGGTTGTGGTTTACTTATTTGGACTCAAGAATACTTCATTTTTTCATTCACTAATTTGACTGGCTAAAAAATGTTTAATTTGTTTTTACTTGGAGGATATCACAATGTGAGATAGGTGACAATTTTTTTAGATTGAATATTTGAAATATTGTGCCAATATACATAAAAAAACATGCGACTGCTTCTATACAAGTATGCACATATTTATGGATCAGAAAACATATTATTCATAGATAAGAAAACATGTTTTATTGGTGACATATAAGAATCACATTGGTTTGCATTTCCTTATAGCTAAAAATTTGATAACACACTAAATCTCATTAGGAAAATATATACACAATAATGTATATGGTTAGAGTATGTGAGCTCACACCCAAATATGTGTCACTCTTTGAAACCATACAAACAAACCATTAGTGACTTTTATTAAATTAAATTTTTTTCTTTGTGTTTGTTAAAAAAACCTATATAAACAAGTGACTTTGATTTAGTTATCTTGTATAAGTGATAAGTTATATAAACAAATTTGGTTAAAAAATAGGTTTTAAATATGAAATTTATCTTATGTATACAATTCATTATTTATATGAAATTGTTCTTAGTGAATTTAATTGAATTATTTTGTATTATTTTTATTACAACAATTTATTACTTGTTGATAAAAAAATAAAATGATCAATGTTGATTGTATTTGACTTGAATTATATTTTATTTCATATAATTCATTAAAAAAAATTGTTGTAAAGAGGTTGAACATAACAAGAGATATATAGCTTAAAAATAAATACTACTTCCTCAAACCAAACATAAGGGAATTCTTTCACATGTGTTTATGTTTCTTTAAAATTAGGATATAGAATTCAGCTACTCATGAAAACATAAATGACTTAATAATAGGTTTGTTTATCATGATATTCATTAGGGTTTTGAATGGGGGAGAATAAGGGAATGTTATGACAATGGTGTAAATATGGATTGTACCTATAAAAGGAGAGATGATTTCATTTTATGAAGGAGAGGTAAGTGATTATATGGATGGTAATAATTGAGACTAGGGTCTAATGATTGAATGTGGTGGTGAATCTATAGGTTATGACCAAGGAGGATAGGGACCTGAAGGAGTTATGGGTGGTAGGATATAAGGCCATGATTAATAGGTCTATAAGTAGTGTTTTTATATATCAGAGAATAATATAGGACTGCCAAGTTTCTAATGTGGAGGCATATGAAGATGTAGGGTTTCTAGGCATCCCTTTGGGCCATGGTGGTAAGAATGATCAATAGAGAGAAAAGGAAAAGGGGTAGTGCTTAGGGAAAATAAATACCTATCAAAATGGATGAATGCATGGAAGGATAAAAAAACATTTTCACTAAAGTTATGTCAAGAAGAGGGTTTGAAGACATTGTTATTGAGGGAAAACTTGTTGGATTCAAGCCATTGGGCCCAACCAAAAAAATACATCTATTTATTTTGAGGGATAATAGTTATAATATTTATTGAAAAGGGAACAAGACTTGTAAAACTCAAGGTTGATATTTCAATTTTCCAATCTATGGCCTACTCTTCCTAATATCAATAGATGGATTAAAAAGAACTAGTTGCCTTTGATGGAAGGTAACATGATAATTTTTCCCTATGTAAAATATTTTTTATTGTTATTTTTTATCTTGTAGAGGATTTGAGTGTAGTGTTTCAAAAACCCATTTGGTCATGAAATAAGAACATTCTTACTTTAAAACACCAGTTTTCATCTTTTGACCCTCATATTAAGGCCTTAAATGTTAGACCAATTTGGGTAAGACTATCTTTTTTACCTTTATATTTCTAGATAGATTTTTGTTTCAAATCCATAGGAAATTCTTTGGGAAAATTCTTATTTGTGGACCCAAATTCTCTCTTTCATACTATTTTTTCTTGGATCATGGTTAATCTACATGTATATAAAGATCTTCTTAATTTTATTGATTTAATAGTTCAAGATCGTACTTGGTCATACTTGGAAGAAATCTATTGATTATAAATGTTTACCTTTCTAGTGTAGAAATTGTTTTAAAATAGGGCATGTGGCCACTTCCTACAAATCTCTTACATGTAATAAAATGATTTCTTTGTGGAAGATGTCCTTATTGAACATACTCTTGTGGGAATTGACAGTGAAAGAAATAGTTTGTAGAGGATCCAAACATAGAAAATGCAAGTGAAATTTCAAAACGACGACTATATGTTTTAGATCTAGTCTATAAAAATAATGATCCTTGTATGGAGTATCTAGCTAAAGATAAGGAACTTAATTCATAGAGAGCCTTATTGAAGGTTGATTTTTTTTTTTTTTTTTATAAATCATTAGATACTAGAGAGGAGGTTATGGCTTAGGTTACATTAAATAATGTCCAATTATCAAGTGTCTTACAAATAAATATTCCTATATTTCTTGAAATGGAAGGAGGTGATGATTGGATGATTGTTAGTAGCAAGAAAAAGGGAAACGGACAAAAGGGATTGAAACTAATGAACATGGTCCTTAGATATTTAAATTAAAATCATGTTGGATGGTATTATAGTTCTTTTTTATTTTTTTTTTCAGCCATGTCTTTGTTGTTTTTATGGTCTTTTGGTTGTATGGGGTAGATTTATTGTTTTATCTGGCATGCATGGCCAAGTCTGGTAGTTGTTTAAGATTGATTATTTTCCATTGGTAGAGGAGTTTCACTAGGTTATATTTCTCATATGATTTATTCATTATTTATAGGGTTAATCCCTTAAAAAATCCTCATCTTCACCAATTAAAAAAATTGTCTTAATAAATTCATTACTTTAAAGAACAACATTGAAATAAAATAGTGTTGATTTTATATATACACAAGAAGACTGTGAATAAGTTTTGTTGACCCAATTTTTCCCCTCAGGCAAAATCTCAGTCACCTTCTACACCTGCTTTACATGGCCAGTCATTTTAAGTTGCAGGGTCCACCTTCAAGGTTCAACAGCTCTATTTCAGAGCATTGATTCATCGGCCTCGTTCATTGGCATTCACGATAGAAAAAGGTAGAGTCTTCAAATGTTCACAAGAGGAAAGGAAAAAATTGGGGCATTTAACACTAAGGCAAAAGAAGGGTAGACAAAATGCAGAGGGCAAAAAAATCACCACCCACAACACTGGCGGGTAAAAAGAGACCGCCTACACACATGCAGAGGGTGGAAAAATCACCGCGTGAAGCAGTCGATGGAGAAAAAGAGGCCATTAACATCGGCCAACATTGGCAAAACTACTGTGGTCGACAGATTACATCAGCAGATGTCGGCAAAACTATCATGGTTGGTAGCTTATCGATCGACGTAGGTAGAAGTCCCGCATGAAGTCCATGACAGCGGGTGGCAAATTCGCTGCCCACAATAGTAGGTGGCAAAATACACCTGTAGAGCATAGGAAAAAGCCCACCCAACCACCAGAAGAGAAGACCAGCATGTAAAATGAGGCAACAAGCATGGTCTTGGCAGACTTGTGATGTCATCTACAGTGTTTTCTCTCTTCCCAATGGAGACTTAAGATGCCACTTGACTCCTCTTGACTCTTTCCCTATATATACATAGACTTGGTCATTTTATCAGGATCTTCCAATTTTGTAAAGAGCACAGCTCTGCAAATTCTCCACCTAAATCAATAAAATATAGTCTTTTGCCTCCATCTTGGATTGATTTGTTGTGTATGTCATGAGTATTATTTGTGTTTAGTCATTATCTTCCATGCTTTCATAGGTAATGCCAACAAACCAGCTATCTACAAGGTGCCAGTTCTGCAGCTGAAAGGAGAAGAGCAATACTTGAGAAGGACAGAACAGAGTAAGTTGCTTGTAAGTGTGCATTCCACAACACTTCGATAAACCTCTGTTATGTATTTTCCACTATAGCCTCCCTGTTAGTCATAGCAGCCTGGTTCTTCTGCCAGATGTGTAGAGTATACTTGCATTTCTGTTGATTTTGAGAGTGGATCTGGAAGGTCAACCCTTTATTTTGGTGTATCACCTCTTTTAGAGTAGGCTGTTTGTTTTCATGCATTTTCTTCTCCCTTTTCCCCCCCAGTATATCTATATCTATATTTTTGCACTGCCTGAAACAAACAAGATACATCAGAGGGAACTAGCCCATATCTAGAGACTCTCCTCTCCTGCTTCGCCATCCCACAGGTGAGAGAGGGGTTTCCATGTTGCGGGGAGAGGGCAGGAATCTATTTTCCTGCTGCAGGGTGCACTTTCCAGCGTCAAAAGTTTTGGCACGCTTGGTGGGACCGTAATTTTATCAGTTTCCAACGCAATAGTATTTCAGGATTGATGCTAGTCCTACTACAGTGATTTTCAAAGATTTCTAGCATCTAGTGACTCCACTGGTAAGAGCTCAGTTCTTTATTTTTAAGACCAGTCACTTAAACTTCTATGCCAAAGGTTACCATAAGGTCAGCTTCAAGAGGGGTCCCTTTTGTTTTCATTGAGCTGCCTTTAAACTCTGCTAAAAGGCTCAGGTTTGAAAGAACTCACCCTTATCCACTAGTAAACCCTCCTAGACTTGTTGCTAGGAACACCAACCCAGCTCAGCCACAAATACAACCTGTTCCAGCCATGGCATTGCCTTTTGCAACTTTTCGTGGTGAGATCCCTTTAAACCTCCCACGCTATGATCCGATTCCTGAAATGGCTCTAAAAAATGTACCCTCTTTTGATGGAGTGGGACCTATTACAGTTGTTGAACATATTAAGAATATTGCCAACCTTTGCAATATTCACAATATAACAGAAGAAAATATTGCCATTAGACTGCTAGCTTTGTCTCTAAAAGGGAAGGCCCTTGATTGGTACGACACCTTACTTGTGAATTCCATACATTCCTAGAATGAATTGGGCACTCATTTAACTAGTCATTTTGGGGAGAAAAGTGACAGCCTCTCTCTTGCTGAGCAGATAACAACTATAAAAATAGCTCCACACGAGTACATGTAGGACTTCAATACGCAGTTTCAAAAGACTTGGGATAGAATTCCCATCCTGGTAAGGCTGACCCCCAACTATGCTTTCTTGTACTATTTAAAAGCATTAAATAGTGACATTGCTATGATGATCCAATCTATGGGAGGACATATACTACCGGCTGCATATGACATTGCCATTACGGCTGAAAATTGCTTGATTCAAGCTGAGAAAATTGCCCCTAAGCCTCACATGCCACTTTTCCCAGAACCGCTGCCCCCAATTCAGGCTGTCACTCCCACAATTACTCCCCTACCTGTCATTGATAAGCCAGCTGCTTTTTCATCCAATGAATTAAATGAAGTTAAGGGCCTGTTGTAGAGCATGTCAAATGAACTTGTTGCCCTTAAAAGGCAGCAAGCTCAAAGCAACAAGCCAAACCAGGGTTATCAGAATTATGGCCATGCCCCTAGAACTCCCTTTCAAAACTATAACCAAGGTCAAGGTCAACTCACTACAACCAGGCCTTATCAAAATTATAACTCAGGCCCCTCTTTGTCATCCAAAGCCATGGTGCCTACTCAGAACAATCTATTGCAGGAGCAGCCAGGTTGTTCAACCATGGGACAAGGTCAAGAGCAATTTGTCCACACGAATGATATGATGAATTTTTTCCAGAATTTAGAAAATAAAGATGCTGATTTTTCCCAATTTTTTGAGTTTCTAGCTCAGCCCAGCACGAGTAACAATCAAACTCAACCAGATTCTACCCTGATAAATCACGAAGAAGGTGAGCTCTGCGCAATTAATCATAGAGGTGCTACAAACAATCAGGCTGATTGCATTGCAGCCAACACGAGATTTAAAAGAAGAGTAGTTGGAGAAGCACAGGCTTCCCCTCAGGCAACAGCAAATCCTCCACCACACCCATTTCAAAGGGCCCTAATTTCCAAACAACCATTTGCACCTCTAGCTCCCCAGTCTACAGCACCAGTCGAGATCAGCCCAAAGGAAAGTACGAAGGGAATCGGCCCCCAAGTTAATATAGTTGATCAAATGAAGAAATTTCATATGAGCATTTCTCTATGGGATTCATTGTCTCTTCCAGGACAAAAAGAGGTATTGAAGAAAGAATTGCTTGAGTTAGATTGACAGGGCATCCCAACAGACACTAATAATGTCTTAATGACGAATGGGCAGCCTTCTGCTTCAAGTCAAGTAAAAAAGGAAGAAAAGACTCCCCCCTTTTATGTATCTTTGATCATAGGGGATTTCTTAGTACACAATTGCATAATTGATAGCGGGGCCAACACTTCAGTAATGCCCAAGTGCATTGCTGATAAGATGGGATTAAAATATGAAGCAATGAACAAAGGAGTCTTACAACTAGATGGGACGCCTGCAAAGACAGTCAGAGTCCTGAAAGGATTGAGTTTAACATTACATGCCTGCCCGACATTCTCAATCCCCCAAGATATAGTGGTAGCAGATGTTCCTCCATATTTTGCAATCTGTTTGTCTAAGGACTTTACGTCCAAGATAGGTGGTTATCTAGCAGCAAATTGGTCATACCTGATTTTTAGAACCAAGTACGAGACCAAAGTGAAAATCAAATCTGAGCCACTCTACAAGGACCACCTAGAGCCCTATTCACCCAAGGTGGTGAACATTAATTACACTATCATTAATCCAGAAGACTCTCAGATGGACAAATCTTCATCTTCTACTCTTGAAGGAGTCACAGATCTACTCTTGGATGAGTGGGGAAGCGATAACTTCAAACACGATCCTTATAAATTTATTGAGGAAGTAGACCTTGGCGTCTATTGCTTGCATGAAGAAAGCGCCATCATGCCCAATATAATGAAGAAGAACAAAGAAGACCTTGGCCTATGGAAACTATACTTTGACGGTTCCAAAAGCAAACTGGGTGCTGGTGGTGGGGCAATGTTAGTTTCCCCTTCTAAAGAAAGGTACTTTTTAGCTTTCTATTTCCAGTTCTCTTGCACATGTAACGTTGAAGAATATGAGTCTTTGATTCATGGACTTGAGTGGGCAAGAAAGAGAGGGATCAGGAAGTTGCAAATCTTGGGGGACAGTGAACTAATAGTGAACCAAATAAGAGACCTGAACCTGACCAAGAACTCCTTGCTAAAGTCTTACAAGCATAGAGTCTGGGACTTGATGGAGGATTTCCTTGCTCTTAACATTACCTCGATTCCCAGGGAATAGAATAAATAGGCTGACAGACTGGCAGCTGTTGGTGCCCAATTTGATGTTTCAAAAGAGATAAGCAGAGATTGTGGTTTGTGCCATTTAAAGGTGGTGATTTGGCCTTCAATTCCAGACAATGTTAAAAATTGGAAAGTCTTCGAAAGTGACCAGCAAATAGCTCTCTTCCTGCAGGAAGAAGCTGAGTTTGCGGTCCACAATCAAGAAAAATTGCAGCAACAATATGGAAATCAGATCGTCCAATTGAAGAACAATAAACTCCCTAAGGGTCTGGTCACACTTGAAAGTATTTTCAATGGAGAATACCAACTAAGAGATGAAAAAACATGCATCACTACCTGAGAGGAGAATTATGAAAAAGTTTAAATCTTCAAGGACAAGTTGCTGGCGCTCGGTAAGGTCTGCAGGTTTCAAGAAAGGCGAGCTTTCATTCTGCTGTGTCAGGAGTTCGTTGACATCTTCGCCTAGAATTATAACGACTTGAAAGGCTTTGATCCAAGACTTGCCTAGCACACCATTGAATTAGATGAAGGTGCAAAGCCAGTCACACAAAAGCAGAGGCCTGTTAATCTGATGATCAAGCTCCTTATGTAGAAAGAATTGGTCAAGTTGATTGAGTCTGGCATTATATTTTCAATCAAACATTATTCATGGTTGGCCAATTTGGTTCCAGTTAGAAAAAAAAATGAGGAGATCAGGCTGTGCGTCAACTTTAGAGACCTTAATAAAGTCTATTTAAAAGATCATTATCCCCTTCCAAACATGGAGTAGATCCTCCAAAAGGTAACTGGTTCTGAACGCTTCTCCCTCCTGGATGGTTATTCAAGATATAATCAGATTCTGGTTCGAGACTGTGACCAATACAAAATAGCCTTCACCACTAAATGGGGAATGTTTGCCTACCAGAAGATGCCTTTTGGGCTATCCAATAGTGGTGCTACCTTCTAGTGAGCCATGGACATGGCTTTTAGTGGTTTGATAAATAAGAACATGTTGGTGTACCTCGATGATATAACAATTTTTTCTAAGGAGGTGGGACAGCATATGAAGCACCTCAGGTAGATTTTTGAGAGGTGCAGGGAATTTGGCATCTCCCTAAATCTAAAGAAATGTGTATTTACGATTCATGAGGGGAAACTTCTTGGCCACATTGTGTCCAAGGAAGGTTTGTCTATTGACCTAGAGAGAGTCTGCTCCATTCTAGAGATGTCCCTACCAAAGCACAAGAAAGGCCTTCAAAGTTTCTTTGGCCGGATAAATTTCATTCGGAGGTTCATTCTAAACTTTTCTGAAATAGTTAAACCCCTAACCTCTATGCTGAGGAAGGGTGAAGAATTCAAGTGGACAACGCCAAGAAAGGACAGCTTTGAAGCTATCAAATAGGCTTTGACCCAGGCTCCCACTCTAATCAGCCCCGACTTCAACAAAGACCTCAATCTCTATACCTTCAGCAATGGAGAAGTAATATCTGTTATGCTTACCTAAGCAAACAGTGATGACCTTGAGCAACCACTCACCTTCTTCAGCCAAGGGTTAGAGGACTTTGAAATCAGGTACACCTACGTAGAGAAGCAAGTCCTAGCAATAGTGCACAGCCTAAAGAAATTTAGATATATGTTGTTGAACAACAAGATCCATCTCATGGTTCCACATCCTGGTGTCAAAGATTTCTTGACCAATCGAGACTTAAATGAGAAAAGAGTGGGATGGATCACCAAAGTGATGGAGTACGACATAGACATTAAAATTGCCAAGTTGGTGAGAGGAAGGGGCCTGTGTGAATAGCTAGCCATAGATTTGAGACAAAAGGATGAAGACAACTTGCTGATCCATGACGTAGCCACTGCAAAATAACCAGCAGTCGTAAGAGATTAGATGCTAGACATGAGGCATTTCCTTCTTACGGGCGAATGTCCACAGGGTCTCGGTAGGGCCGAAAGAAGGTATTTTAAACTTCAATCCCTTTCTTACGTTTTGATTGATGGAGTATTATTCAGGAAGGATCTCTCCAGGGTTCTCTTAAGATGCATTGACCCCAGTCAAGCTGACAAGGTATTGGCTGAGTTTCACGATGGGCCAACAGGCAGCCATTTCGCCCCTAAGACCACAGCAGCAAAAATAATGAGAGCTGGCTATTTTTGGCCCACTCTTTTCAAGGATGCTTATACCTGGGTAAGGAAGTGCCAAAAGTGTGCACTTTTTGATGAAAAACACCGATTGGCTACCATGCCCCTACAGCCCGTTCAAGTGGAACAACCATTCATGCAGTGGGGCCTAGATTTCATAGGGATGATCAATCCTCCCTCCAGTGTTAGACACAAATGGGTCCTGACTACTATAGATTATTTCACCAGGTGGGTGGAAGCCATTGCTTTGAAGGAAGCAAATGAAAGCGTAGTCCTAGATTTCTATGAGGACTTAGTGACACGTTTTGGGGTCCCAGCCACTATAATTTTAGACAATGCCTTGGCTTTTTTGGGAACCAAAACTAGTGCATGGGCGCTAAGGTATGGTATATACCTTAGCACTTCATCAAATTACTACCCACAAGGAAATGGGCTGGCTGAGTCCACCAACAAAAATCTGATCAAGATTATAAAGAGGACCATGGAAGAAAATTAGAAAAATTGGCATGCTAAGCTGAAGACAGCTCTATGGGACGACCGAATCACTCCAAAGAGATCAATCAGAAATTCTCCATATACGCTTGTGTATGGAAGGGAAGCAAGGCTTCCTATCTCACTCGAATTGCCAGCACTAGACCTCACTCATCAACTGCAGCTAGAATAAGGAAGCAACATGGAGGTCAGATTGTGTGAACTAATGGAGCTCTAGGAGGTAAGGAATCGGGCCATGGTCTCTATGATCAGTCGCCAACAACAGGTGAAAAGACATTTCGACAAGAGATCTTTATCAAAAATTTTCTTCGAAGGAGACATTTTCCTAAAATGGGATGAAGATAGAGCTAAGCCCAGAAAACATGCAAAATTTGATGCCCTCTGGAGCGGTCCTTACATGTGTAGACACTGAAATCATGTCTACCCCCTAGGTCTTCTATCACCCTTAACCCCCCTTGCCCCATGTCCTAACCCTTGTCCTAGCCCCCTCTATTTATCAAATAAATATTTTAATTTATTTGGCCCTCTTCCACCTCACCCATGCCACTTGGATCCCCTCTTTGGATCCCCCCACCTCTCTCCTAGCCTTTATTGCCCAAATCTCCCCTTTATCCTTTCTCTCACATCCATTTAAGCCTTCCCACGACCGTTTTCCCCATGACCCTTGACCTGGTGGTGTGCAAGAATGGACAGAGGCTAATTTTAGCCTCTGTCCCCATTCTTCTGCCGCCGACGTTGGCTACACTGTGGCCGACGTCGGCGATCCTGCCGGTGTCGATAGCCTTCAAAATTATTTCCTACATCTGTTGGAGAATGCCCCGTGAACAAAACTCTCTTGATGCTTTTGCATTCGTATTTTATTCTCCTCCTCTTTGTACAACAACACTAGAAGCTACAGGCATCTTGCAGGAAGAGCTCCAAGCAACAGCTCCATTTGCAGGTCCTTCAACAGCTCTGACAATAGGTTTTCCCATTATTCAATCAGCAAGCAAGAGGTAAGCACAGTGTTGTTTTCCATTTTATTTCTTGTTTAATATATCTATTTAGCTAATCACTACCAAGACCTTCCCTATCCTTCCCCTGAGAGGTTGAAAGGCCTTCTCAGACCCTTACCTCTCATCCATCCCCCTTTTGTGCTTCTGGTTCTCAACCAGTCACTTTCTCGATAGTCCCCTCTACCCAACCAGTTCTGCACAAACCCTCAGACTACTCCTCAAACCCCAAACAACTCCCTCTGAATCCCACACAGAGCCTTAGACCCTCAGACGAAGCCTCAGTGCATTTTGCAGACTAAGACCAGCCCTGTAACTTGTCCCTGACTACTGCCCTGACTGACCTCGTTTGTTTCCCCTATCAACGTCGACAGCCTAACCGATGTCGGTGACCTTATTTGACTGACAGAGGAAATACCACCAATGTCAGTGACTGTGCAAAGGTAGATTACTTCTAAACAGGTACGCATTTGTCTTAAGTTCTTTCTTTTTATCTTTCATCATTTATCACTTTCTATTTCTGATTAGCACTCTATTTTTAACAGTGGACTGACATCCTCCAAGAAGCCTTTGCGCTTCTAGGACCAAGCCTTCGCTTGGCAGTCCACCCTTTTGTCATCTAACATTTTTCATGTTTTAGTGTCTTTCTCTTTCAGGTGTCATCCTCCACAACCAAAGAGGAGCTCCTCCTATCGTCTGAATTCTAGTGCGCACGTATACAATCTGGGTACGTATAAACCCTCGTCCTTTTTCTTAGTTTCTCATTTTCTCTTTCTTGAATGTGAAAAGCAAATCTAGCGTAGAAACATTCTGGCACGCCCGGTGGGACCTTAGGGTCTCCCTTGGGTTCCTTTTCTTTCTGTTCATTTAGGTGCATTAGGTTCCTCCCTTTTCACCTCTTTCTTCTCTTCCAAATGACATCATAAGTAGGATTAAAAGGAACCTTTCTTTCTTTTCTTGCATTTCTAGACTAGTCAAAAATCATATCCTTCAAACCCTTTCTCAACTTATTTTTCATCCGAGCTTAACATTTTGACTTGGGGCTTAAAACATGTTGCATTGCATTTTTGTTTGCTTGCATTTCTTAGTCCACACTTAGTAATTAATAACCGCATATTGAATTAATCGTAGTCCACTTGATGTTACACAACCGAACCACTTGCACTAAATCAAACATCAAACTTACTTGAGACAAGGCCCGACTGGGATTTCATCCCCCAGCGGATACCTTACCCCTCCTTGGCAGTCCCACTTAGATTTCATCACCAAGGGGAAAGCCCACTCCGTTCTCTGGCGGAGGATAATCTCTAGGGAAAGTATATTTTGGCTAAGCGAGACCAGCTAACCACTGGACTCGTGAAGTGAGGGGAGCTTGCTCCTTAGCACCAGGCCATGTACGGAACCTAACCTAGACTTTTGAGTGCCTAAACAAACCTGAAACCATCCATAGACTACCTCTTCTAGGACCCTTCTAACATCCAACCTCCCCAAACATCACTTTAAGGCATAAGCCACACGAGCTTAATAATTTATTTCTAGGGATTTAACGCTTAGGCTCTGCTTGTGTTCTTCATCTTTTCTATTCTTATCTACTTATTTGAGGTAGTGAGGACGTTCTTCTCCCTATTTTTCAAAAACTCTCAAATCTTTTGGGTTTCTAGAAAACACAGTCACCGACATTGGTTTTACCACCGACGTCGGTAGCCTTTTCTCACCGGCATCAGTTATCTGACCGACGTCGGCCATCTTTCTCACCGACACTGGTTTTTCAATCGACGTCAGTCTCTGTCACAGTTCTTTTTTTTCAAAACAGCAGCCTTAAAACCCACCCCTTTTTCTGCCAAAAACTACATTATGAGTTTCTGAAACTGAAAAAACATAGTTTCTAAAACCTGACCCTATTTGCCTTGAATGGTTTTGACATGCAGTCAAACCAAGGCTCTTCTTGACCACGCGAGACATCAACTACTTCCGCCTTCCCCGTCCATAACCAGTCCTATAATGGAGTTCCACTCAGAGACTGAAAGAACTCCTACTCGCCCAACCCCGCCCCATACTCCTATTATCCCAGAAGGGGACCAAGATTTTGCACGATTTTTGGACCTCAATGTCAAAGCCTTGCAGCACTATCTCGCACATAGCCAAATGCGAGACTCCTTAGGCAACCCAATCTATGGGATGCTGACTTCCTTAGTCGAGACAATGATCACATCAATAGTATCTACAATTTGACCTATAGACAATCAAGCCAACACCTCGACCAATAACCCAACCGTCTCTTACCTTCAAAATTTAGCCTCTCTTTTTAGACCTACCTCCGTGGGTGTTCTGGTACCCCCTCAACCTCAAACAACTCAACCAAATCCTACACCTTTCCAAAACCTAGTGGTCTCTATCCCCCCTACTCTTGCACCTATCAACACAAGAGTAACTGTCTACCCTTCAACAAGTGTGGCCACTCCTCAACCATCTTTGACGGCCCCTATCCAATTTGTGCCTACCAACCCCATAACACAAGTGCCCTTGGCTTCAACTTCCACCCCGATAACTAGCCACCCATATGTTGCGTCTACACAACCAACCACGTCATATGCCCCTCTTAATATCTTTCAAGCACCTTATAATCTAGGAGGTGCTCCACCTGCCAATCCATCAGTAGACATAATCAAAATGCTGATGGACAAGATGTCTAGCCTAGAGATCTCTATTTCTGGCTCACGCAATGCTCTCTCATACGAGCAAATTTGAAATGAGCCCATTCATCCTTCTGTCCCGATTAGGCCATACCCCAGTCAATAGGAGATTCCTAAATTCTCTCACTTTCAAAGCAAAGAAGACCTGCAACAGCACTTACGGGCATTTAGACATGCCTGTTACCTTATTGCCCATGATGATGCATTACTTTTATGCACATTTCCTATGTCTCTCTCTAGTGTTGTGCTTGACTGGTACAACTCTCTTGCCAGCCATTCCCTCTTCACATTCACACAACTGGCCCAGCTCTTTCTTGATCACTTCTCCATCAACATCACCAAGAAGGTCTCGATCACAGACCTCTATTCTATCCGCCAATTCGAGGACAAATCCATAGCTGACTTCGTTACTCGCTGGAGAGGCCTCATCAATCAACTCTCCTTTTCCTTACCCCAACCCGAACTTATTGAACTTTTCTCCCAAGCCTGCGCCAAACATATTTCTTCCACCTTACGGGTTCAGACCTTCCGTACCTTTGATGAAGCCTTCACGATGGCCCAAAAACTTGAATTACGTGCCATCAAGGAGAATAAAGTCAAGCTACGGAGCAAGAATCCCAACCCTAAGATCAATGACTCCTCTTCTTCTAAACCTTCATCATCCAATCCTAAGTCTAAAGCTTCAGCTAATGCTGTGGTCGTTAGACCTTCATCCTCTTCACCTTCAACCAATCAGTATGAGCCATCCACATCTCAGAGCGCCACCTGCCAATTCCAGCAGAGATACGTACAATGACAGTATACTCCTCTCGAAGAATCATACGCATCTGTGCTAGAAAAACTTGTTAAACAGGGGGTTCTCAATCTCCCCCAGATCCGACCACCTCCACAATTTGATCCCTCACGTGCCATCCCTACGTGGTATAGGGAAAATGATTTCTGTAACTACCACCATGTTAAAGGCCATGACACGGGAAATTGCAAGACCCTTAAAAACATAATCCAAGACATGCTCAAAAAGGGTGACCTCATCCTAGACAATCAGTATACAGAGAGCTATGGGGCATCAGTCGGTGGCAACGGTACAGTCTCTGTGTGGGCCACCTCCTGCACTGCTGGGCATATGAGCATATCATGGTGACACGACCTCTCAGCCTCCCAGTGGTGATCTAGGCTGGCTTCAAGGTCAGATTTAGGCGATGGCACGAGATGATGGCGTAGACGCAGGTGGATGGAGTGGTCAGAGATATTGACCACTACAGAGGGGTACTGGAGGCCCTGATCCCTACAGATATCGTCTGGAGACCATACTTGATATATCCAGCGTTTAGAGACCAGGGGAAGCAGATGGTTGGGACTCAGAGCATGCGATGGGTTAGAGGTAGGTGAGCTGGTGAGCTTGAGAGGATCCCAGTAGAGAGAGTGCGGCACCAGTACGGGCTGCTACAGGATGTACCTCCCGCATTCCCACTGTATAGGTGGGATGACATTGAGGTGCCACTCCCATTGCCAAAGGAGACAGAGGGACCAGATTTTGAGGAGCTACCAGCAGGCCCTGGTATAGCAGATCAAAGATGCACAGAGGCCTACTCGACATGGTGGGTAGGGCAGTATGCAGGGATATAGGCAGGGCCATAGCTTGATCTGCAGGCAGTGATCAGAGAGAGAAATATGGCGAGGTAGGAGAGGGATGCGGCACAGGCTCAAGTGACCATTTTGTAGGGATAGGTCACAATTTTGTAGGGACAATTGGTGGGGGTGACAAGATAGGTGACAGAGATGACAGGTCGAGTGGTAGCACTGACAGGGTAGGTCACTCTGTTACAGGGACAGCTGGCCGTAGCCTAGGCATAAGTAGTGATAGGTCGAAGCTTTGGAAGGCAGGGCCCATTACAGCAGCCATCTCAGTAGTCAGCATTTTCACAGGGGGCAAGACCGTCGGTATCGGTGTAACTGACATTTACACAGCCACAGGGGCAGTACAGGGGACAGCAGCAGGTCAGATGGGTACACCACAGACTGTATCTATAGTTAGATACAATAATGCATTGGACAAGATTGCAAATTATGAGGGAGATATTAGAGGGTTTCCTTAGATACAGTGATACTCAGATATGAGGGCAGAGCTGAGCCGGTAGCAGTCTATGTCATGAGTGACTGCTATCAATTCATGCAGATGGGGCAGATCAGAGGGGGGAGAGGATACATCATCTTCTCGGCCACTGCCACCACCACAGCCACAACTTTGAGGGCAGATTTTGATATGATGTATATACCGGCCTGCGTGCCGATGATGCGAGATGTATGTGATTTTTTTTAGAGAGAGAGATGCACAGATTATGCGATTGTATAAAACTTCAAGATATATATAATAAGATTATTTTGGATTATTGATATGAGTTATGAGAAATTATATGGATGTGTTTAATGTTTATGGCACTTTGATTTGATGCATGTTTTGATATGATGTGTATAATGATGATGCTATGATGCTATGTTTGTGATTATGATGACTAATGTGATGATGAATGTGATGTTTAATGAAATGGTTATATGATGATGATTAATGATATTGATGTTGATATTTGATGTGAATGGTTATGATTTTTAGATTAAATGGTGATGTTTAATGACTATGGATGAACATGATGAAAATGATTATGCTAATGATTATGAAAATATGTGACTAACTGTGATATGATTGACAGGTCACGAGAGAATGGGATGGAAGAAAGTGATGAAGAGGATGGCTGAGCTAACCCTAGGAGACCCCATGTCAACTGAGTGCTGCCTACATAGCCCTTGTCCTAAGGGCCTCAAGCCAATGTAGTTCTCCCAAAGAGGGAGGAAGAGTTGAAGTGATTGGTTGGTCTTGGTCGAGGTCAAGGTCATGGTCAAAGAAGAGAAGGTTTGTCCATTAGAGAGACGAACAAATAGAGGGTGGTCGAGCTAACCCCAGAAGATGTCGTATCATCTGAGTGCTGCCTACATAGCCCAGATTGGAAGGGGCCTCAGACCAATGTAGTTCAAACTAGTTGAGAAGATTGGTCGATGATTGGTCTTGGTCATGTGTCGAAATGATGAGGAGAAAAAGATGTTACAGCCTTTTCTAAATGGTGTATTCTATAACATTGGTTGAGAAGTATTTCATCCCTAGCAATGTTCCATAGTCATGATGGATATATGCTAAAAATGAATTGAGGTCTATTTATGCTTCAGCAAGTATTGGTTTATGCTTAACATAAATAGTGTCTGGTTGATAATTTCCATGTGTATTGGTGTCCATAGAAACTAGTGTGAATAGGCTATGTGAGTAGTCTAAAAAAAGATTGGAGTTGAGTTGATTGGGTTTGACAAGTGATGAAGTTAGAATGTGACCAAAGTGTAAGCAAAAAGTGAAAGGCATAATTGCCCTTTCATTGACAAGGACCAGAATGATAGCATAGATAGGGGTTGTTAGAACAAAGAGCCCCCTTCATGCATTGCGTCGTTGACCATGGTTGTGTTAGAATGGTAATCGAATCACTTTGACATTAAAGTGAGCTCAAAGTCCCTTGAGCAGGTGTTACGATAGGTGAGGATAGGGAAACCCATTTTTAGAGCAGAGATAACCTTGCCCTTTTTTATAGGAGACCCTGAGACAACTACAAGCCAAGTCCATGACCCATTTTTTTTTTTTGCGCAGACTGATCGATGCGGGAAGTCTACATAGAGATGTCATTTTGCTTTGTGGTCATTTGTGAAGCTGATCGATGTGGGAAGCTTCTAATAAAGTGTTGTTTGTAGCAAGAGTTAATCATAGCCATCCTTCGAGGGAGTGGTCTATATTTTTGCTTTATATAAGTTTGAATAGTTGTCTTTCGAGGGAGCAGTCTGCCTTTTGATTTAATTTTGACATCTTGATTTTTTTTTTGACAAAATTTGGAGTCATGGACAAGACTATAGAAGTTCAAGGGCTCCCTTTTATTAGGACAAAGCATCCATGCATCATAAAAGGGTTATAGAGGATTTGTTTAGGGGAATAGGGTTAAAAGGAATGAGGATTGCTCAAGGGATGAGCTCAAGTTAAATGTCAAGTGGATGAGTACTCGACTAACAGTAGAATGGTCACAGATGCAACACATTCAGAGGCTCAGGTTCTAGCCGTCCGTTGAGAGAAGACAGATGATAAGTCCCCGACCCATACTTGTGTGTGATGATGAAAGGTCCGAGCCAATTAGGGGCAAACTTGCCTCGTTTACTTCGCTCCATATTGGTGACATGCTGGTGATGATTAAGAAGTTGGTTGATGTGGTCATTGATTTGTCGAGATTGGTCGAGGGACGGTTTGAGATTGGTGTTTGGTCATGATTAAGAGGTTAAGGTTGATGATTGGTCAAGGTTTGGTTTCTTAGTCGAGGTTTGGTTTGATGATTGATTGAGGTCATGGTTGATGTGTGATTTATGTTTGGTTGAGGTCATGATAGGCAGTATAAAGTCAAACTCCCCCCAGCCATTTGGTGGTAGGAAGAATGTTTAACACATAGTGTGGATGAGATGGAGAGAAGATGAGGGGGAGAGACCTGGGTACCCCACCTGGTTGATAGGTCAGGGGTTCCCAAGCAAATGGCGTTTAGGCATTGAAAAAGTTAGGAGGGATGGAAACCACCGACTCCGTAGGTGAAGGAGGAGGAATGGGTGAGCCTAAAGATTGGTCAATGGTTGGCTCGGGGCAAAGGTCTGTAGAGCCCTGAGTGGGTTCATGATATCCCAGGCCATACCATTTCTTGGCATCATCATCATTGAGTGGCTCAATGGGCTGATGGGAGCCCTGATCATAGCGTCTGAAACTAAAACCCTTCCATACACACCTGTAAAGGTAAGTGTGTGCAAAGGCAGGGTTGCCAAGAAATGAGAAGTCTGATGTGAATGGTTGGGGTGAAGAGAGAGGGTTTCCATCAGTAGGAGCTTGATTGAGCCCCCCATAGACAAGATTGGTTCAAAGGTGAGGAGGACCATAAGGCACAACCATCTCGATCCGATGGTCATAACTGGGGCTGTGGTGAAGGCGTCCATACTCTTGCAGAGTTTGGAACATGTCTAAGGTCAGAAAGCGATATTCCCCAAGTGAAAGTCATTGGAAGATGTCTTCCATGGGGTCTTTGGTAGTCGCTTGAAGAGGAGGGGTGAGGGTGACCGCTGATTATGAACTAGTTGAAGCTTCCGTGGATGGAGGCAGTGCCGGGGTTGATGGCTT
Organism: Torreya grandis; assembly: GCA_037957365.1. Taxonomy (NCBI): domain Eukaryota; kingdom Viridiplantae; phylum Streptophyta; class Pinopsida; order Cupressales; family Taxaceae; genus Torreya; species Torreya grandis. The sequence continues at coordinate 324,835 of JARHVA010002403.1, forward strand.
GATAGGAATGAGGATGTCATTTGGACGGTAGGTGGTGTTACAAGTTTTGAAGGGTGAAGGGTCAGTGGGAATGGTGTGGACTTACCTGTCATGCTCAAATTTCACACAACAGTGTAGGGTGGAGGGGACACAGGCCATGGCGCTGATCCAGGGTCGGCCCAGAAACATGTTGTATTGAAACTCTCCTTCAATGATATAGAAGAGCTCTAGGACTATGCATGGACCAACATGAATGTGAAGGATGACTGTGCCAATGGTTGTGGCAGTGGTGTCATTGAAGGAGTGCAAGATTGCGTCAGTCTTGGAGACGCAATTCTTGGGAAGAGCCAACTGATCAAAGGCATGGGTGGAGATAATGTTGATGCTGGCACCTCCATTGATCATAACACGTTTAATGTGTGTCCGATCAACATAGGCAGTTATGAAGAGGGCGGCATCTTGATCTTCCATCTTGATCAACCAGGTGGGGTACCCAGGTCTCTCCCCCTCATCTTCTCTCCATCTCATCCGCACTACGTGTTAAACATTCTTCCTACCACCAAATGGCTGGGGGGAGTTTGACTTTATACTGCCTATCATGACCTCAACCAAACATCAATCACACATCAACCATGACCTCAATCAATCATCAAACCAAAACTCAACTAAGCAACCAAACCTTGACCAATCATCAACCTTAACCTCTTAATCATGACCAAACACCAATCTTGACCCAGCCCTCGACCAGTCTTGACAAATCAGTGACCACATCAACCAACTTCTTAATCATCACCAGCATGTCACCAATATGGAGTGAAGTAAACGAGGCAAGTTTTCCCCTAATTGGCTTGGACCTTTCATCATCATGCACAAGTATGGGTGAGGGACTTATCATCTGTCTTCTCTCGATGGATGGCCAGAACCTGAGCCTCTCAATGTGTTGCATCTATGACCATTCTACTGTTAGTCAAGTACTCGTCTACTTGACATTTAACTTGAGCTCATCCCTTGAGCAATCCTCGTCCTCTTAATCCTCATTCCTTTCAACCCTATTCCCCTAAACAAATCCTCTATAACCCTTTTATGATGCATGGATGCTTTGTCCTAATAAAAGGGAGCCCTTGAACTTCTATAGTCTTGTCCATGACTCCAGATTCTGTCCAAAAAAAAAAATCAAGATGTCAAAACATATCCAAGGTCACCCAATCAAATCAAAAGGCAAACTGCTCCCTCGAAGGATAGCTGTACTATCATTGCTGTAGCTAATAGACTGCTCCCTTGAAGGACAGCTATTCAAACTTATATATAGCAAAAATATAGACCACTCCCTCAAAGGATGGCTATGACTAAATCTTGCTACAAACAACACTCTTTTAGAAGCTTCCCACATTGATCAGCTTCACAAATGACCACAAAGCAAAATGACATCTCTATGTAGACTTCCCACATCGATCAGTCTGTGCAAAGAAAAAAAAATGGGTCATGGACTTGGCTTGTGGTTGTCTCAAGGTCTCCTATAAAAAAGGGCAAGGTTATCTTTTCTCTAAAAATGGGTTACCCTATCCTCACCTATCATAACACCTGCTCAAGTGACTTCGAGCTCACTTTAATGTCAAAGTGATTCGATTACCGTTCTAACACAACCATGGTCAACGACGCAATGCATGAATGGAGCTCTTTGTTCTAACAACCCCTATCTATGCTATCATTTTGGTCTTTGTCAATGAAAGGGCGATTATGCCTTTCACTTTCTGCTTACACTTTGGTCACATTCTAACTTCATCACTTGTCAAACCCAATCAACTCAACTCCACTCTCTTTTCAGACCACTCACATAGCCTATTCACACTAGTTTTTATGGACACCAATACACATGGAAACTATCAACCAGACACAATTTATGCTAAGCTTAAACCAATACTTGCTGAAGCATAAATAGACCTCAATTCATTTTTAGCACACATCCATCATGACTATGGAACATTGCTAGGGATGAAAGACCTCTCAACCAATGTTACAGAATACACCATTTGGGAAAGGCTGTAACATCTTTTTTCTCCTCATCTTTTTGACACATGACCAAGACCAATCATCGACCAATCTTCTCAACTAGTCTGAACTACATTGGTCTGAGGCCACTTCCAATCTGGGCTATGTAGGCAGCACTTAGATGACACGACGTCTTCTAGGGTTAGCTCGACCACCCTCTATTTGTTTGTCTCTCTGATGGACAAACCTTCTCTTCTTTGACCATGACCTTGACCTCGACCAAGACCAACCAATCACTTCAACTCTTCCTCCCTCTTTGGGAGAACTACATTGGCCTGAGGCCCTTAGGACAAGGGCTATGTAGGCAGCACTCAGTTGACATGGGGTCTCCTAGGGTTAGCTCAGCCATCCTCTTCGTCACTTTCTTCCATCCCATTATTTCGTGACCTGCCAATCATATCACAGTTAGTCACATATTTTCATAATCATTAGCATAATCATTTTCATCATGTTCATCCATAGTCATTAAACATCACCATTTAATATAAAAATCATAACCATTCACATCAAATATCAACATTAATATCATTAATCATCATCATATAACCATTTCATTAAACATCACATTCATCATCACATTAGTCATCATAATCACAAACATAGCATCATAGCATCATCATTATACACATCATATCAAAACATGCATCAAATCAAAGTGCCATAAACATTAAACACATCCATACAATTTCTCATAACTCATGTCAATAATCCAAAATAATCTCATCATATACATCTCAAAGTTTTATACAATTGCACAATCTGTGCATCTCTCTCTCTAAAAAAAAATCACATACATCTCACATCATCGACACGCAAGCCGATATATACATCATATCAAAATCTGCCCTTAAGGCTATGGCTATGGTGGTGGCAGTGGCCGAGAAGATACTGTATCCTCTCTCCCCTCTGATTTGCACCGTCTACACGAATCGGTAGCAGTCACTCATGACATAGACCGCTACCGACTCAACTCTGCCCTCATATCTGAGTATCACTGTATCTAAGGAAATCCTCTAATAGCTCCCTCATAATATGTGATCTCATCCAACACATTATTGTATCTAATTATAGATACAGTCTACGGTGGACCCATCTGACCTGCTGATGTCCCCTGTACTGCCTCCTGTGGCTATGCCAATGTCGGTTGCACCGATACCAACGGTCCTGCCCCCTGTGAAAATGCCAGCTACTAAGATGGCTGCTGCAATGGGCCCTACCTTCCAAAGCTCTGACCTGCCAGTGCCTATGCCTGGGCCGTGTCCAGCTATCCCTGTAATAGAGTGACCTACCTTGTCAGCGCTGCCACTCGACCTATCATCTCTGTCACCTGTCCTGTCACCCTTGCCAGCTGCCCCTGCAAAACTGTGACCTGTCCCTACAAAATGGTCACCTAAGCTTGTGTTGCATCCCTCTCCTATTGCGTTGTGTCCCTCTCCTCATGAGCTTTATCCCACTCCCTAGTGACCTCTTGCAGATCTGACTGGGGACACACATATACACCTGTGTACCATCCTATCCACCATGCTGTGTAGGCCTCTGTACACCTTGGGTCGGCTATCCTAGGTCTTGCCAGCAACTCTTCAAAATCTGGTCCCTCTGTCTCCTCTGGCAATGGGAGCAGCACCTCAATGTCATCCTACCTATACAGTGGGAACGTAGGAAGTACATCCTGTAGCAGCCCATACTGGTGCCACACTATCTCTGCTAGGATCCTCTCAAGCTCACCAGCTCACCTACCTCTGACCCATTGCATGCTCTGAGTCCCGACCATCTGCTCGCCCTGGTCTCTGAATGCTAGATATACCAAGTATGGTCTCTAGATGATATCTATAGGGATTAGGGCCTCCAGTACCCCTCTGTAGTGGTCAATATCTCTGACCACTCTGTCCACCCATGTCTGCACCATCATCTCACGCCATCACCTGAATCTGACCCTGAAGCTAGCCTGGATCGCCACTGGGAGGCTGAGAGGTTGTGTCACCATGATATGCTTGTATGCCTAGCAGTGAAGGAGGTGGCCCACACACAGACTGTACTTTCACCACTGACTGATGCCCCATAGCTCTTTGTATACCTGGGCCAAAAAGATGGGCACCCAGGTGAACACTGTCTGTTGCTCCAACATGTCCATCAAAACCCCAGTCATGGTGACTGGGAACCTGCCTCCCTCTGCATCTGGCAACACATAGACTGTGATGCCGATCATCATCAAAACAGCCAGCTGATGTGCACCCTCATCTACCATGTATAAAGGCTCATAAGCAAAACTGGCTGAATGGTAGCTCATCTCCATGATGTGCTCCCCAAATAGTGTAACCATGTGTATATCATGTGCCTCTCTCGAGCACGCATAGATGTCAGCTCCATGTACCGATAGCCATAAAATTTGGTACACATCCTTGACCATGACTGTCATCTCACCCGTGGGTAGGTGGAAGGCATTGGTGGCATGGTCCCACCACTCGATCAATGCCACTATGAGGCTCACATCTCTTGCCACTCTACAGTAGTGCTACAACCTGCCTAGTCCCACTGCTCTCATCTGCACCCACTCCTTGACCATCATGCCTCTATGCATCTACATCAGCAAGGTCAGGAGGTGATCTTATAGCATCAGAGTCTACCTCACCTGCATCCATCCACAGTCAATCTCATGTTAAAACTATTCCTACTCTTCCTATTTGACCAACCATTCTAACCATCTATGCCTAACCCGACACCCAAGAAGCCCTTGGCATAGCTTCGACCTTTCGACTTGACCATTTTTCACCACCCTTTTCGACTAGGCAGCCACTGACATCGGTTAGCGTGTTGATAATGTCACTCACATAACTGACATTGATCACCTTATGACTGACGGCGGCAAGTGAGTAACCGACGCCGGTCCCTGATCGATCGATGCTGGTGAACCCACTGATGCCAGCGACTGGTTCGGCCCTAGAGCCGAACGGGGTGACCCCTCAAATTTAGGGCTTCCCCCTGTGGACTCCCCAACCCCCCTAAATCACTCCTAAATCATCCCTCAGCTATCCTAGACCCCCCACCCACCTTCTTAGCTACCCTCCCCCCTCAATTTCTACCTAAAGCAACCAAAAATTCAAAAAACTAAATCAAAACAATAATCAATCAAGTAGGGCTCAGAGACCCTCCTACCTCATCTCGATGTCATCAGTGTGGTGGCACGATGGGTCCCGCTGATGGTGGACCTCCTGTAGGTCCTCTACTCCCCTCTGCCATCTCTTCCATGCCAATAACTCTGCACGCTCCTGTTGGCCCACACACGTCCCTATAGCATCCAATCGACTCCTCTTCACCAATGTTCCTCTGCCACCTCGCACCGCTCCTCGGTCAACTCTGGGTCACTTTCACTCAATCAGCTCCAGAGCTCTTTTTTTTTCTCTCAGTCAACAAGTAGCAAATGACTTTTGATGGGCCGCTAATCTAGTTTTGTTAGATTTGGCAGGCCACCGACGTCGGCATATTCATGGCCTATTACGCCGATGTCAGTTGATTTAGTCTGACGTCGGTCTTCTTTGGCAACCACCGTCAGTTTTATCACCAACATCGGCAGAATTCAACCCTCCAAATTCTTTGCCATGACCAAAATCATGCCCCAATCAGTCAGCTTTTCATAGTAGAAGTCATCTTAGCCCCCTGGGGCACACTTGAGATCACTTTTGCCTCTGTCCATCGACCACCAGACCTTGGAGATATCGACTATCTCCTCAGACTCTGACCACTTCCAAGATGACTTTGTCTTGGTTGTTTTTGCATGTATGCTACCCCACGACTGGTTAGCAACATTGTGCACAGACTATTTTTGACCCTCACAAGTATAAGATCACAAGCTGGTTGATCCTCACTACTTGTGACTTTTCATGTTTCTAGGAGCACTTCCTGAGCCTGGGATACCTAGAATGAGATGACCATTGGAGCTTCAGCTTAGATTGAATAACCCGATAAACTATGACCAAATGCTGGGGCCTAGTTATTTCAATTTTGGCACTCCTCGACCTTGACCTGTGACAATCTGACCTGACCATCTTGTGAAGTGGTATACGCACAATCATGACTATTGCAGCGTTCTCACTCACCCCCTCTCTATCCATCTCTTTGTCAAATCGACACTCGATCTCAAGTTCCCTTCCCTTGACTCTCACTTTGAGGGGGGAACACTTCATCCCATACTTGGGGCAACCAACTCCTATTTTTGTCTTGCAGTTCATCAAGAACAACCAACAAGACAAAAAGGGGCAAATGTAGACACTAAAATTGTGTCTACCCCCTAGGTCTTCTTTCACCCTTAGCCCCCCTTGGCCCATGTCCTAACCCTTGTCATAGCCCCCTCCATTTATCAAATAAATATTTTAATTTATTTGGCCCTCTTCCACCTCACCCATGCCACCTTGGATCCCCTCCTTGGATCCCCCCACCTCTCTCCTAGCCTTTATTACCCAAATCTCCCCTTTATCCTTTCTCTCGCATCCATTTAAGCCTTCCCATGACCATTTTCCCCATGACCCCTTGACTTAGCGGCGTGCAAGAATGGATAGAGGCTAATTTTAGCCTCTGTCCCCATTCTTCTGCCACCGACGTCGGCTACACTGCGGCTGATGTCGACGATCGTGCCAGCATCGGTAGACTTCAAAATCATTTCCTGCATCCATTGCAGAATGCCCCATGAATAGAACTCTCTTGACGCTTTTGCATTCCTATTTTCTTCTCCTCCTCTTCATACAACAACACCAGTAGCTATAGGCATCTTGCAGGAAGAGCTCCAAGCAACAGCTCCATTTGCAGGTCCTTCAACAGCTCTGACAACAGGTTTTCCCATTCTTCAATTAGCAAGCAAGAGGTAAGCACAGTGTTATTTTCCATTTTATTTCTTGTTTAATATATCTATTTAGCTAATCACTACCAAGACCTTCCCTATCCTTCCCCTGAGAGGCTAAAAGGCCTTCTCAGACCCCTGCCTCTCATCCATCCCCCTTTTGTGCTTCTAGTTCTCAACCAGTCACTTTCCCGATAGTGCCCTCTACCCAACCAATTTTGTACAAACCCTCAGACTACTCCTCAAACCCCAAACAACTCCCTCTGAATCCCACACAGAGCCTCAGACCCTCAGACAAAGCCTCAGTGCATTCTGCAGACCAAGACCAGCCCTGTAACTCGTCCTTGACTACTACCCCAACTGACCTCGTTCGTTTCCCCTACCGACGTCGGTAGCCTAACCGACATCGGTGACCTTATCTGACCGACGGTGACAATACCACCGACATCGGTGACTGTGCAAAGGCAGATTGCTTTTAAATAGGTATGCATTTGTCTTAAGTTCTTTCTTTCTATCTTTCATCATTTATCACTTTCTATTTCTGATCAGCACTCTATTTTTAACAGTGGACTGACATCCTCCAAGAAGCCTTTGTGCTTCTAGGACCAAGCCTTCGCTTGGCAGTCCACCCTTTTGTCATCTAACATTTTTCATGTTTTAGTGTCTTTCTCTTTCAGGTGTCATCCTCCACAACCAAAGAGGAGCTCCTGTTATCATCTAAATTTTGGTGCGCACATCTACAATCTGGGTACGTACAAACCCTTGTCTTTTTTCTTAGTTTCTCATTTTCTCTTTCTTGAATGTGAAAAGCAAATCTAGCGTAGAAACAACATGATTACGCAGTGCAAGCAACATAATGCATTCCAGCTCTCCAAGTTGGACAGTGAAGAATTATGTATCCCAGTCAATGGGATACATCTAAAGCATTGCCACTGATTTTTTTTGGTTCGACTGTACATAGTTTTCAGTTGTTTTTCTTTCGCTTTCCCTAAGTGCGGTTTGTACAGTTAGTTTTTTTTAGCTTTGTGTGTTTCCCTTTGTTTGGGGGTAAATTCTATGTATTTGATTCTAGGATTATCAAAGACTGTTGTGAGCTCTCTTCAAATTTACCATCTGACTCTTCACCCAATGGAAGTAAGGCAACTAGGTTATAAGCATAATAGGCATGCTTACCCTGTGAGTCGCCAATTTGTTGACCCACTTTTACCTCTCAAGCAAAATCTCAGTCACCTTCTACTCCTGCTTTACATGGCCAGTCATTTCAGGTTGCAGGGTCCACCTTCATGGTTCAATAGCTCTATTTTAGAGCATTGGTTCATCGGCCTCATTCATTGGCGTTCACGGTAGCAAAAGGCAGAGTCTTCGAATGTTCATAAGAGGAAAGGAAAAAACTGGGGTGTTTAACACTAAGGCAAAAGAAGGGCAGACAAAATGCAAAGGGTGGAAAAATCACCACCCACAACACTAGCGGGTAAAAAGAGACCGCCTACACACATGCAGAGGGCGGCAAAGTCACCGTGTGAAGTAGTCAGCAGAGAAAAAGAGGCCATTAACATCGGCCAATGTCGATAAAACTACCGCAATTGGCAGATTACATCGGCCAACGTCGATAAAACTGTAATGGTCGGTAGCTTATCGGCCGACATCGGTAGAAGTCCCGCATGAAGTCCATGATAGCGGGCAACAAATTCGCCACCCACAACAGCAGGCAGCAAAAAACACCTACAGAGCACAGGAAAAAACCCACCCAACTACCAAAAGAGAAGACCAGCATGCAAAACGAGGCAACAAGCATGGTCTTGGCAGACTTGTGATGTCATCTACAGTGTTTTCTCTCTTCCCAATGGAGACTCAAGCTGCCACTTGACTCCTCTTGACTCTTTCCCTATATATACATAGACTTGGTCATTTTATCAGGATCATCCAATTTTGTAAAGAGCACAGCTCTACAGATTCTCCACCTGAATCAATAAAATATAGTCTTTTGCCTCCATCTTGGATTGATTTGTTGTGTATGTCATGAGTATTATTTGTGTTTAGTCATTATCTTCCATGCTTTCACAGGTAATGCCAACAAACCAGCTATCTACAAGGCATCGATTCTGTAGCTGAAAGGAGAAGAGCAATACTTGAGAAGGACAAAACAGAGTAAGTTACTTGTAAGTGTGCATTCCACAGCACCTCGGTAAACCTCTGTTATGTATTTTCCACTATAGCCTCCCTGTTAGTCTTAGCAGCCTGGTTCTTCTGCCAGATGTGTAGAGTATACTTGCATTTCCCTTGATTCTGAGAGTGGATCTGGAAGGTCAACCCTTTATTTTGGTGTATCACCTCTTTTAGAGTAGGCTGTTTGTTTTCATGCATTTTCTTCTCCCTTTTCCCCCCAGTATATCTATATCTATATTTTTGCACTGCCTGAAACAAACAAGATACATCAGAGGGAACTAGCCCATATCTAGAGACTCTCCTCTCCTGCTTCACCATCCCACAGGCGAGAGAGGGGTTTCCATGTTGCGGGGAGAGGGCAGGAATCTGTTTTCCTGCCGCAGGGTACACTTTCCAGCGTCAACAAGTTATATGCATTGATTATAAAGGTTTTGGAAATCCTATAATATTGTTCAAAATACTAGAGTTAGTTTTGAAACATATCAAGGGTATATAAAATAATTTTAATTCAGTGCTCATTGATGACTCTTATGATAATAATATTCGTAATGATAAGTGAAATCATTGTAAATAATTTTAATTATTGTTTATCTAAAGAAAATTACTTGATACATGATTTATGGCCACTTTTTTATATGTGAAAAGTGTCACAGTTATAAGACAAGTTGTAAATGGATTAAATTGAGTGTTTAATAAAACATTATTTGTGATAATATGTCCAAGCTTAATATTTTAATGGTAATAAAAAAAATTGTGGTAATTTGTACACACTTATGTTTATGGTATTAAAAAAAATACATCCACAATTATATGTATGGTAATTTTGATAATTAAATGTTACATGAATTTATGGGTATAAAGTTATCCAAACTTCTAGATTATGTGTATGGTAATTTTGATCTTTTGAACATTACATAAATTTATTTCTCATAATTTATCTACACTAAATTTTAAAATATATTTGTGATAATTTGTGCACACTTATAAGGATGGTAATAAAACCACAATTTATAATTAATGTATTATTACAATTCATCCTCAGTTTTGAGTCAAATACATAAAGAAAGGAATATTAATTAATTCCATTCTTTGCAATAATCACTATATTATCCAAATCTCTTATATTCCAAAATTGAGTTATTTAACACTAAATTTTAAAAACCTTTAAATTAGAATAAAATAAACCTCATATTATAATATAGTAAGCTGATATCTAATTTAAAAAAACTATAAATTAGAATTCAATAATAACAAAATTGAATTCAAATATTTGATACTATAAAAACAAATAAATACAATTTCAAGGTTTAATATAGACTAGAATATGACCATATTTAATGAAATGGTGGTTGTTAGGATATATTCTAGTTTTACTAAAATATTTCCCCTGTTGGATTATTTCCATAAAAAAAATTCTATTCTTATACAAACAAAATAAGAATTTTTGATACTAAATGTGATTTTTAATTTACACAATTTATGTTTAATTTACAACACCAAAACAAATATTTTCATTACTATAATGTTGACTCCAATATTGTTCTACTAAAACTCAACAAAAAATAAGTGAATGTATAGTATAAAAATGCTAATGAAAAATTCTCCCAATTTTTAGTAATGAATGGAAACATAAATAGAGGAACAAAATACACAATGGAAGACACAAATTTTACATGAGAAAAACACTAAAATGGTACAAAAACTCCACCAAAAGAAAATAATATGATTTTTTTTTTCTCTTGAGATGTCAATAAAATGTTTACATCATGGAATGGGTCTATTTAGAGATCAAAACCTTATTCCTATTCTTCTCACTATAATATTTTCACTTCTCTATTAAAATTTGCTATGAAGCTATCAAAATAATTGTTTACAAGTAATATTATTAATACATATATTGATGAATAATGCTCAATTCAAATTTTGGGTGGTTAACCTTTCCCAAACTCCTATGTCTCCCTAATTTTTGTTTATTCTTGTTACAATATGACACCATCAAAAACTATGATACATTATCAGATCAAGGAACACTACTAGAATTCATGAAATACCCATTACTATGTATAGACTTGGAAAGTGACACACTAAAATTTATGCACTTAACCTCTCAAGGTTTATCCAATATATTTGATGAATGTATAATAATATGGATGGTCTAGTTATTGGGATGAACATGATGATGTGGTTGAGGGTTCTATGCTAGAATAGGTGGAGGAATAGAGTAGTTAGGTTGAGGTACAAGGATGGGGTTTTAGACATGTGGTAAAAGGTACTCATGGAGATACCATAATAACTCACCCACATAAAATTGATAATTGAGAGATTAAAATTGAGAGGATAAATAATCCCAATAAACCTCAGTGTGAATGAGGATAAGGTATCCAATTTCTTGATTAATGCTTGACTCAGGGAATTAGAAAAAATCAGAGTGAAAGACCATAAAAATTTGGATAGCATGATGGGGTTGATCATGACCATCCAATTTCATCTAAAAAGTTAATTAAAATAGGATGAGGCTAGTCCTATGGACAAAATAAAATAAATTTGAAGACTCAAACTTGGAGGTTATTAAATTAGAAAGTTGTGACGTAAAAGGGTATCACTATGATTAGAGGTACTATAGGGTGAGTGTGTTCATATAAGGCATAATAATGGATAATGATAAGGTTAAATAATGGGCTGGAATGGAAAACCTCAAGTCGATAATTTGATTTAATGTCTCCTTGGAGGGTACCTACTAGAATAAGAGATGACACTCTAAGAAATAAACCAGCCCTATAGATGTAGGGGAACTCAAGGAGTGTCATCCAATTGTGGGGAAAGGTGGATTTGAAATTTAATAACTGTATAGATTTTTTTGATGTATATGTGAATTTTTACTTGTTTTTTTAAGGAGGTGATAGAAAGGTTTTGAAATTCATGCTCATTTGGAAAAAGTTTGGTTTGGATTATTTTTTTGTAATGTTTTAAAAGGTTTTTGAAAATAAAAGTAAACTAAACTACTTGCTGAAATGAAAATGCTTGGAAATGGAATAAATTATTTTTGAAATTAAAATACAAGAATTTTTTTATTCCTAATTTTATTTTCAAAATTTTCAAAAAAATCTTGAAAATTGAAAATAAAGGATGCAAGTGCTAATTTTAATTTTTCCTAGATTGAGAACTGAGAGTTTTTCCTATGTGCACTTAAATGGCCATTATTTTATTTATTTTTATTTTATAATAAAATGATTGAATATAATAATATAATATAATATAAAATTGTATTTTCAAAATATAAATAAAAATCAGATATAAAAACCTAGGTTGGGTTTGCAAAGCACAACTCATAAGTATTTACAAATTACTTCACAAATACAAGCTATAATGGTAGTTTAAAGATTTTTTTTAATGAATTTTTGTAAACCTAAAATATTTATAATGAAATGAATACAAAATTAAGTTATGATTTTTTGAGACAACTTTTTTTTAATGTAAATGATTAAAAATCAGCTTTAAAATTCAAGTTTTCTTTTATCTAGGTTTTTTAGTGTTTGTGGTGTGTGTGTGGGTATTTGTTTGTTAGTGAAAGATTTTGATAAAATTAAAAATGAAATTATTTTTATTAGTTGTAAATATTATTTTTATTCAACCACTCTTTCTTATACTTAGTACAAGGACTGCATTCTTTGAAGTTTTGATATGTGGATCAACTAAGGAAAATAAAAAGTATTCTTTTTTATGCAAGAGAGTGAGATACAAGATATATATTTTTTGTTTATTTTATTAAAAAAATCATAATTATAATTTAATTTAAAACTAAATAAACTAATCTAATAAAAAATAAAAGTAAAACAAAACTCCAACCTGATCAAGGTTGAGACCAGATGAAGGTGAAATAATTATTGATAAATTTTTGATCTTTAGGTAGATAACTCTTTTTTCATTGAATACACCTTAAAAAATCTTTGACTAGAGGAATTATAAATTAATATAATAAAATGTACAAAAAATTGAATAAAAAATGTAACTCACTATGGTTGGGTTGATCGACAAATAGGAAAATACCGGGTTGGAATCTTAATGAACTTTTTAATCCAAAACTCATACAAGATGACCAAAAAAATAAATACAGATTGAGGAAAATCTTCTTTAAAAAAATCAAGTCAATTATGGATTTTAAATCTTCAAATTTTCAATCACATGTATAAAATTTGGTTATGAAATTCTTCAAAAATTTAAATAATTATAACAAGGGAGGAGTTGTGATTTGGAGTTAGCTTGAGATTGATTGAGGTTTGATCAATTTAACTTGGATATCCAAGAGACTAAAAAAAGTAAGAACAAGAGTGAATTGGGAATCTAAAGAAGTAAAATCAAGGAGAAATAATAAAAAGGCAATGAAAACTAAGAAAAAAATGTGATAAATGGATCCTCTAGTAGCAAATGTTAAAAATGGTAAATAGGTGATGAATCTAATACCTTATGTTGGTATTGGAAATGAAACATCCACAACAATTTTCAAAACCACTGTTATTGCTAATGGAACCACCATGGCAATTCATAGAACTACCATAATCATGTCACCATGAAGGCCAATTTTTTTAATTTTTTTTACCAAAAAACTTTGATAAATAAAAATTTGAGGTTTTAAAAGGCTAATAAAGGATTAAATAACCAAAAAAAGAGATAAAACCAAGTATAAACATATTTTGGTAGAGATCATTACATCATTACTAGATTTGTCATGAAATGTTGTGCTATGAAAAAATTAGATGCCTACATATTCCCATTCAAGAACATGATTCATCATGAGTTGGACATGGTGTTTTACTAAGTAATGGTGTAATAAAATGGAAATTGAGGGTTAGAAAACTCACCTAACTTACATGTGTGATGTAGAAAATCCAACTAAGATACCTCCATAACCTACGAGCAAAAAATGAGAATAAAGTGAAGTTTAATGAAAAATCATAAAATATGCTAATTAATAAAAAAATATGAGCTTACTTACCACATATGTGGAGATGATAATACCACCTGAACCATTATGTCATGGAACTAAGATTAGTGTTGAGTGATGTCAACTTGAAAAACTAAAATGGAAAACAACATATCTTGAAATAATACTAAGGAAAATAAAACATTAAATTTTTTATAATTTGACATGTTTTGGGTTAGGTAGGTGATAAATAGATCGTAAAATATGATAAAATACAAGTTTTGTAAGAAATTTACTAAAATCGAAAGTTTTTAAAACACAAAAACTAGTAAAAATAGATTAATTATTTGAAAACTTATTAAAAATAAAAGTCATTTGTGCATTTGAGACTTGAGAAAATGTGGGATCTACATCTCCTATGAGGGATTTACACCAAAGATTAGTCAAATTGATAAGCATGAATAAATGATGGAAAATATAATAGTAGTAGCAAGAGAAGGGTGAGGAAGAGAAAGTTGTATTAAATTTTGTGTTTTTCCCCTAATTTTAAAATTTTTCTTAAGAACTAATTTACATATGTTGAAAGTTTAATTAATATGAATTCTTGGGTCAGGTGGGAAGGGTAAAATAGGAAAAGGTATATTTTTGTATGTTTTGGTTAAAATTTTACTAGATCAATAGGGTTTGGGTTTGGGTTTGGGTTTGGCCACAACCAATTGGTGGAATTGTTGGTGCCATAGACTGATGATCACATTCCTACCCACAATAGTTGCATAAACCATCAAGATGTTTACATTTCTACAATGATGTCATAATTAGTTACATAACTTTAATTTTAAGGTTACATAACCATTACTTACATAAGGTGTAAATTTCACCACAAGGAGAAGAGGGCTAGTTCATGTTAAATTCTAAGTCCAAATAACTGATTTAGGCTATTTAAATTGTGTTTTAAGGGATTATACATTTGTTAGAGCAAACCAAGGGAGTAGGAATGGATTCCTAAGATTATAGGTAAATTGATACCAATGATATGGATATATTGCAAAGGGTAGATATACTATATATATGTAGTAAGGATCATTTACCCATTGATTAGGTTGATATGTAAATTGCTCATTTACTAAGATGTGGACCATAACACTTTCTTATTTCCATAGGTCCTAAGAGAGTGGAACATCACTCTTATAGATGTATATTAGATACTATGGTTGTTGTCTATATGTAGGGTAATGACCTTGAGAGATACCATAGATAAAGGCAAGGCCTCTAGTTGGGTAGAGTATTTTGGTGACATAGATGCACTTGACATGAGTGAAAATTATAGGGTCAGACTGGTGGGGGTGGAGCATGCAGTGATCTAAACCCCATGCAAAGTGATAATAGGGATTATTACCTCCCAACTAGTGGGATACAAGGGTAATAATATACTACTCTATATATTGGTGACCATAGTCAAAAGAATTGAGGAGAAGGGTCAATGGTTCACCTAGGATCAAGAGGTTCTGACATAGACCTACATAGATTTGTATTGGATCACCAAGTTGGGATATTTATCTCCTATCCACCCTAGACTGATTATAAGATAATTTTTTTAACAAATGACCCATTACCAGTGAGAAGTAGTGATCCAAGTTATGGGGGCCATCAGAGCCTCCAAGTGGATAGGCATATCACCATTTTGGAATTTTCATGAGTAGTGGGTACTTTGACAATAATAGATCTAGTGGATATACCTTATCATGGGATGGTTGGTTATCTAGGATATGAGGTGTCCACTCTTGTGGCTTTTTAGAGTGCATGATAGGTAAGGGATAAGTGTCTACATATGGAGGTACATGTAGTAGACATAATGACCTAGTAGAATAGGATATTGTACATATCCAAACTACCTATTCCACATGTAGTTCTTAGGGGAAAGAGAGAGATTTAGGATGTTAAACTTTGGATATTAGGGTGGCAATCCTTCAAACTATGGAATCCCATCACTATAGTGGCTAGGTGGAGATAAAAAGGAGGAGCATACGTTAAAAATTATCTTGTATATGTTGTATTAGTATTTATGATTTTAGTCATGGGTCCAACATCAGTTACAATAGTAAACACCACTACAATAACCACCATAGGTGGATCCTCAAGAGAAATAACATGCACATGATAGAATATGGGGATATGGTGAATAGGCCTCCATGGGAGGTGACCAAGAACATTTTAGAGATGAGCCAAAATTAGAGGAGGAGGATGATAATGAGATAATTTCTAATGAGAAATTAAACCTGGACTATTAAGAGGGTGATCTAGGTAAAATAGTATGTTATTTACTTTGGCTATATATAACATTATCTCTAGTTTATTACTTGGTTATTGTTTTATTTTACATGATTATAGATCTAATGTCCAATTTTTTTATAAAAATAGAAATTCAGCCACTTAGTGGAGGATGATGATTTGAGACACCTTGGTCAACCTTTTTCATTTGGACACTAGTCTCAGTAGGGATCAACTTATGGTAGATGTGGGTATTCTTGTAAGAATAGAAAAATGCATAAATGTTATTACCCTACCTATCATGTATATTTATATTTGAGTCAAGAAATATGGGTGATTTTTGTCCTATAGTCATAGGTTAAGACTCTGAGTGAGATCAACACATTGAGAGGAGGTCAATTTTCATCTAGTTGAAACTCAATATGATGGAAAAAATCTTAGGCAAGTATGCGACATAGATGATGCATGATAAGAAGCCATTATCCATATCATTCCTCAACATTAGGATATTCTCATAGGATAGTCATCAAGAATCCTAGACATTCATAATTTCAAGGGGCTCATCAACTATGGAGACCTTAAGACCATGCTTATTGTATATGCATTTTTGATTTTGTGGGATATATGACACATTTTAACTCTACATAAGAGTTTGTATTAAGACATGATGTATGTAAACTTGACATTTATTATATATAGATAAATATTTACTTATTTTGGTGACTTATCATCATGTGTTGTCTTTTAATTTTATATTATTTTTTTAGTTTGTGCACCTTAGATGACTACAAATATGATGAAATGTTCATGTTCCCCAATTTTGATAATTCTATGGATATATTTATAATTTTTAAATGTGGTAAAAAAATGTATGCAAATATAACATGATGAATATTTAAAAAATAAAAAATATGTTAATGGTTATCTTTTGATGGTTGAGGTATTTTATATTTTCATAACAAACAAATTTCAAATTTATAATAAAGGGGATAAAAGGGAGATAATAAATATGAGATAATGGGAGGGGAAAACTATACATAAAAAATTCACAAGAAAGAGGAGGCTAATATAATATTTATGATCAAATAGGAAAATTGTTCTGTTTACTAAGCTTAAATAACATTATTTTTGTGGATTTGTCTAGATATGGCCAACCATGAGATGATTGGTAAGAGGGATAAGATTATACTTTCATCATAGACATCTAGGCAAGGTTTTTAGGGAATTTATTTATTTTTAGACACTTTCTAAATTGATTATCCTCTTGATTTTCTTTTACAACCCCATACACTTAGTCTCATATGACTATTCATATACATGGCATCATCACTAAAGGATATATGTGTATGCACACAATATTTTAAAACTTTTATCAATCACTAAAACTCTTTATATTGTAATAACCTATCAAGTCTCAATCTCTCTGAGTGCATGCCTTAAGGCAATCACTAGGAAAGGGGTGGGGATACCATTGGTGCTTCACAAGATTATTGTTCCTAATATTTTTCTTCTCTAGTGCACACTCCTTATTCATTTCCTACCTTTTGTTCCCCTTTTCCTAGCCTTAAGCCCATTTCAAATGTTCACTATACTAGGTCGATGGGGTCAACCCTATACTATTTTGGGTAAAATTAATTTAGGGTCTAGTTCAGCTCTTGGCTGACCTAGCCCATGACCTAATAAGTTTTTGTCCATAAATATACTAGGTCAATTGGGTTGACTCTATCAGCCAAAACTTTTAGAAGGGATTAGGGTTAAATTTTCCTTTATATATAAGTTCATTTCACCATTATTAGAGAAGAGAAGAATAAGTAAGAACTATTACACATCTCCTTATCTACCATTATACTTGAGGATCAAGCTTAGGGTTTCATACTTTCTTTGGATATATGGATCTTATCTTCTAGAGAAGTATTTTGGATGCATTGATAAGTTATGTAGCCTAGAGCTAATTTATCCTTATCATCCTTACATACCACAACAACCACTTGTGAAGAAACTTGGCCAAGGGAGATATTGAGGCTCAACATGTTCATATTCAAAGGTAAGTATTCCTAATTATATTCCTCCTTTTTAAAAGTAGATAGATATGCATTTTTAATTTTCTTCCATGCATTAAGATTTTGTATACATTGACATAAATATATGTCTTCTATGCATGTTTACTTTTATTTTTTCTTACCCCCACGTTATGCCACAAGCTTTGTTGAGTATTACATTAGGCTTCAGTTTTCTTGTTATTAGTTTAGTGAATATAAAATATAGGACCTAGCTAAGGTTATTGCATTATTTTGCTTGACTAGAGGCTTTAGAACCCTCCCTAGTATTATTTATTATGATAAGAGATCCCCTAATTGGGACTAGTGGATCCCCTTATTGATCATGTTTCCAATTATGTAATATATCCCCAATAAAAAGTGTAACTATGATCTATTTTCTCTGAGTTAGGATTAATTTATAGACATGATGTATTTATGATTTCATACATTTTGGTGAATCCAACATGAATCTAACCTTTACAAGTTTTATCTCATGATTTTCATTATTTTATCATTTTATTTATTATTTTTATATATTTTCAATACTGTGTCAATAGTGTCAGTATAGTTTTAAATTATGTGCATAGGTCTAACACACAGTCACATCAATATGGCTCTATTATGTTTGTATAGGTTTTTCATCAGACACATGGTATTAGATCAACCTTTTCAACACAATACACTTTCAAACTTTAAGCATAGGCTACTAGGTCAACCCTATTGACATAATACATTTTTAGACTTCCAAAAAAGATACTAGGTTAATATAGCTAGCATAGTATACTTTATAGGTTTCAACAAATAGGAAACTATAGAACTAGGTCAACCCAGTCAACATAGTTGGTAGAATTTACAAGTATAAATCAAGGTGCTTCAATAGCAATCTCACTTTCCTCTGTATCCTCCAACACACCAAGGTTCCTTTCTATCCTTCTCTATCATTTTTTTTATTCATTACAATTCTATGTTTCATAGTTTGTAATATTTAAAACTACCCCTATAAAATAAACTAGGTCCACTCTATCGACTTAGTTCTATATTTTATCTTCTATTTTGAAAATTATGTTGACACTATCAATGTAGTTCTTTAACATACCCTTTATTTATAAATATAGTAGTGACACTATCAACTATGTCCTGTAATCTTTGCATACACTGTCATTTGAACTAAAATTATATTATGTTTCAAAGTTGGAATTAAAACATATGCTAATAATTTGCTCACACTTTCATTTTTAGTTATTTTCATGCTTAAAATAGATCACATAGTCTAATTAAGTGGTTTTTAAATAAATCATTAAATTGTACTATTTTTTATTTTTTTGCACACACTACCAAATCACATATTCTTAAAACACATTTAAATAGTTATCTACCCAAGGCCTACCTACTTGGATTTCATCACCAAGGGGGAAACTGACTCGGTTTTATAGCCAAGTATAAACACATGGTTAATGATAAATATTATCAAAGCACCCAACACCCTTATTGTTGTGGTGTGTGAAGTGAGGGGGTACGCCCCAATACCAAGCTAGTACCATTGCCAACATAGACCCCTTTCATCCTAAACATCCTAAAACCATCCATAGATTACTTTTTAGTTCCTTTCTTACAACCAACTTCCTATCACACTTAAAATCATACTCTAATAATCTAATAACATTCAGGATAACCACTTAGTTATCATTTACTTTCCAAGTTGACTACTTGATCTTTTCTCAATTGTATGTTGTATTGCAAAAACTTGCATTGGCCAACATTGGTGTATTTTTTGTGTTTTGTGCCTCAATTAGATCATCCTCATTGACCTAATTTATTGTGTGTTTTTCTTCATTATTTACTTTAAAAATTACTTGTAAATTTTTTTTCATGTTTTAGTACACAGTCATTCTTTTCAACATAGTCTCTTATAGACTGTTTGTTTTCCCTACCTATAGTAATAGGTTGACCCTATCAACATATTACTCTTTTTTGCTTCCCAAGATATAGAACTAGGTCAAACCTATCCACTCTATATCTTTTTCTACCTATTTTCTATCCAAGTTACAAAACTAGGTTGACCTAGTTGACTCTATATTCCTATTTTCTAATTTTTTAGCCCCTATTTTCTATACTATGTCAACCCAGTTGTCTCTGTACTCTTATATTTTAATTCTTATTTCCTTGATTTTGTATCACTTTTACCTTATCTATTTCTTCTCCTTCATCATGAACTTCTTGTTTGAAGACAACACTGAGTTGAATTCAACAAATATGATGATTCTTACCAACCCTCATAAGGTATCCCATAAGAATATTAGGTCTCGTCTCTTGGATGAGATTAATGTTAATATATCCACTCACATAATTAATTATGGGACCCCTCCTCATTCCTCTTCACTTAATAATCCTCTCTTATCACTAGAAGATCAACAAATTAGAGTATACACTTGAAATGCTCTTTTTTATCTCTGAGTTTTCTCAACATCAAGGAAAGGATCCTTATACCATTTACCATCTCATGATTAGTGGTCAAGTTGAAGAGCCCCATTCACCTTCACCCACATTCTCACATGGATTTAGGGATACTAGTTTCTTTGACGCATATCCTCTTTCTTCTATTTTGACCCCTTCTCATACCATGACTTATTCTTCTTTAACTTCTTCTACCTCCATGCCTAGTATCTCCACTAACATGGTATGTTCTACATCTACTAGGCCTCTTCCAAGACCCACTCTCCTTTATTTTCCACTAGTGCATCATTTTATACCCATGGTAATCATGACTCTAGTTCCTCTTCTTATCATCCCTTTATTATTCCATATTTTTATACAAAAACAAATTTTTCCATTAGTGCCTCACATTCTAACAACTCTTCTCAAGCTCCTACCAACACCCATAGTGGTACCGAAGCCACTACTTTTAATTCTAATGCTTCAAATAATACCAAAAATGCAACCCAAACCCATCAAAACTTATTATAAACCCTTAATCAAATGAATACTTTTCAATCTCATAATACACATCAATTGATGCGAATACAAAGCCACTTTATGCATCATCAAACCCACCCTCAACAGATGCCATGGGGCATGCATAATCAAAATTTTCCCCCACCCCATCTTTGAGATTCCCATGGTAATCTTATCCCTCAACCTCCTCTTTTCAATAATATAATTAAGCATATTCAAAATTAACCTCTCACATCTTAAATTGTTAATATCGATATAGGAGGTATCACCCCTACTATTTCTTATAATGGGTCAATTGATTTTACTCTTCATCTCAAAAAATTTGGAAATCTATATAAATATTGGATCAAATTAAATACCTTTTCTTCTACCAAAATGATATCCAAAACTCTCATGGGTGATGCTTTATATTGATACAACCAGCTTAAAACCCATTCTATAACTAGTTTGGAAGATTTAATAAATGCTCTAGTCCAAGAGTTCCAAACTAGTGATCTCCCTAAGAAGACCTTGACCCATTTTATCAATTGTAATAATATTTAAAATTAAACTACTGAAGATTTTTTTAAAATATGGAAAATATTTTCCAACAAATGTGAACATAACATGGCTAATGATAACCTTTTCCATCTCTTTACCAATGCCCTCTTTCCCAAGTTGTAATATCGGGTATGAACTCTATATCCACATACCTTGGAGAAGGCCATTAACTAAAAAAAACATCAAGATTTCTTTATGCATCAATTATAGCCACCCAAACCTTCTACAAGTACTCATAAGAATAAAAAATTGCATGCTACCAATACTAGTGTCATGGACTCTTATGACACCATTCACATTATTCAAGCTATTGTTCCTCACCAATCACTGGAATCAGATCCCCATCCTCAATAATTCACTAATCCTCATTTATCTTCACCTGATAACATCAATGTTCACAAACCTTTATCCTCAACCAAATTACTAAAATGTCTACCTAGGCCTCTTCCATCAGAACTTGATCCCACTCATCCTATGAAATCTTGGTATGATCCAAATAAATTTGTTGTTTTCATGCTAGTTGGGATTATTCTCATGATACATGTCAATAGCTTCATAATTTGGCTATGTATTTTATTATTGGTCCTAATTTTTACCATGATTCTATCATTCAAAAACACCAACAAGCCTATGACATTGATTTCAAAGCCCATGAAACAAATACTAAATCTTAATCTCTGAATCAAGCTAATGCTCATCTGGCAATCTATAAAGATCCTCTTCCAATTCACCAAGACACCCAAGATAAGCCACCCCTTCCAAAAATAATGTCAAAAGTCTGATTGACCCAACTCTAGAAGAGAATTTGGTTAATATGAATAATATGTGAAGAGTGGTTACTTCCATTGATCCTCAACCCATATACACACCTCCATTATCTTGCATATTCCATGTTGTCCAATATTCTTCTTTAACTCACTTAAAGGAGTTGGGGAAAGATTACCTCAAAAATTTTGATGAACCAATTCCAACTCCTCCTTTGGATAACACTTCTCATACTATTTATACCATCCATCCATCTTGTTTACCTAACACCAATGATAATCAAGCTTCTATCAACACATCTTTTAGCACTTCTCAAAACCAGTCTACATTAACTGCTTCATCTTCTCAACATAATTTACAAGATTGTTCTAAACCTTCTCCCTCTTATCAGAATAAATTAAAATTTACTTTAGCTCCTCCTTTAAAATACCTCCTTCAACACTATGCACCTATTTATAACAATCTTCTTATGGGTTATAATGGGTGGGATGCTGTCATAGAACTCACTAATCTCCCATCTTAAATCCCATTTATTGAGTTTATGTATACTTATCCGCATCATAAAAATAATATTATGCATCTATTAGTTTAAATGAACATCCCTAATCCTCCTTTAATAGCACACAAAGTAACCTTATCTAGATCTGAAGATAGCATATTATAATAATGTGAATAAATGTCCATACATGTTGATAAAACAATGGACACTTCTCTTTCCCTTAAATTTCCCATCACTTCTATGATTCTCGATGAGATTTTTTTTGTGTAAATTATCTTCCTCTATTCATTAGCATACAAATTGGCGATATCCAAGTCAAGCATACCTTAATTGTTGAGGGTTTTGGCACTTATGTTACCTCTCTCAATTTTATCAAAACCTTTGGATATGTCGAATGCAATATCAAATCCACCTACAACATAGGTCAAGGATATGATCTAAGGCAAATGCCTCATTTAGGTTATGTGTGGCTTACCATTACCATCCCACCTATCACCATTCATGTGAAGGTGATGGTATTTAACTTTCCTTTATCTTAAAACATTCTACTTGGTAGGCCATGGACTCATCATATGAGAGCAATAACTTTTTCTACCTAGATTTGTGTTAAATTACCTTATAATGGATCTCTTTATAGGATTCAAGGTGACAGTAACCCTTAGAATTTTTTACAATTATAAGACTGTGGTGTCTTCAATATTCATACTCTTGAACCTTTACCTAGTGTTCCATTTCATGAGTCTCAACAATTTAACTTTCACATCAATTCCACTCAAGGTTATAATGGTCATCCTGAACTCATTGGGAATATTCCCTCTAACCTCCTAGATTTTGATGATAATGATCTTGATGAGATCAATCTCAAGATTAAAAATTTTGATCTCTCACCTCATCTCATCTCTCATCTTCTTGCTTCTTTGAAACCTTATTCTTGCAAACCATCTTATAATGACATCCCCATATCTTGACAAGAATCAACATTCCATTCATCACACCTCATTATATAACACTATCATCCCTACCTACATCATTGATATTCATACACCTAATTATGATGATGGCTATTATTTAGATTATCCATTTTTAGGTGGTCTTGTTCAAGCCTGTGATGCTAAGATTATCTATTATCATTCCTCTTTGCTTCAGTCTTTTAGTCTATCTTCCCATATTCCATTATATATAGTTCCCAATTTTATAATTTTTCCTCTTTATCATAGGGTAGAGATGGTGCAGATACCTCTAATTTATTAATAACCTTATTGTCTTATGATTATGGATTATACTATGACTAGGCCCTATTACTTTACTAGGTACCATGACCCTATAGCCTACTTATCCCTAAGATGCATCAAACTCCTCTTTATCCGTCTATAGAACCTACCCATCCCTCAATAGATCCCACTTAGGATCCCATTTCTTCTCCTACTTTAGCTAAGACTATTCCTGCTTCTAATCCCATCACTCCTTTCATTGAGCCTAGTCTAGTTCCTTCACCACTACCATCCTCTCTTGGTGATGGTTTACTTCCTTTACCACAGATGGCTCTATTTCCTACTAAATGGGTTGATGATCCTTCCCAAACACCTTTCACTTTTATTACACCTCATCCTATGAGTACCTCTACTAAGCCTACTCATAGGCATATCTTTTTCTTCTATGTCATAAATAACCATTCATCTATGTATTGTTGTAATCTATGACAATATATTGACACTTTGCATCCTTCTACCCCTCAATACGCAAACAAGGCCATACCTCCCCTAAAGGTAATTCCTTATTATATTCATAATTATAAAGATGTATATTGTATTTCACACCAATGTGGTACCCATCACACCAATCATTATCATATCCTTCAACAACACCTTAAAGATCATATTTTAAACATTATTAGACCTTCTACCATTTCTCCCATAGGTCATTTTAGTAAGAAGGCTTCCCCTTCTTCTCCCATGGTTCTACCTCATGTGGTACTAGTTCCATCCCCTCTTATGGTCCCTTCTTCACCTCTTATTCCTCCACCTATGGACTTTCCCTCACTATGGATCCTTCTCCACCTATGAGTCCCTCACCTATGGATCCTTCTCCATCAGTGATCCATTCATCTCTTATATATTTCACTCTTATGCATTATTCTAAGCATCCTTTGCCTAATAGTCCTCCTTAGCATGATCCATTAATCATTCTTACCTTTTCTATTGAGGAGATTAAACATGAAGTGTTTTCCCAATTTTCACTAAAGATAGATGAGACATTAGCTATAGTTCACATCCAACTTCATAGAGACTTATGAGATGTTTTGGATAATGTGTGTGGGCAAATCTACTAGTACTTATGAACACATGCATGGTATTCTTTACATTTTCATTTGATTTGGACATGTGCTCCAACTTTATCTTTATCTATTTATTATATCATTTGAAATTATGTCAAATTATTATTTATCTTACATGGTGACTTTGATTTCACACTTTATATTGCTTATAATGTCATTTATATTTTCTTATGGATGTCTTCTTTATCATTACCTTCTTTTTCTTCTTGAGTTTATTTCTTAAAAAATCTCTTATTCTCTTTTCATGATTATTTTATTTTTATCTCTATATACACAGATAATTGTCATTGTGACTTAGTTATACAAATCTAGTTCCCTTTAGTCATTCCTTCTTTACCATGTGATTAGTTAGCAAACAATTTATCTCATTATAGTCTCCTTTCACCAGTCCACTTTGGATCTCCTTTTATTTCCTTTAGTCTCTTTTTGTAAACTAAGCATATACATGGTTGAGACTTGAGATAACATGTTGGTTCATTTTTAAGCCTAAGTGTTCTAGTTATTCTTAACTTGGGTCACTTATCTTCCTTTATCTGAATCCTATAGCTCATTCATGTGTATCACTTTATCTCTCATGATTGGTCACTTTAAGTTTATATGGAGGAGGAATCTTAAAAAAGTCATAAAAACATTCAAAAGCCAAATCATTTAATAAAATTTAATTATACAAAAGGTAAAAACATTCAAAAATTCCTTAAAAATCTAATCACACTTAAAGACAAGATTTAAATAAAATATCCTTTTAATCAAATCTTAAACTCCACATTTGGCCTCATGATAGAGGCAAGATCCATTGGGGTGCTAAGGAATGGGGAACATGTTGAGAAAGGTAGGCTCATTTTTACTTTTCTTGTACCAATCTAAATTCATGAGTTGATCTTAGTAGCCCACTTATTTTCCTACACAACTTTGTGTCTATATCGAACATGTTTCCTTTGTAAACTGATGGTCACTAGTCATTTAGTGTCTTCTCATGTCCTTAGTATGCCTTATATCCCCTAAGGTCTTCTCATAATACACCCAAGTTATGATTTCTACATCCCTTATTTCACTCCCTACATTTCTCATATTTCCTCTTGAGAAATATTATTTTGTTCATTGATCACTTCCCTAGGGATTCCATTTGTGAGTTGCATTGTAAGACCATGGATAGGACCTGTCCTTCCTAAAAAATTACCAATATTTCACATTCCCATTACCAACATCCCTTTTTACTAGAATTTAACATTTATTCAACCTTATTGGTGTTCCCTTTATGATTTTTAGTGTAAGACCATGGATAGGACTTGGCCTTCCTCACAAAATTTTCCAATAATCCAAGTCACAACAAAAATTACATGTGTCAAATATGAGATAAGATGTGATTTATTATGAAGTTACCCATCATTGACATGCTTCACAACTTGATAAAGTATTTTTTATGATTAATTCATTATTATTTCACTTTTATCTTCTTATTTTTTTATTACATGTAAGAATCTAACCATTTATTGAATTTTCATACTTCCCAGCTTGAATTAGTGTGATAAATTTAAGATCAAATTTTTCCAGTCTTTTTTTTCTCTTATATTTCCCAACTATGATTTAGTATGAATGATTAACTTGATTTGTTTTTATACCATTTTTTATTTCACATGATTTTCACTCTATTACATTAATTTCATACTTGCCAACGTGATTTAGTTTGATTCTACTTGTTTTAGTTTGGTGCCAATTTTTCTTTTGGTTTAAAAACAAAAAAATTTGCCATCTTGTTTACCATTATTTGGTTTCTTATACTTATTAATTTTATTTTTATTACACATTTCCCAATGTGAAATAGTGTGTAGTATATTTTTATTTTAATTGATTATACTTAGCCAAAAAAAATTGCTTATTTATTTTTAACATGCATGTGTCCTACATAATGCTAGAAAAGAAACCATAACTCATACATTTCCTATAACATATACAACAAAAGATAAATACATGTCTTAGAAAGAAATATATCCAAGCATCCACAAACACAACCATTATATAAACACATAAGATCAACATCCAACTACCAAAATGAGATATCTATATATAGCATATGTTTTTTTACAAAGTATAATAATATACATCATCCCATCTCTATGACTGGGCTATATCTTGTCTATCTTTTTGCCTAGCCATGCTTCCCATAGATGCCTCAAATAGTCCCCTCTGAATAATATGCTATAAAGAGGTTGTCCAAGATGTCAAACATGTCACCTATCTTTATAGGTTGGCCACTTGGGACTATACGTATGCTAGTTGGGCATGTACATATGCTAGTTGGGTCATGATATTTATATGCACAACTCTCTCCCAAGCTAAGGCCTACCATGCCTATGCCTCTCCTAATCCCACCCATGTTGGTAGCTATGGATCTTCCTTGCATGATCATACTTACCTTGTAGCCTCTCCTAGTAGTCTAAACCAGCTCCCTGGGGTAGACACTATCATAGGATCCTCTAGTGTCATAGGGTCATATGGCATCAATACTTCATCAAATATCTCATGAAGTGCTCACATCACCCAAGATCCCCATTTGGTCTCTTCCTCTATTGGATCTAAAAAATTAAAACTAGATAGATATCAGATCATAGATATATCTCAAAAAGTTATCTATGTATAATCTATCTCAAATAACTTAAGAAAAATTTAAACCATCTATTATTACCTATCTATGTGTCACCTACTATCATCTCACCATCTGTATGACCACCAAGTATAGTCTCTCCATCAATGCATCCTCTAAGTACTTCATCTATAGGTCACCTCCCAAATGCAAATCTTGGGTCACCACTCATGCCCATCTCAAACTATGCCTGAGTGGTACCTGTATCACCCAAGTATATCCTAGCCCATATGATGGGTCATCTAGGATGACCACCATCTTTACTCTTTCCTACTATTGATATCTCCATAGATGGTACAACCAAGGTCATTTCTTTTCCTCTTATTATGGTTTTAGTTATGGTACCTTTGGCACACATAAATTTTCATCCATCTCCTCTCTATCTTATACATGTCATGCTTAACCAGTCTATGGTCTCTCCAATTATGGTATGATTATTAGCCTAACAACTAGTGGCCCCAATCCTCCTCTCCCCTTCAGCTATCTCACATGCTTAGACAAAAATGTGGGAACCACTATCAAAACCATTAGATGAAGGAGTCACATCTATCTTGGTACATACACCATTAGATGTGTCTTTATCCACTGGGTATAGTGGCCTATAAGCTATTTTTATGCCAATACTAGTATGACTATCTCCCAACTCAACCATATCATAGTAATTTTCCCATATGGCTACCACATGATGTCTTCCCACCTATATATATATATATATATATATCATTGGCACATGGGACATGGCCCATAATACTTGATCTTTTTTCCACCTTTGTACCCAAGGTAATGATCATTAACCACATAGGACAACCCAACTGGTGGATACATTGAAAATATCTCATATATCCAATAAATTAGCAAGATAATTGACCCCATGGTCTTGTTCCCTATAGATATCATCCCATACATGTCATGTATAAGTTGGACCTAAATGAGGGAACCTAAATCATATAGTGCCTCATGCTCCAAAATAGTCTGGCATAAGGCTATCACATATAGTGTTACCTTGCCATTCAACATATGAAACAACACCCGTGCTATCACAAATATAATAACTTCCTTTTAGATATTTAGAATTTGAGATGTGTAAATGTCAAATAGGCTAAATCTTAGCTCAGGGTATATCCTATCCAATAATGTCGACCACATGGCTAAGGCTCTCCTCTCCTCCTATCCATTTGGTACTCCTATATTCATGGGCATACCTCTTATCAATAGTCCAAGAATTTCATATATATCCTCTAGGGTGATATCCACCTCAATGGTATCCTAATCCACCTCCCATCTAAATGTGTTACTCAATAATTCCCAAGCTCCTAGGAACATGACTATTAGATTAGAACTCAATGGAATTTGACACATATCCATAATCCCTCTTAGACATAATATAGTCAATCTTGATCGATCCTCAACACTCAATCACTCGAAGAGGTCTAGGAGCCATGCCACATCTACCAATATCTAAAATCTCAGATGTCCCTATAACCATCAAATAATAAAATATGTATTAGATCTTCATGTCACTTATAATCAAAATACATTCTTTTCAAAATTTAACAAAAACTAGCTTAATTTGCCTTAATATATCCACTTTTGACCTATTTCTAGCCTACTCAACCATTTCAGTACGCAGTTAATTATTTTAGGCCTTTATATCACTAATTTGGCCTCTTTCATTCATTTTTGTAATATTCTAGTCACTTAGTCAAACATTAGGTTGATCAAATTTTCATCATTTTTACTAGGTTAACTTCACAAACTAAGTCAAACCTTTAATTTCCCCCCCTTAGTACTAAGTTGATAAAGTGGATTACTCTACTAAGTTGGTATTAATGTAATAAGTCAGTATCATGAAAAATAAACTAAGTCAACACACACCTACTAAGTCGGTAGTGTGGATTTCACAAATTTTCAGCTAGTCGACCTAGTTGGTTCTGACTATCAACCCCTTTCCTTGGCTATAATAAATGCCTTATGGTAGTTATTACTTCAATCCCTTTCAACCCATTTACATTTTTAATTTCTAACACCCTTAGCATCTTTCTCAAGTTCATTTTAGTTCCTAGAATTGCTCTCAATTACAAATTTATATAAAACACTTAATTTCAATAAAATATTCAAAAACACATTTTAAATTCTTAGTTGCCTACTTATTTACACTTGTTACCACTGCTAGCCATCCCTCTCATCTCGTCTATCATCTCCTCACCATCCTAGCTCTATTGCATCTTGCTTTGTTTCTTAGATCTCTATTTTTCTCTCAAAAGTCAAAATTAACTAAATGACTTCCCTTTCACCTTATTTAAACTTACTTTTCACAATTCTTTACCTCTCAAATATTTATTGTCAGATTCCTTGTGTTGCTCATATCTTTGTCCATACTAACCCCTTTTTCAAACTATAAAATGTTTTGGAATCATGATGTCATAGAGAATATTTTCCACTACTATATGCCTATATTCCTTTTTTTTTAATTTTTGGCTATTTTTTGCACTAATCTTTATAAGTTCACCTAATGTTATTCACATTAGATGCCTTTACTTCTCTTGTAGTCTAATTTTTTATTAACAACAATAAGGTAAGTAAAGTTATGTGTTTTTTAATTTTGTCCTTTCACTTATCTCATTTTCTCCTTACTATATTTTATATAACATTAGCATTATCTGTTATTATATTCTATTCCCAAAGCACCATCCCATGTTGTACACACATGACACATGATGAGATTTGATTGGTTCATATGTATACATATATTATTTTCAAAATTTTATCAATCACTAACACTCTTTATCTTATAAAAACTTATTGAGTCTCAATCTCTTTGAGTGCACACCTTAAGGGGTGCATAAAAAAAGGGGTTGGCAGACCATTGGTGCTTCACAGGATTATTGTCCCTTTTACCACTTGTTATCTACACACTTGTATCCTAAAAACCATATTCCTAAGATTTTTATTCTCTATTGCATACTCAGTCATTTCCTACCTTATGTTCTCATTATCTTAGCCTTAAGCCCCTTTTGACTATTGACTATACCAGGTTGATTGGGTTGACCCTGTACTATTTTGGGTAAAATTCATTTATGGTCTAGGTCAAATTTTGGTTGACTCAGCCTGTGACCTAGTTAATTTTTATCTATAACTGTACTAGGTTGACTGGGTTGACCCTTTCAGCCAAATTTTTTGGAAGGGCTTAGGGCTAAATCCATCTATATATACAAGTTTATTTCACCATTATTTATAGAAGAGAAGAAGTAAGAGCTATTATGCATCTGCTTATCCACCATTCTACTTGAGGAGCAAGATTAGGATTTCATACTTTCTTTGGAGATAAGAATCTTATCTTGTGGAGAAGTCTTTTGGATGCATTGATAGGTTGTGTAGCCTAGAGCTGATTCATCCTTGTCATCCTTATATACCATAATAACCTCTTGCAAAACACTTTGGCTAAGGGAGAGATTGAGGTTTGGTAGGTTCATCTTCAAAGGTAAGTATTCCTAGCTTTGTTTCTCTTTTGTAAGAGTAGATAGATATTAATTTTTACTTATCTTCCATGTATCATGATTTTATATACATTGGCATGAGTATGTGTCTTCTATGCATGTTTAATTTCATTATTTCTTACCCCCACTTTATGCCAAAAGATTTGGTGATCACTAGATTAGACTTCACTTTACTTGTTATTAGTTTAGTGAATATAAAACATAGGATCTAGCTAGGGTTATTTAATGATTGCGCTTTACTAGAGGCTTTAGAACCCTTCCTATAATTGTTTATTATGATAAGAGATCCCCTAATTGGGTCTAGTGGATCCCCATATTGGTCATGTTCATGATTATCTGATGTATCTCCAATTATAAGTGTAAGTATGATCTATCTTCTTTGAGTTCGGATTTATTCATAGACATGATGCATTTTTTATTGAATACAATATGTAGGCAAGTAAGGGTATTTCTTCGCAATGCTAACCCCACACAACTATTAAGATGCAAGGGTTTAATATTTATGATTAGAAAATAACAAGAGATGTGAGATTTGATTTAATTTGTATAAGCACAAGTTTGTATTAGTGTTTTTATTCTTTCCTTTTTTTAAAGACTCTTACCCCAAATATTATCCCCATACAACTAGTAATCTATAAGGACTCACCATCGAGGACCAAGATAGGTGAGTAAAGTTACCTGATATTTGCATCCTAGTGTTTTTCTTGGAGAGAACCATAAAAGGGGATATTTTCATGGACACCCTTCTAGACTACGTTATAGGCTAGAGTTCCTAAATTTTCAAAAGAATAGAGGAAAAGGTTCACAATGCTCATAAGAACTAAGATAAGACTAAATATCATGTTAATTTTGAGATAGATTTATAAGGGTAATAAGGTGATATAACAAATGATATGGGATGATATGCTACATTTTTAAAGTCTTTGATATGTAAACTATTTACTAAACACTCACTAAACAAAATAACTAAAATTCAAAACAACACATAAACAATAGAACTTTAATTCATTATGCCAAGAGGGAAATGTAAAATTCAATGTTTATATGTGGAAACATTTTAGATCTAAAGAGTACATAGACTCATTGAAATCCTCACCCCATAAGGTTCACGACTAATAGAATCAATTATTAAAATAATTAGTCACAAGATGTGGGCCTAGTTAATTGGGTTTGAGCTTACAAACTTCTCCCTTTTTCTTATCAATTATATTTTCAAGTCTTAATACAAGGTCTTCTACTTGTATGGGAAATTCATGAACATTTTTATGATACTCATAGTATTTTTCATAAGGAATAATTAATTTATCATTTATTTTCATATTCAAACAAGGAAAGGTATAAATTTTGTAACAACTCAATAAGAAGTTCTCTATAGTCCTCTATTTCTCCTAAGGATAAAAAAATCCAATCTTAAGGATTTTTGGTTGATCCTTAAAACCTATGTTAATTGATATAATGTCTAGGGTTCAACCACAAGTTTATTCCTCAAGTGTTGGTGGGGAAGGGGGAAGATAAATGGTTTCTTTATCTAATATAACATCTTGTTTTTTCTATTTTAAATTGAAACTAATAAAACTAATAGATCTAAACTATTGAAATTGATATTCAAGAGTATACAAGTCTGTTATTAAAATACAACATGCTACAAAATTTTATAGAATTTAGAATTTGATAAAAATAGTAAATGAACCTAATAATATGTGAACCTTCTTAAAATAGACTTAAAGTTAATTGTGTAAGATAACTATGACTGTAAATGGCTTGAAAAGAAAAGAAAATAATATTGCATCTAAAATTAAAAGTACAAATTGTGCTAGGACAAGGCCATAGAAGGCTGAAAAGAGCATAGTTTGGCCTTATTTTTTGAATGTATCTATGTCCTAGTTGACTGTGTGGATGTATTTTTTATCTATATTTATATGCCTATAAATGAGGGTTTATTAATTATGTGTGGGAGGAGAATAGACACATGAAATACTTGTAAAACACAAAACTTTGTTCCTGCACAATAAATAATATAGAGATAAAATGTAATGGGGGAAACAAGTAAGGGGAATAGACAAGATATCCTAAAGAAACCCACATAATATGAGTGTTTCCCAAATATCCCAAATATGCCTCATGTTGATGTAATTCTCTTTCTTAAAGTGATTATGTGATCTATGATTGTGCAACTATATGACTATAACTAGAAGATTGATTGAAATGATTGATAATGGATGCCCTTGACCTAAAATAAACAATAATCAAATTTGGACTATGATTATTATAAATCTATAGAATTTGAATTAATATAAATAGTGCTCTTTTGCTTAATGTGTAGTTATTTTATATCAACATGCAAGGGGGTTTCAAGTGAATTTCTTGATTTAATTTTATAGGGGAATATTTATAATATTTTATCTAATATATATTATAAAATGCATGGTAGATCCATTGTAAAATGTATTTATTTGAATAAGTGATCATTGGAATTTAGAGGATAAGGCTAACCTAGCATAGTCATGTTTCATAATGATAAAGACTACTAAAAACGTTTTGACAGGTACCTATGGGTTGAATAGGAACGAATGGGGTTGAAATAGGGATGTCTATTTGATATTTTGTATGTTTTAAAGATAGTGAAGGATATATTATATATTTATAGTTAGATAAATAGAGAGTATACCAAGTAAGGTGATAAAAATATTGTTAAACACTTAATGATTCAATCTATGTGTCTATATTTACCACCAATTTATTATAGTGATGAAATAAAATGAAATTAATAGATTAAAATATATGTGAACATAAAAGTGTATACACACTTTATTTTTGGATGTGAATCTCAATTTTTCAAGATGCCTTAATTTAAAACCTAAAACAATGCCACTAAAATTAGTTATTGTCCATTTTTTAAGATTGAAAATATAAAATCTGAAATCTGAAATTTGCAAAGAGAGCAAGGAAAGTATACACCTGAAATAGTATGCAATCTAATTGCCATATAAATTGAAATTAAAGAAGTGTTTGCCCCGTTGTTGAGCAATTTAGAGAAATGTTGAACCTATGGATAATTATGACTGATCAAGTCTCAATTTGAAAACTTTTAAATTCTCTTGAGTTGGAAATATTTTATGCTCAAACTCTCATTTGACTGTATAGAGTAATTTGTAAAATAATTGAAGGGGTGTAACCACAAACTATAGTTTGGTAAATATTAAAAAATTTAAACCATATACATTGATTGTCACTAGAATCTAATGTGGCCTACTTGAAACATGAAGATGAGTCACACTATTGCAAATAGATCTAGATTATATCTGAAACTTTGCAACTTTGAAACTTTTGAATTTTGATAAAAATTGAAAATTTACAACTTTTGAAACCTTTTGAATCTATGAAATTTTAAATTTCCATGTAGTAACTTGAACATGAATGAGTATCATGCCCCCTATATTATAATTAATTTATATTGAATGCCATTTTGAATTTTATAACTATTAAAACTTGTAACCATATCTATTTTAAAATTTAACTTTGTAACTATAGGAATATGAGTAAATGTATGTGACATGGCCCCATAATATCAGATTTATGAATTGTGATAATATTTTTGAAACTGTATAGTGCCATAAATCTGAATTTTTTATCATGAATACTTGAATTATAAAGATAAAACCATTTTGATTCCCCCCCCAATTTGAAATGAGAGGCATAACTTAAAAGTCACTTAACTCAAAATAAAACCTAAAACAATGCCACTAAAATTAGTTATTGTCCATTTTTTAAGATTGAAAATATAAAATCTGAAATCTGAAATTTGCAAAGAGAGCAAGGAAAGTATACACCTGAAATAGTATGCAATCTAATTGCCATATAAATTGAAATTAAAGAAGTGTTTGCCCCGTTGTTGAGCAATTTAGAGAAATGTTGAACCTATGGATAATTATGACTGATCAAGTCTCAATTTGAAAACTTTTAAATTCTCTTGAGTTGGAAATATTTTATGCTCAAACTCTCATTTGACTGTATAGAGTAATTTGTAAAATAATTGAAGGGGTGTAACCACAAACTATAGTTTGGTAAATATTAAAAAATTTAAACCATATACATTGATTGTCACTAGAATCTAATGTGGCCTACTTGAAACATGAAGATGAGTCACACTATTGCAAATAGATCTAGATTATATCTGAAACTTTGCAACTTTGAAACTTTTGAATTTTGATAAAAATTGAAAATTTACAACTTTTGAAACCTTTTGAATCTATGAAATTTTAAATTTCCATGTAGTAACTTGAACATGAATGAGTATCATGCCCCCTATATTATAATTAATTTATATTGAATGCCATTTTGAATTTTATAACTATTAAAACTTGTAACCATATCTATTTTAAAATTTAACTTTGTAACTATAGGAATATGAGTAAATGTATGTGACATGGCCCCATAATATCAGATTTATGAATTGTGATAATATTTTTGAAACTGTATAGTGCCATAAATCTGAATTTTTTATCATGAATACTTGAATTATAAAGATAAAACCATTTTGATTCCCCCCCCAATTTGAAATGAGAGGCATAACTTAAAAGTCACTTAACTCAAAATAAAACCTAAAACAATGCCACTAAAATTAGTTATTGTCCATTTTTTAAGATTGAAAATATAAAATCTGAAATCTGAAATTTGCAAAGAGAGCAAGGAAAGTATACACCTGAAATAGTATGCAATCTAATTGCCATATAAATTGAAATTAAAGAAGTGTTTGCCCCGTTGTTGAGCAATTTAGAGAAATGTTGAACCTATGGATAATTATGACTGATCAAGTCTCAATTTGAAAACTTTTAAATTCTCTTGAGTTGGAAATATTTTATGCTCAAACTCTCATTTGACTGTATAGAGTAATTTGTAAAATAATTGAAGGGGTGTAACCACAAACTATAGTTTGGTAAATATTAAAAAATTTAAACCATATACATTGATTGTCACTAGAATCTAATGTGGCCTACTTGAAACATGAAGATGAGTCACACTATTGCAAATAGATCTAGATTATATCTGAAACTTTGCAACTTTGAAACTTTTGAATTTTGATAAAAATTGAAAATTTACAACTTTTGAAACCTTTTGAATCTATGAAATTTTAAATTTCCATGTAGTAACTTGAACATGAATGAGTATCATGCCCCCTATATTATAATTAATTTATATTGAATGCCATTTTGAATTTTATAACTATTAAAACTTGTAACCATATCTATTTTAAAATTTAACTTTGTAACTATAGGAATATGAGTAAATGTATGTGACATGGCCCCATAATATCAGATTTATGAATTGTGATAATATTTTTGAAACTGTATAGTGCCATAAATCTGAATTTTTTATCATGAATACTTGAATTATAAAGATAAAACCATTTTGATTCCCCCCCCAATTTGAAATGAGAGGCATAACTTAAAAGTCACTTAACTCAAAGTTATGTACTATGTGAAAGATGTAATCTTGTAGTATCACTTGAAAATTTGAATGTATTTACAATATAGTTTTGAATATAGCATTGAATTTTTATATGATCATATATTATAAATATGTATCATTGAGGCAAATAAGTAATATGTGCATGATATGCATCATGGCACTAAAGTAACAATATAGAGTAAGAGTAATGTATGATATGAATCATGGAACTAAACTAACAAGTACATACAAGTGATGTCATATAATGTCCAATAATTTACATGTGATATCACAAATAAAGGACCGAATACTACATACAAGGGACATGTGAATGTTACACAATCACACAAGGATAAGGGCCACATGAAAATGGCATAATGATTCCATTAAAGTAATAATTTGAACATGCAAGGCCAAGGGCCACACACAATAATCAAACACATTGTAACATATCATGGAGTAAAGTAAGAAAGAATCATAAAGAAAATGAAGCTATTCTACATCTACCATATGGATTCATGTCATTGTTAGCAAGTAGCATATTCATGTAACACATGTATAGTATGAGTGACTTGTAAAACATTTGGATGATATATATATTCAACATGGTATAAATATTGTGGATGAATCCAACTTCTTAAATTATTTGTAGATAATGAATAGATTCCTCCAACTTAGCAAGGTCGTTTAGTAATAAGGGAAGGTCAACATAAAAACCATGTAAAATTATGTCCTATATCACATTTAAATATCTCATGAAAAGTAATGTGTATTTAAAATTTTTAAATATGTTATCTATCTAATATATAATAAATACCATATGAAAATAAATAAGTTAAAAACAATTAAATAATGCTTCTTAGGTCCTAATTTTGATGTTTTTGAAAATATTTTTATTTTTTTAATTATTTACATGTTTTGAATTTTTCCATACTTGTTTTTTTTTTTTGAATTTTTAGGAAAATTAGAATTGAAATCTATTTAACTAGTAATGAATCTACAATAGATGAAGAAGAAAGGATTTAAACAACCTTGAAAATGTGATAAAGCATTATATGAAAAGAAGGAACAAAATCCATGTGTCCCAATCACATGTGCAAGTGAGTCAAAACAATGTAGCTTGAATGAGTAAGATAGATAAGAATGTACATGATCCTCATAGATAAGAGAAAGATATGATTATGTAAGTGTAATGAAATGTATAACATGATAAGTATGTAATAGTAAATAATAAATTATTTTGGATTGTTCGAATTGATTTGAACATCAAGAGGTAAAGTGCCCAAAGTGAAAAATAAAACCAAGGGATATAATAATACTTGGATAAGGTATAGAAGAATTATCAAGGAACTAAAATTAAAGAGGTTATGTACAAAGTGAAATATAATTAATAAAGAGATATAACTCAACTAGTGGATTAGGAGGAAATAAGAAGTTTTATCCAACCAAGGATATCATCAAGAGGATGCACATATATATACCCAACTACATTGTGTGGATTTACTTCTTGTGAATAAGAAGTGAAAAAATGTAATTGGGTATATATATTCCCATCATCTTGCATGATCTTTGGTTGTTGTATTTACCTCTCGCATGTTTGGTGGTTTTTGTTATTCAATTCTTCATACTTTCTAAAGTTGTGCCTTGTGTGGCATTCGGTGTTATTTGGAATGTTATTATTTTGAATCATTGGCTTATTATAATTATAAGTCTTGTTAAGCCATGGTTAATTTAAATGTGGTAACCCATTAGGGGATCATATTATTTGACCATGATTTTACTTGAAAGGGGGCCATGGTGTTGTTTTACTAGGATGGCACAATGGTAATGATGTTTATGGGATTTTTGCAGAATTTTTTACCTATTCCCTTGGCATCATGAATAATCTAGGTTGATGTGATTTTATGTTTTTGACATTATCATTTTTTTTGGTTTTGGTTGCAAAAAATTGACTTCTGAACTAGGGAACAAAGTGTTGTAGAAGCTTTGAGCTTTTGCTAGAACTAGTTGGTTTTGGGATATAACCTTAGGGAAAAATTATGGTGCATGAAAGAGTAATGGAAAATTTCATCATACAGACCATTAATGGCAGTAAGGAGAAAATGGGGTCTATGGAAAGAAGGAAGGTTTTGGGTGTTAGTTTTCTTTGTGGCAGTTAGAATCAAAAGGAGAGGCATTCATCATTTTCCTTATCTACAAGGATAAAATTGGCTCCAAATAAGTAATTCTTTGAGATTTGACATAGTTGAGGGATTGCAAGTTCAATTTTATTTTGGGTAAACCCTCATAAGCTTAAATAATTTTTGGTTCACCATGAAGTCATAATACTTCATAGTGAACCCACTATCATCTTGTAATCATTTTTAAGTAATATTATTAATTCATGGGTTGAGTAATAAGCATTGGTTTTTTGGTTTGAGCCATCTATTTATTTCTTATTACTTCTTTTTCAATATCAACTTATGGCACCACTGTGAGATATTTTGATAAATACCCTAGTTGGGAAAGGTCTATTGAATACTATATTTTATTTTCTTGTTGCTTAGATATCTGAGTAGTATTTGGTATTCTTGCATTCATAACCTTTTTGGCTTTTGAATACCATTATAGATTTTAGTTTGGTGTTTGATTAGTCCTGTTAGTATGGTGTTTTATTCTATTATTGCAGCCATTGGCATGATGTATGCTTATATTGTGAAAATGTATGGCCATTTATTATGAATATAACTTTTGTGTTCTTTTGTACTCAAAATTTAGAAATTTAATGTTTGTGCATGGCTTTTGGTGTCCTCAATTTTTTTTTGGTTAATGAATCCATTCTTAATAAGGATTATTGGAGAATGTTGTAGCTTTTATCATTCTTAACTATTTTTGTATTGTTAAGTTTATGTCAAGGTAGTTTTGTAATTTTAGGTAAGTTGGAAGATTGTCTAGTTTTGCTTAGATTATGAGCTTTATTCATTTATAAGTTATTATTAAAGTTAAATTCTAGTGAACTGATTGAGAGAGGTATAATTGAATTTGTAGAATGGATTGGTGTGTTTGGATGATAGCTAGTTATTGTAAGAGGATAGTAGTTGTGACTGCATACATATTAAAATTGAATGTTTGGACTGATATTAGTAACCCTTTCATTTAAATTATTCATTAAGGGTTGATTTCTTGATGTTATTATTTTGGTGTGTGACTATTGCTTTCATTTTAATTCATGGCTTTAATCTATGTTATTATTTTGGTGTGTGACTATTGCTTTCATTTTAATTCATGGATATAATCTCAAAATACATGATCATGCTTTTTCCCAAAGCCCACATGTTTTATTTCCACCATAGAATCAATATTTGGGGTGGTTAGGGCCACTAATGGTTGGGTTCATAGGACTTAACATGAGTATTTTGATTTGCACAAAGTACTATTTGTTTCTAGTTGGATTTAACTTGGTGAAATGTTTCTAATTTTGATGTAGATGTTCTTATGTATTAAATAATTTTTTAGAAGTTGATTGATCAAGTGAAGAATTGCATTCATTATTCTTACTTTCTTATATTAAATAATTCTTTCATTTCATGTTTACATTATGAGCTAATTTGGTAGTGATTGGAGGTAGTGTCAATTTGTTGTGCTTAGTATAGGAGCATTATTGTGTTGATTATTTAGGGTGATTTATTCATGAAGAGTAATTATAATTCCACTTTTGAAATAAAGGTTCCTCTCGATGTATGTATATTAGCATTCTATCTTGACTTACCATTGAAATATGAAAAAGGGTTATTATTTTACTCATGTTGTATTTGTAATCGATTAAGCCATGATGATTTATGAATTAAGACTTATGTTTCAATTATACCAAGAATTATTTAAATCTAATTTAATGAATGATTTTTCAAGGATTATATGTTTCTAATTTTGTATGGACTAATCTATATTTAGTTTGATGATGGTAACCTGTATTATTTCAAATAGTTTATATGAAGGAATTGATGATATTCTTGGATGATTATTGATTGAATAAATTTGTAAAAATATTGGTTTAAATTTGAATGTTAACACTCTAACTTAACTTGGTAGATGTTAAATACATTAGTATTGTTTGGATATTATTATTTGTTATGTTTTCATTAGCCATAGTGGTATGGATAGTGATGTTTGTTCAAATGACTAACTCCATATATGGTTTTGTTGGTTCTACTATTTTTTTTAGTCTTATTTCGTGTATGATAGTGAAATTAAGGTTGTGTTTGATTTCCAAAACCATGACACGAAATAGTAATAGATTATATGATTTGATCATCTATTGAAATGGATGTTGGCTCTTTTTTGGATAAAATAATTATGTTTCAAATGCAATACTACTATTTCAATTAGATGATTGGAATTTTGTGTAAATAGATATTTATGTGGTAATTCTAGCATTGAAATTAAGTTTTTATGAATACAATAATGTTAATATTATTTGGTGTTTAAGTTGTAGCTAGTTTGAAGAATGGAAATATTATATTATTTATATGGTGATGATAGCATTGATATTAAGTTTTTGTGAATTTTCAAAAGTCGGTTTTATTCTAAACTTATATTATTATTAAGACATAGTTTGGGCATTAAGATAGACTAAAAATTAAACAGGGTCATAAGATTTTCCTTTTCTTGTATCATTTGATTAACAAGCTTATTATTTAATTATGTTTTTATGAATTCATTAAATAATAATAATACCTTAATGCAATAAAGGTATAGTTAATCATTTAGAAGCATCAAAGTATGTAAATGGTGCATCAATTTATCTATGTGTGGTGAAGAATATAGAAGATATTAATATGTGATTCATAAAGCTGGGATGATTATTCAACTTAAACCAAGTTAAGATAATAATGGAATTAGTAACTATTAAATATTATAATATAAAATTTAAGCATGGTTGTTGAAACAATTACTTTCTATTTCAATTAACCCTAATATTTTCATAACTAATGAACATTAAATTATGCATAACAACCAGGGAATAAGTAGGGAAAAAATAGAGGTAAGACCTCTATTTACTAACTTGCAAGATGGTTGAGGATATTGAATGTGTGATTAAAGTTAATCTTTTGATAATTGTTAAGTTGATGTGAATATCTCTTATAGGTTATTATCCATATTTAATGTAAAATATTAGGGATAATGTAACATCATGATGTTAAATCAAATGAAAATATGTATTCTTTATTGATATGTCATAATAGTGTAACTGTGGTGCAGTGATTCATAAGTACTGATCATGGTATAATGGCCAAAAGGGGATAGTACAGACACATGTATTATACTTGCACATAAATTAAAATAATTAAAGTTTTTCAAAAGCTTATATTGTATTACTTTTGTAAATAGTCATATAACTTGTACTTGATGATTTTAGAATATATTTAAATCTTTGTCTAAGGATAGCTTAGTATGATGATTCTTTGGTTTAAAATTTAAGAACCTTGTATTCAAAATTTTGCATTGTTTCTAATTTTCATATTTGTGTATTTAGTTGTATGATTAACTAGATAGACTTGGATCTTATTAGCTACTCTTTCATATTTTTAATATTGCCTATGTAGACTAACCAAGGATATTTCTTGTCATATGATCAGTGTTGTAATCATGAATAAACAATCTATTTTCCCCTAACCATTAATTGGACTCACTAGGGATAACATGATGCTTAATTTAGGTTAAATACCCTTAGATGATCTTATCAAGAAAGAAACCTAGTGTTATAGAGTTTTGAGTGTATTAGTGTGGACTCACACATTGATGTACCATTAACTGTATGATTATAATGGTAACATTTTATTCCTTATATAATCATCTAATAATGTTTGACTCTAGTTAAGAATCTATAGTGACCTATTCTATTTATTGGTTACCTATAAATAGGTGTTTAAAAAATATAAGATGCATTCAGATGTTAGGAAGTGTACAATGAGCCCTACACGTAGTTCTATTTCTACTCTAATCACAAATAATGCCAATAATAATAAAAAATTTAATTAATTATTTGAGGTCATTTCACCTGGTATTAGAGAAAGGTTACTGCTATAAGGGAACTCTAGGAGATGGTTTCCTAAATATGTAGTCTTCCTAAACCATAGTTTTATGCCTTCTCAAGAAGATGGTTATAACTAAATATAATGGTTTTAATATTGGAAATGATCAAGTGAATGATATATGAGTAAGAGGAAGGGGTAGAAGAAGAGGAAAGGGTTTTGGTTCCTAGAATCTCAATTATAATAGGATTAAATCTCCTCTCAATAATGTTGACATCATTCATGAGGCATAAAATATTAATACAACTAGAGATAACACTATAGATAATCAGGAAGAATTCCTTAATGGGATACTAACAACATTAGATGTCCTTAAAGGTAAGATGGAAAATTAGGAATTCAAATTGAATAATATAGGTGTTCCTCATGAATAAGTGCCCCATTTGGAGAATGGTCAAGTAGAAGAGTAAGTGTTATAAAAGGTACCTTTGTATGTTCTTGACCTAATCATAAAGGAGCTTAAAAGGCTTCCACCACCCAAATTTTTTGGTGAATAGTCTAGAGATGTAACTGATGTATAGATTATAAATCTATATAAATATTTTAATCTACAAAATATGCCATCTAATGTAAAAGCTAGGGTGACATCCTACCAGCTAGTTGGACCTAGTGCTTTATGATGGAATCACCTATATAATTTATAGGGATATTAACTTATGAATCTTACCTAAACCACCTTTGAAATATAGTTTTGAAAAAGGTACTTAAGTGCCAATTTTAAGGAGTAGAAAATAACTAATTTTTAATTGCTAAAATAGGAAAACATGACTATTACTGAATATGAAAATAAGTTCTTAAACCTATTACGTCATGTGGACTATATGCATGATGAAGAGACAAATGTGACTAAATTAAAATTAGGGTTGAAAGAGGTATTAATTCATAATATCAACATGACAAACCCAAAAACCTTGGTAGCTGCCATTGAATCTACTCATAAGCTAGAAGAGACAAAAAAGACTTGATAAAGGGTGAGAAAAGATTTCAAAATAAATAGACAACAATATATGGGCAAAAATCTCTCT
The DNA here is from genome assembly GCA_037957365.1 of Torreya grandis. Classification (NCBI taxonomy): domain Eukaryota; kingdom Viridiplantae; phylum Streptophyta; class Pinopsida; order Cupressales; family Taxaceae; genus Torreya; species Torreya grandis. Next base: position 368,861 of record JARHVA010002403.1, read on the forward strand.
CATATACCTAAATTGTTTAGGAAATTAGATTAAAATCTTAATTTTTATGGAAATAACAAAAAAATAACAAATTTTAGGTTTAAAATAGAAATTTCAAATCCCAAGGCTCCTAAAAAATGAGTACCTACAATAAGGATCATAATCAGAACAACCAACATGGACTAGCCATTAGGGAAAATATTACTCCTATAGCTCCACAAATAACTATTATATTTTGGGAATGTGGTGATAACCACTACTACAAGGATTGTCTCAAGATGAAGCTAGGACAATTAGTAGACCATTGGGTGTATGCAATAGTAGATAATAAGAAGGCTAATTTTCAGGGTACCCCAATTGAAAAAAGGTATTATGTATGCTATTTTTGTATCCATTTTTATTGATTCTATTACAACAAATAATTTTATTTCACCAATTGTTTCTAATCAATGAAATTTAAAACTTTTCTAGATAAGAGAAGGATGGGAAGTTGAGTTTGGTACTGGTAAGAGGGTGCATATACAAGAATATTTGGAACAAGTTGAGCTTGATTTTTCTATTTTCAAAACCTAGGTAAATCTATTTTTGACACCATTGGGGTCCTATGATGTCATATTAGGCATGGGATGGTTACAATAACACCAAACATCATTTAATTATTCTAGAAATAGAATGAAATGCATTGATGATTTGGGAAAGTATGTAGAAATACAAGGCATCCAAGGATAGAAAACATGAAAATTAATTTTAGATATGCATTTAAAATGGGTTGTGAGATCTATGTCATTCAGTTACAAGAATCACCCAAGGAAAAATAATATCCTACCAAAGTTTTCCATTTTCAATGGAATCTATGTAAGTTTTTTAATTTAAAAACTACCAAGTCTTCCACCTAAGCATGAGTTTGACTTCTCTATAGATATTATGTCGAGGGATTCCCCTAGATCAAAGGTTGTTTATCAAGTGAATGTGGTTGATTTGAAAGAATTGAAGGTTCAATTGTAATAACTTTTGGATAGTGGGAGCATTAAGCTAAGTATTTCTCTTTGGGGTGCTCTAGTGGTCTTTATGAAGAAGAAAGATGGAATGTTGAGGCTATTCATTGATTACCGAATGCTCAATAAGCTAATAATTAATAATCATTATCCATTACTAAGGATTGATGATTTGTTTGATCAAATGAAAGTCATAGAATTTTTTTATAAAATTGAATTAAGATCAGGGTATCATCAACTAAGAATCAAGGATGAAGACATTAAAAAAATACCATTCTAAACTTTTTTTATTAGATAGGTAAAAGATGGGTTGAAGGGCCCATACCCTTTACAAAGATAACTAAAAAATAGGTAGGATGAATCAAACCAACAAAAAGGGATAAGAGAGAAGCACCAAGAGATTAACCCAAGGGCAGACAAACATCAGCCACCCATTAGCCAAAAAACCAAAATGGAAAATAGGGAGAGACAAGCTAATCTGAATCAGAGTAGGTGACCAGCTGATTAGTCTTTGTACTTGTATTTTTATTTCTTTTTTCACTGGTCCTACTCCCAATGAACTAATCTTTTTCCCTATCCATTCTCTTCCTTTTGAGATTTGAGTGGAGGGTTTCTTGGTTATCTCCCTCATAAACTTGGAAGTCTTCCTCCTCTTTGTCTTTTTGGGAATATTTACTTATGGGGGTATGGGCCAAGAGGGCCTTACCATCATTTTTGTTAGACTTGTCAGTGCAGAGAAAATCTCTAAGCCTCTCAAATTATTTAGTAATTACTCCACATTCTGACCTTATTATGGCCACTACAATTTCATTATTTTTCCATTTGGCTTAACCAATGCACTGACTACATTTATGAAATAGTGAAAAACATATTCAAGGATTTTATAGACAAGTTTGTACTTGTATTCTTAGATGACATCCTTGTTTATTCAAAGGATGAGGCTGAACATGAAAAACATTTAATATTAATTTTATAAAGGTTAATGCAACATAAAATTTATGTAAAATTCTCCAAATGTGATTTTTACCATTATAAAATATATTATTTGGGTCATGTTATTTATAATAAAGGCATTGCTACATATCTAGAAAAGATTTGAACTATTTAGGATTGGCTTGATCCTACTAATGTACATGAAGTGCATAATTTTATGAGACTGAGTAGATACTATCATTAGTTTGTTGATTGTTTCTCCTATCTAGATAATCATATCACTTCATTGTAGTGCAAGGGCAATAAATTTGATTGGAAAATTCAATGTGAAGAATCTTTCAAAAGGATTAAAGTGTTTTTGATAAAAACTCAAATTTTAATTATTCTCACCTAAATGGTAACTTTGAGATTTGGGTTGATGCTTCTAAGGAGGTCTTCAGTGGCATCTTGACCCAAGTTGGTAAAGTAGTGGCTTACAAGTTATGCATGCTCAAAGAACATGAAAATAACTATCTTGTACATGATTTAGAGATTGTTGCCATAGTGTATGCTCTAAAATAATGGAAGCCTTTCCTATTAGGAAAGAATTTTAAGGTGAAGTATGATCACCATAGCCTAGAATTCTTATTTTCCAAAATGATTTAAATGTACACCAATGAAGATAGCTATAATTTATTAGTAATTTTTACATGGACATATCTTATTTTAAGGGAAAATAAAATCATGTTGTTGATGAACCTATTAGATACACGTAACTTGTTTCCATGTTTGTACTATAATGAAATTTTAGAATTGTGTTGTTAAAACAATGAATTATTGATAAATACTACCAAGAATTAAGTGCCTAACTAGCTGACAAGCCTCTAGAAAAAAGTTCATTGATTTTTTTATTGAGTTAGATGGCCTTTTAAGGCATAAAAACATAATTTTTATACCCAAGTTAGGTGAATTTTATAGTTTTTAATGCAAGGAGAACATACAACTCCCCATTTTACTTATCCAAGTCTCACTAAAATGAACATGAGCTGAAAAGACATTTTTTTGGCTTGGTATGAGGCACGATGTCACCAATTTTCTGGCAAGATACTTAGAATCTAAGTGTGTCAATGTTGAACATTATCACCTTATAGGTTTTTTATATCCTCATGATATACCTAGTGGCAAGTGGGATTTAATCTCCCTTGATTTCATTACTAGGCTACCCAAATACCAGAGCAAACATGATACCATTTTGGTGGTAATTGACAAGGTAACTAAGGTTGGCCATTTTACAATGGGAATCTAATGAATGACGCTTCCATGTTTGTAGAGTATTTTTAAAAAGAGGGAGTAAAATTGATCGAGATGCCTAAAGTGATCATTTATGACCAGGATAAGTTATTCATGTCAAGATTTTGGTGAACCTTGACTATAGAATTTAACACTTGGTTGAACATTAGTTCCTCATACCACCCAAAAATTGATGGTCAATCTAAAAGACTCAATCAGGTGGTTGAGGACATGCTATAAATGTACATTATGAATAAATAAGCTAAATGGGAGGATTATCTCCACTTAATTGAGTTTTATTATAATAACTCATAGCATTCTGTACTAAAAATGGATCCTTTTAAAGTTATGTATGGATGAAAATGTAGGACCTTACTTGGCTAGGATAGTTTAAAAAATAGATCCATTATTGGCCCTAAAATGCTGTAAGATTATGATAATAAAATTTACTTAATACACCATAATTTAAATGTTTTTGCCAATCGGTAAAATAGTTATGTTGATTATAAGATAAAAACTCATGAATTTATTGTTGGTGATAAGGTTATTTTTGTGTTAGACCTCAAAAAATTTAAATTAAATTATGAAAAACTTAAAATCTAGCTCATAATTTATCATACCCTTTGACAATATGGAGAAGATTAGCCATGTTGCCTACTAGTGAGCTTTTCCCCCTTCTCCATCCATAATCCATGATGTTTTTCATGTTGATTTATTAAGGAAATAACATTCTATACTAAAAATGGATCCTTTTAAATTTATGTATGGATGAAAATATAGGACCTTACTTGGTTAGGATAGTTTTAAAAATAGAGAAATTATTGGCCCTAAAGTATTGTAAGAGTATGATAAGAAAAAGGATTTAATACACCATAATTTAAAAGTTTTCACTAATCGATAAAATAGTTATGTTAATCATAAGATAAGACCTCATGAATTTTTTTTTGGTGATAAGGTTTTCCTACATGTTAGACCTCCAAAAATATCAATTAAATTATAAAAAACTTACAATCTAGCTCCATGCTTTGTTATATCCTTTGACAATGTGGAGAAGATTATCCATGTTGGCTCCTAGTGATATTTCCCCCCTTCTCCATACATAATCCATGATGTTTTTCATGTTGATTTATTAAGGAAATATGTACCTAATCTTTCTTATGTCTTAGATAGGAAAAATATCTAGGTTATAAAAGAAGAAATGATAAAACTAGAACTAGTCAAAATTCTAGACCACCATAGTGTTAAGTTATGAACTAGAGACATTTAACAAGTTTTGTAAAATAGGACCCATTGAGTGAAAGGAGTGACACTAGGGAAGATACACAACTATTAAAGAATCACTATCCTTGGTTGTTTTGACTAGTCATCAGGACAAATCCTCTTTAAGTGGAGGAGGATGTCATGACCCAATCCTATGATACATTTAGTTGTTGTATATGAGACTTTTATAAAATATCATTCTTGATTTTGGATGATTATTTAAACTATGTGTTATAGATGCGATTATATTTATGACATTATGTTTGAATCCACATCTTACTACTATATTGTTAACTAATGCCATAGTGGATGATTATAGATGATTTGTTATATCAAGCTTACATTCTGTATAGTTTAGATTATGTTATTTATATAATACCATGTTCAGATGTTGTTGATGTTCATAATTGTGATCACATGAATAGGTTGTATGAGCTAGGCTCAGTGGTGGACTTTGGTATCTTAGATGACAAGGAAAGGGAATTGACAATTTGGTTGACACCAATAGTTATAATAATGAAAATGATATATTGATCCATTTGATTACCTTTCTAATTATGTTACATTCCTAATTTGATGATTTTTAGTTTTATCTTGTTGAATGTCTTATGATGAAAATGTTGTTTATTTCTTACGTGTATGCATTTACACATTAATATCATGATCTTTAGTTATTTTATTCACCTCCCACACGATTGGTAGTGTTTTTTGTTTATTTTACCCTATTTTCTAAAGTTGTGCATTGTGTGGTATTAAATGTTGTTTGAAATGTTATTATTTTGTATCCTTGGTTTATTATAATTATAAGCCTTGTTAATCCATGGCTAATATAAATGTGTTAACCCCTTAGGGGATCATGTTATTTGACCATGATTTGAATTGGAAGGGGACTATGATGTTGTTTTGATAGGATGGTATGATGGTCATGATGGATATGGTATTTATGGGGACTTTTTGACCTATCCCCTTGGCATCATGAATAATCTTAGTTAATGTGATTTTAGGTTTTTGTTGTGATCACTATTTTTTTGGTTTTGGTTGAAAAACTCAACTTCTAATATGGGTCATGGAGTTTTGGAGAAGATTCAAGCCTTTGTTTGAACCAAATATTTTTGGGCCATAACCCTAGGAAAAAAATAATGATGCATGAAGGAGCTATGGTATATTTCATTGCACATGCCATTAATGGTATCAAGAATAAAATGGAGATCATAGAGAGAAGGAAGTTGTTGGGTGTTGGTGTTCCTTATGGTGATTAGAAGTATAAGGAGAGGCATTCACCATTTTCCTTCTCTACAAGGATAACATTGGCTCCAAGTAAGTAATGCTTTGAGATTTAATATAGTTGAGGGACTATAAGTTCAATTTTATTTTAGGTAAACCTCAAAAGCTTAAATGATTGGTGGTTCACCATTAAGTCATAATACTTCATAGTGAAACCACAATCATATTTTAATCATTTTTATTAATAATACATGAGTTGAGGAATGAACATTGGGTGTTTAGTTTGAGACCTATTGTCTTTATTTTTTGTTAATACCTTTTTACGCTTGACTTATGTCACTAATATGAGTTCTTTTGATAAACACCCTATCTAGGAAAAGTCTATTGAATACTAGTTTTTATTTTCTTGTTACTTGAATATTTGAGTTGTATTTAGTCTCCTTACATTCAGAACCTTGCTGGGTCTTGAAGACCATTTTAGATTTGAGCTTGGTGTTTGCACGGTCTTATTAATATGGTATTTTAATCTATCATTGTAGTCATTGACATGATATATTATTATATTGTGAAAATATTTCTTTTGTCTATAGATGGTCATTTCTTGTGAATATAACTACCGTGTTATTTTGCACTCATGATTTAGAACCTATATGGATATGTATGGATTTTATTATTTTTAGTTATGTTTTCTCAGTTAATGAGTCCATTCCTAATATGGATTTTGTATAATGTTGTAGTTTTAATAATTCTTGACTCTTTTGGTATTGTCAAGTTTCTATCAAGGTATTTTTAAAATTTTAGGGAAGTTGGAAGATTATATAGTTTTTCTTAGATTGTGAGATTTATTCATTTATAAGTTATTGTTAAAGCTAAATGCTAATGAAATATTTGAGAGAAGCATCATAAATTTGTTTAATGGATTGATGTGTTTGAATGATAACTACTTCTTTTAAGAGTCTATTAGTTGTGACTACATGTATATTTTAATGGAATGTTTGGACTATTGTTAGTAACCCTTTCATTAAAATGTTTCATTGAGGGTTGATTTCATTATGCTATTCTTTTGGTGTGTGACTACTACTTTCATTTTTATTCATGGATTTAGTCTCAAAAAACATGATCATTCTCTTTATCTAAGATTGAATGTTTGATTTACACCATCGAACTGATGGTTGGGGTGGTCAAGGCCACCAATGGCTGGGATCATAGGACTAGGCATGAGGATTTTGGTGTATTGGAAGTACTCTTTACTTGTATTTGGATTCAAGTTGGTGGCATGCTTCCAATTTTGATGTAGATGTTTTTATGTCTTAGTTGATTTTTTGTAAGTTGGTTTATCAAGTTAAGAGTTTCATTCAATCATATTACTTGTTTATATTAAACCATTCTTTCATTTCATGTTAAAATTATGAGCTAATTTGGTAATGATTGTAGATAGTGTCAATTTGTAGTGCTCGATATAGGAGAATTATTATGTTGATTATTTAATTTGGTTGATTCATGAATAATAATTAGGCTTCCACTTTTGAAATAGATTTTACTTTTGGTATATATACAAAAACACCATGTCTTGAATTACCATTGAAATATGAAAAAAGGGTGTATTATTTTACTCATGTTAAAGTTGTAATCGATTAGGCTATGATGATTTAGGAATTAATACTTATGTTTCAATTATGCTAAAAAGTATGTAAATATAAGTTAATTAATTATTGTTTAAGGATTATATGTTTCTAATTTTATATGGACTAATCGATATTTAGTTTGATGATGGTAACATGCATTATTTTGAACATTTTATTTGAAGGAATTGATGTGTTGGTGAAATATTTGGTAAATGGTGACAAATAAATATTTCACTATAGTTAATGATATTAAAGTCCCTTCTCTATTATAATGGGAGGTTCCCTTTATTAAAAGCAATAAAAATTAACACAACTATTCATAACATTTACAAGTTAAATGAAAAGGGATTGGTAGAAACTCAATCTAACAGAAAATAAAGGAAACATAAAAGATGAAATGGAGATTCATGAAAGAGTGGATAAACACATATTTCACCCACTTATGTAATAGATTAAATTAAAAATGGAAATTTTATTTAAGATATTAGACACCATTCATGCTTGGAACAATGAGAAATACATTGAAATAAGAAAAATGTATGCTCATAAAGGAAATAAAAAAATAACAAGTTCAAGTACTCCTCATTATTAGATAAAGACCAAGCACAAAGTTTACTTCTTCCTCTTCAATTTTCATAAATCATGGACATAAAAAAACCATTTTTAATTGTAATTTCTTATATTTATAACAAAGGGAATGGGTTGATCCTTCACATTCCAAACTGACCTTTCATATTCTATTTTTTATCCTACTCTACTTTTCCAATATTTCAATTTTACAATTAAAAATATAAATTTCCTAAAATAAAATTTAAACAAAAATAGGAAAGAGAGATAAATAACAAATTTCACTGTGAAGCTTTGTATGAGTTAACAACACTCACATATGGGTTGACTACCGGTAAATCTTCTTTAACTTGATCTTTATCACATGTTTCCTTGAATTTTTATAATCTCTTGACTGTTTCAAGAGCTTCATTAGTTTTTAGAATTACCACATGATAGAAACATGTGAACCATCTTTGGGAAGTGAACATCATGGAGCATTGATATTTAAACAAATCTTTCAGCTAGGTGTTTAACTCTTCTAGTGAAATATGAATTTCAATAAGAGTTATCATTGAAGTTTTTTTTTAATTTGTCTTCATTTATAAGATCTTATTTAAATACATTTTATAATTAAAATTTTAATTCATCCATATTATGTGGCATAGTTCCATCTTCTTTATATAAATGGTAATGGATCTCATCAAGATTATTAAAAAATAGTTTGATTTTTTCTTTAGCATAAATATACTCTCCTCTAATTCTTATATGGCCTTGTTCAATATTTCAATTTTATAAAATATACATTTTTCTCATTTACACAATGTGTCATCTTCTTCTTTCTCAAATAATTTACCTTCTACCATTACTCTGGTCTCCATCATGATAATTTATTTCATGTCTCCAATCACTTCTACCCATAACATCAAGGTGGAGGTGTGGGATTTGATCTGTCCATGTATATATTACAATTATTGATTAATAAGATCATATATATTCATGACTTGTTCAATGTATTTCATTTCATTTATGAGTAAACCATCTACCCAATGCTTTGAGAGTCTTTCCATAGGTATTTTATTTTTTGATTGTGGCAACAACATCCTTGATTATTCTTGGTAATCATGTTAGAAAATTAATTGGTGGTACTATAGGAGTTTCTACTTGATGGAGAAAATAATTGACTTAGATTTATAGCTATTTAATCTATCCTCTAATTTATTCTTGAGTCAACTCATCTTGTCCAGACCTCTTAATTATCCTTTCAATGGTTTCTCATAGATTATGAATATCACCTTCTTGTGTTTCTTCTCCAAGTGATATTATTTTCATATAATAATTTCCTAATTTCATTTATCCAATGTCCTTCACAACATTTGGTTTAATAATATATATAAACTATGCTCCTGAATAATTTGATACTAACCTAGAGGTGGTCTTTGATTTATTTGGTGTAGGAGTCTTTAAGAGATTAGATACCACATCAAAATGTAGCAATTTAGCTTCAACCACCATTTTCATTTTCTAGAGCATAGGTTGCATCCATTGAAATGAAATATATTTTAATTTAATCACTTGAGTAGATGATGCACAAGGGGTAGGTTGATTTGGAGGAGGAGAAAAAACTTGTGGATATCCAAATGGAGAATGTGGTTTCTCTTCTTCAAATTTTTTTTTTGTTTCATTTCAAAAGATGAGGCTATGTATTCTTGTGTGTTATTTGGGATGAGTAAGTTGGGATCACCCAAGGTTTAAGTTGAAGACTGTGGTGTCACTAATTTATTGGTTTTCTTATCTTTCCCTACTATCATATTTTATTCACATTACTTTCCCGATTTCTTCTTAGGATTAGGATCTTCATCTCCACCATCACCTAAACCAGAGGATCTTAAGGATTTAATAACCACATTATAAATACTTCTAAAAATTAATGGTGGATCTTGATTTGGAGTATTTAAAGGTTTCCTTCTCTTTGAAATACCTATGGTTACTCTAAAAAATTTGTTATCTAACCATTTTTTCATGTGATTCCATACTATTTTCATCCTAAATTTCAAGTTAGTCAGTTCTCTAATTGACCAATTAATAGTTGGCAAATGTGTATTCACAATTATTTTGGCATATTATGGATCGAGAAGATGTGACTTGTCATCTACCATCCCCTCAAGAACCCACTCATCTATAAATTCCTTTATTTGATCTAGGTTCATCTAAATCCAATCTCTTCAAATTACCTCAAATTTATCTATGCAATCAGTCTAATAGTCTTAGAGATGAGTTTTATGTTCATATGAAGACCTTATACCCATATTTTACTTCACATATCTTTTGATATCCATAGAGTTTATATTATCATAGGTTCAGGTAGTGAGCTTAGATATGGCCAATTCTATGTCATGAGCATTTACAATAGACTTAAAAATAAAATAAAAATGGGGAATAAACATTGAGCACATGTTTTTATCTGCATCATTTATAAATAACTAAAAATTTCCTCCAAAGCTTAATGAGATGATCTTGTCACTAGCCAACCTTGGAAGTCCTAAGGGATGTCCTTCATAACCTCCAACCCTAATGTATGTAGATTTTTAGAACTAAATATAATATTTGATGTATTAGTTAACTAATTTGGTTGCTTCAGTAGAGATCCTCATCCCCCAATCTTCTTCTAACAACTACACTACTCTAATTATGAATGCATCATTGACCCTGGTGTAGTTTTTGTTGATTTTTTTAAGGGTGAGCTAGGGAAAACACTAAAATACTTGTGTTAATTAAGTGATAATTCCACATTGATAATGGTCAAAAAATTTACAAGGTCAAAAAATTTACAAGGTCTTTGTTCCAATGTACCTCTCCCTCCTTTACGATGTTATTGACGATTTCTTCATGTAAGGGAATTCTCAATTTCATGTTTATCATTATTCCATCTATTTTTACCATGAGTTTTCTATATTTTGACCTAATTTTCCTAGTCTATGAGTTGTAGTATTTGGCACAATAAAATACTAAATATGAACATTTCACTAATGTGGGAAAGGCAATTTCTTGTGAAAGGTTGCCTTTTATTAGATGTTCAATCAACATCATTGGACTTTCATAATTTAATCATTTTTAGAAGTCAACCATCTCCATGTGTCTAATATGATAATCATAAATCCTTAAGATATCAAAATCTAAAACCAACAAAGGTTTGTATCCCATGTATTTTAATTTTATCTTTCTAGATCTAGATTGGTTGATAACTGCCTAGTAGGTAAGTGTAAGGATATCTAGTGAATCAAGAGGTAGAAAATGTTGGATTGTTTGAAAGAGATGTAGGGTGGTGGACATATGGTAATTATTAAATTTAGTAAAATGGATTCTCAAAAAAAGATCTAGATGATGAAAGATGATATCAAGACAAGTTTTATAATATTTATAGAAAAAATTTGGCAGATTTTTACTATTGTGGGGTAGAGGGTCAGAGCTCGTAGATTAACAAATGAGGGAAATGACACATGAGGGAAACATGTAAACTCCACTTATCTCTTTGGATGACGTGGTCCCTATGTGATATTATAGGTATAATAACTAAGAGTGGGGGGTGAATCAATGATGCAAGAATTTAATTCTAATTCTAAAACTTCAAATTCTCAATGACTCAACATAAGAATTCATGAAGCATATAAACTAGTTATTGTAATGAACAAAGGAAACTATGTAAGATCAACACTCATAACACATGGATTATGTGGGAAACCCTCATGGGGGATTAAAAACACTCTTAAATATGAAAACAAGTGGAATATATTCCTATAAAATATTCACAAACATGATACTTTAGTGAAACACCCACTTCACAAGGAGTACTAACCCCTAATCATGAACAAGCACCCACTTGTCATAGATTTTGAGAACCCACACAATATCTTATAATATCAAAACCTATATATCTATAATTTAATTTTAATATAATGGACAAATATATAATATCAATTCTCTTCAATCCTTAACACTCTCTCAAACCTTCACATACAAGTAATGCATCCAAAACAGCCTTTTGGATCACTTTACACTTCTTCACTCATCTTTAATCTTCAACCCTATAATAACATTTTTATAACATTATAAATATGACCTATAGTCCATTCACATATTCCTAAACCTACTCTTCTCTTCAATCTTTCTACCAAACACACTCACACTTCAATATTAATTGTATCTCAACTCTAGAAACCTTCACCTTTGTTTATACTATTTATAGAGCCTTCATGAACATCACCTTCTTGGTCATCCATTAGACATGAATTAATAATTAATAATTCTATTACAATTATAATAGGATCAAAACCACATACATAAGTCAAACATATCTTAGATAGATCACTCTTAAGCACCAATACCTTTCAATTAGGCCTAAGAAGCCCTTATAGGTTTATGAAGATCTATTCGTCCTTTTAACACTTAATTGAGCAAAACTAGGAACACAAGACCACTTAAAAGCACATATTTCATTTAAATATGACCACTAAGACAACCTCAAGTTATTACACTAATCACTACACATCTCTGCATATGCAAAACCTATCAAACATTTGCCTTGTACATGAAAACACCATAAAGGAAACAAAAGTAAACTTGTAAGCAATTGTTCATAATTAATATGGATTATTCAAGCCTCCAAAATACATAAAAGTGATCATTATGGATTATAAAATACTCTCCAATATATAATTTACCTTGAAACATCCAAACACCATCAATAAAAACTCAAACATCCTTCTCGGGTCACTTGTAGAAGAAAGTCAAACCCTCATTCAACTTTGGACCATAATAAATGTAGGTGTACAACTATTCAAACCTCCAAATCATATTTCATAGATTTAAATTGAAGTTATATACCACTTTAATTTTCATACCACCATAGAAATTCATCCTAAATCAAAATTTATAGACAAAATAATGAGGACTAGTTTTACTTTTTAAATTCAAATATTTGAATTCCAACGGTCACTTTTTAATGCAAATTTGACTATAGAAACTAGTGAAATATGCCGAGGAGATCAAATTTTCACTTCCATAAATTTTTATATACATCATGTCAAGACTTGAAATTTGAAAAAATAATATATGAATAAATATAAATAAACCCATGTGACCACTTTCTTCTAACACTTTCACACATGCAAATGTTAACATCATCAATCTGCTTACTCGAGAAATTCTACAAAGTTGACTAGGAGAGCCTAGCTTCACAAGACTATTCCAATTAATTAATTTAACTTAAATAAGTTATGTAAGAAATATTTACCCCTAATATTTCCCCAAAATCATGGTCAACACATCACCAACATCCATCACCTTACATAACCAAGCAAACTCAACAAGGTCTATGCATGATCACTAAGGCACACTTTGTCATTGAGAACCATGCATATATCTTCACTCATGGACACTCTTTTCCCCATTTAGGATATAATTAAAAACACCTAAAAATTTTCCCCCTTTGTCATTGATGTCAATATTTTTAAATGTTTTCAAATACAATAACATAACTATGCAAAAACTCTTTCTCCCTTTACAAACACTTTCTCCACCTTTGAAACAATGAAAAAGTGGGCTTACCTATTAATCCTGAGGACCTATAAATGTTTTCAAAGACAAAATAATGAAGGTGTATCCTTTTATAGATGATATAAACTCCCCCTATCACTGTGCATACCATTCTTTACCATGACTACCTTAAGCCTGCTCATTGACAACTCTCTTCTTTGACCACGTAATACTATATGAACGAGAATTGAACACTATGAAGAAAATAAGAGTGATAAAACATTGATAAAAATGATAAGGACTACCCCTAAGTTTTCTAAACTTGGGCACCCCTTGAGCATATTCAGACCATCTCCAACCATGATGAAATTTTATGGTTGCCTTCAAAAAATTCTCTCACAAGCCACCCATAGAATGAAGAGTGGACATACAAGATATTTATAAAAAATATATGGTGAATAAATATAATTGAGAAAAATATTCATGGAAAACCAAACCTTTTTCTTTTGAAGATAATGACCAAAAATCACTCTTCTTCATACTAGCCTTGCTTAGAGACCTAATAGCCCTACCTAAACCTTATAGAGCCCATAAATTTTTGTGTATGCATCCTCATGGATTTAATTTTAATGTTTGGATTAAAATAATATTACCCATCATTAATGATAAGACTCATAATCCAACTCTTCCTTTTTACCATAGCTTTTTCACAAGCTGACCTACCAATTAGCCCTCCATTTGCATAAAATATCATCCCTAGGTCAAACTATACACTTCTAGATGACTTTAAATAAAAATTTGAGCACACTTTTATCCATTTTATATATTAAGAATCTTCATACCTCAAATCCTTTGGTAATGTCACTAACTCACATGGTGTAAAACCTAGGGCATCAAAGGGAAATGTGGTCAACATACCATCTTTTGGTCAATGCCATATCCTAAAAATTCTCTCACACCTATAGGTCACCAATACACACCTATAGACCAATTTTTGAGGTTTTAATCCTTTGGGAACCCATATAAACATGAAATGGTTTTTAACCTACTAGCCCTTAAGTCATGATTGTCATACCTGAGAGCCTTCAAAGATATTCAAATTTCCTTCAAAAGACCTTAAAACCCTAATACCAACTATAAAATATTTTTATGAGGTTAAAACACCTTTATATGCCAAAAATTCATCTTGAAAACTCACCAATCTTCATTTAACACTTGGAACCAATCATTATATGCATGCAGACCCTATGTACACAATAGTCACTATGCCAAAACATCTTAGAATGATCATGGAAGACTTTTTACATCTCCTCACCTCATTTTATACATAAACACATAAAATATAATTGCTTTATACCCTTGGATAGCTTCATAGACCTAAAAAGCATCAAATTTGCATGATGAACACACACTAGGTAGTAAACACTAATCAAAATGGTCAAACTAAATAAATGATCATTAAAGCTACTTGTGACCAATCTAATGCATGAAAATTCATGAAATACACTTGGGAAAGTACTCACTACACTATATACCAGCATTACCTTCATAATTCATGATTTGACCATATAAATCAAGCATCAAAATTTAACTAAAACATGCATTTAGGACCAATGTCCTTGAATAGAACTCTTGAAGATTTTCATCACAAACCTATGAATCAAGCTCATGAAATTATTGCTCCTCCTTAACCAATGACCTTATATGATCACCATAAGTCTTGGAAACATAAGATCATCTATTCTCATACCATAATGGCATTGGTCTTAAATATCAATCAATAATTCTACATAGCTCTATATTGATTATATACTCTTGTACATCTCCTAAAACATACACACTTGCTTCTACAAATGAAAGATGTGTCTTAAAAAGCATAGGTAGAGACACCCACCTATTATATAGAGACTATATGTCCCAAAACTCAAGATATTACCACATCTCCATGATCACATTTGACTTGTAATCCTACCTAATCATAAAAATGACTTTAAATGGGTTCTCAACTTCATTATTTCCTTTTGACTCAAAATCCTACTTGATCTTCTTATTTTCTTGGGTAGATAAGGCTTGCTCTTTGACACTTAAACTTGTAACTTATTCTATCATGGTAAATATTCCATTTTTAACTTATTTTTCATTCACCTCCTTGGGTCTCCATTCATTATGGCTCTTTTTCTTCATGTTATGAAGGTCATTTTTTGAAGTAGAATTTTTACCATTCCTGTAGAACCTTGCTATGTGACCTCTCTCTTAGAACTTGAAATAAATGAAGTTTCTCTGATTGTGCATACCATGTGTATGGTCCATATGATGATTCAATAAAGTTTCATTATCCTATCATACACCTAATCATATGATTTCTTGATGAAGGCATTACAAGACCTTATAATATGACCAATCCCTTGACACCTGTAACACAAGATGTCATGCTTTCCTTGTGGACTAGTTGACTATCTTGAGTGATGATATTATTCATGTTTTTCATTATCTATCTCATAATTCCATGCAAATATCTTACTAGGATCTTTTCTCTTGCAATCAATGATCTTATGACCAAACTGATGACAAGAATAAAAATAGCCATTGAATAAGTTATCATACCTTAATGCATTGGGTTGCTTGATTTGATTTGAACTCTTATAAATTTTGAATTTGTCCTTCTTATTCATATTGTCATTCTTCTTGTCTTTACTAGTACTCTCCTTAGCATGATTACTCTCTTGATCTATCATCACTGTCTTATCACTCTTACTATCCTTTTGAACATCTTCATGAAATCCTAGTCTTGATTTGTCATTTGAGACCTTTTGACTCTGATCTATGAATTTTACTCAAGAGAGGATGGTTAGTATTATGTTAGCTTCACAATGAAAATAAATGAAAGAAGCATACTAACTTTAATAACACCTTTAGGCCTAGACACTAGGGAGAGCTTAGTTAAAAACATGAATAAAACACAAAACTAGAGTGAAAAAGAAACCCTCTTTTACCTTCCTTGGATGCTCCAAAATTCTTGTTGTAGTGGTTTGCTTAGTTTGTGCTCATGAAGTCTTCATCAAAGGAGGCTTGGCTATCTCCTCTTCTCCTTGGCACCTTTGGCTTATGGCTTGACTTGGATTGGAATTAATTTTTCATGGTAACACTAATTGAAATGGATTTTGGAATCATTTGTGAATTATAAATTTTCATTATCATGTCTTAAAATTCATGTGGTAAGGCCTCCTATTTATATATTTTTGAGATTGATCAGAATCAACCTGAACCATCCATCTCAGGATTGAGATGTGTGGCTAAGGATTAATCCAATTATGAAATTAAAATTGATAAATACGTTCATAAATATTTGGAATAGAGGAGAAATTAAGAGGCATGGAGGGCATGAATCTTAATATTTGTGGCATTTATGGCCTAGGGATGTCTTCCCAAAAAATGAGGTCACCTAATGATGTAGATATTTAATATTCATTTCCAAAACAAATTATTCAACAAGTTTCTATGGAATTCTTAATTAGGCTCTAACTTGGATTAATTATCTCTAAGCATGATTATGCACTTTATACATAAATTACTCAAATTGATTAGAATACCTTGTTATTGGTCCAAAATTTGACTGGATTAGAATTGGAAGGTAATGTTAGATGTGTTGGATCTGTTATCCCATTTAGTATTTTACCAACACCAAATAATAAAGGCACATTCAAAGCAATTAAGAGCATTTAGGTGCAAAATTAGCATTTTGACTTGAAATGATCTGATCAAAGTTTGTTAGACCATAAATTACATTACCCCATTAGTGATACCCTAGCCAAAATTGGCATTTTAATATGTCAATTTCAACTCATTTAATGAATTTTAAGTGAAAATTGGCCAAAAGTCTAGTTAGAGGTTATCAGTGGCTAGTTTTAGGTGTCTACAATTTGCCCCTATTTGGAAAGATGTTAAAAACTATAAGAAAAGAATTGTCTTCTCAAATAATGAGAGATGACCTATATGCCTAAAACTGCAATAATGATAAACTAACTACATGATGCCCCCTTGAGGGAATGGTTGGCATAAGTAAGTTGGAAAATGGCCTCTCGAAAAGAAAGAAGCAAAATGAGGGCACCAAAGAAAGGAAAGATGATGGGGTGAAAACATAATGATAGTGAAAAAGTAGTCAAAATCATTGATAATTCAAGTGGGATGGTGTATAATGGTTTTCCCAAAGGTGGTTATAAGCATTATACTTTGATAGTGACAATGTGGTATGATAACACAATGATTTGCCCAAAGGCAGTTATAATCATTGACAAGATGGAACTGCCCTAGTTAGGATAGATAAATAAGATAAAAACATGCCCCTATATGGGTAGAAAAATTAAAGTGATGGCAACGTAATGATTTTCCCAAAGATGGTTATAATCATTGAGAAATGTGGGTGGGATGGTGTGTAATGATTTTCCCATAAGTAGTTATAATCATTGGACCCTAATTATGGAAAACATGATAAACTTGGTTGAGGAAGATGATAACTTAACATAGAGGGTAATGATGAATTGGAACAACCTACTAGTAGGGAGATGTTCATCCGAGCTAATAAAGGTTGAAATTATTTCATGGTTAATTACTCTATTTGGTATATGATTGGGATTGAATTGGGATGTTAGTGCCAAAGAGATGCCACCATTGCTAAATAGACTTCTTGAAGTTGAGGTTTGTTGTAGCACATGTTGATAGGCATCACGGTATAACATCATGAGGACTTCACCAAAATATGCATAAGGACTGACTCCCATTATCCAATACTCAATATAAAATAATGCTTCAATGATAAAAACCATGATGACAATGTAAACATATAAATATGGATGGATTCAAGTATAAGTGTGGGCAAGGAATCACCCAATGAACACACATAAACTAAATCAAGGCAAAAGTGTTAAAAGTAAACAAATAGGCACACAAATAAAATATCAAAGAAACAAATAAAGAAACACTAAAAAATAAACCATACGAATAGTGCCCCTATAAAATAGGTGAAAACTTTAATAAATAAACAAAAGGGGGGAAATATAAGAAAAGGAAGGGGTGGCTGAGCTATCTCCATATACACTAGTGAGTAGACACTACCTACATAGTTCCATGGATGTAATATCTAATAAAAAAACTTTAGGCCAAATGTAGTTCTCTCAGGGAATGGGAAGAATGTGATAACTAATGAGAAGAAGAGGAATGGTCTTTCAAAACAACAAGCGCATGAGAGAAAAAGGACAAAAAAGATGGGGAAACTAAATGACAAGTGATTTTATTGTAACTAAGGGTTCCTAGAATCCTTAAGGCAATGAAGTGGTCAATTTTTTTGTTATTTTCTAATAATTTTTCAAATATTTTTAGAATTATTTTGGAGTGTATCAACTCAATCGAGAATGATGAGAAACTAAATAATTCAAGCTCATAAAATGGTGAGAGTATTTAAACTAAGGTTTCTCACGAAATGGTGAGAGCATGGCTTAGGTTGCTCAAAAAATAGTAAGATCATGGCTTATGTTACTCACAAAATAGTGAGAGCATTTAAACTTGGGTTTCTCACAAAATGGTGAGAGTGTGGCTTAGGTTTCTCAAAAAATAATGAGAGCATGGCTTAGGTTGCTCACAAAATAATGAGAGTGTTCAAAATTAGGTTGCTCCCAAAATGGTGATAGTGTGGCTTAGGTTGCTCACAAAATGGTGAGAGCATGTCTTAGGTTGCTCATAAAATAGTGAAAGTGTGGCTTAAGTTTCTTGAAAAATGGTGAGAGTGTGGCTTAGGTTGCTCATAAAATGATGAGAGTGTGGCTTAGGTTTCTCATTATATAGCAAGAGCATGGCTTAGGTTACTCACAAAATGGAAAGAGCATGGCTTAGGTTTCTCTCAAAATGGTGAGATCATGGCTTAGGTTACTCATAAAATGGTGAGATCATTCAAACTTAGGCTGCTTGTAAAATAGTGAGAGAATGGCTTAGGTTGATCATAAAATGGTGAGATCATGGCTTAGGTTGCTCACAAAATGGTGAAAATGTATGGAAAGGGGGACTGAGGTGGCCTCAACATAAATTTATAATTACCCACATAGTCCTAAAATGACCTCAAGTCATATTAATTCCATCCACATAAAAGGTAGGGAAAAACCAACTAGGTCCTAACAAGTTCTCAAATCGAGAAAATGGCTAGTCAAATGAAAATAGTAATGACAAGGTGATGTGATAATGCATGATAAAAAAAGTGTTCCCCTAGTTTGTCCATAGGTAGTTATAACTAGGATACAATGGTATAGGTCAATGATACTAATTTTACCATAGGTGGTTATAATTAGTAGCAAGACTAGTGAGACACCGATTTGCCCTTAGGCAATTATAATTAGGCTCACATAAACAAACTTGATAGGATGAAAGATATTTTTCCAGATCAACTATCACACTAATTTCATAGACTATCGTTAAAATATGGACTTGATTGATTGTTAAAACTTGATTGGAATCCACTCAAAAAAGGTATGGGAAGAACCAAATGAACCAAGATCAAAATAGGATTAGGTAGGATGACTAAAAATAGGCTTTTGTCTAGATAGGAATAGAATGATAGGATGGATAAAATGTAAAGAGGGTTTACCCCCAAGTGATAGGGTGAATGTCTAGGATCTACAATAATGGCAAATAGTCATATATAAAAATGACAATGGCATGACAATGTGAAATGGTATGGTACATATTTTTGTCTTAGGTGTGGTTTTTGATTTTATTGTTCCTATTGATGGGGAGATGTACATCCTAATCAAAAAATGATACAAATAGAATACTTGATCATGTTAATTACTACCCCACACCTAATTTAAACAACTACTCTATCAAGAATGGCCTACAAATTTGGTTGCTAAAAATGCTTTTGTGATCTTCATTGGTCATTGATTCTAATTCCTTCAAGTTTCAAGACAAGGTATCTTTGTATCCTCTATAAAGTAAAGTTCATCCATGGATGGTAAATAAGGAGAAATAATATATGGTAGGTTTAATTGTGAAATTGAATGGTAGATGATAATGGAATGTGGAATGGTTGGGAAACAAATGAAGATTATGACTTTCAGTTACACGTAATGTCTCTAATGTTAGACTCAACATAACTTTGGTTTTTGTGGGGTCGAAGACTTTTTATCTTGATAGGACCATCACATTTTTCTATTGTTTGGACCTCAGAGTAGCTACCATCTAATTAGGTTGTAGATAGGAAGCTATTTTGATTTGATCTTTTATTTTATCTTCATTCAATAGTAAAGAAATTTTGTGCTCAACTATTGGTGCCTCAATGAGTTTTTCACTAATGAATTTGTCTTGATTGTCCCATAGCACCTTAAATAAGGTTTCACTAAATAATGTTGACTTTTGACTTTGATTGTCTTCTAGCACTTTTTAAAAAGTTTCACTAAAAGGTGTTGAGTTCTGACTCTAATTGTCTCCTATCACCTCTAAAAAGGTTTCACTAGGAGAGTGTTCTTCTACTATATGAATGTGGTCTTGGCCTTCTTGCCCTTCTTCAATTGCTATGTCACCATGGATGTAGTTTACCAAAGTTTGATTTTTTTGATCTTAATTGACACTTGTGGGAGATGAAATGTCAATGATATGGCTATTTTGGTTTATGGTAATGGCCTATGGAATGGTAATGGAATGGGGAGAGGCTACATAATCCTCATAGAAGATACTAGGAGAAACTATGTCAAAGCTAAAATACACATCCTAAAAAATTGTATAAGGATCACAAATGTATTCAAATTTATCTATGAGGTATGCATAACCATTGAACATATTTTGTATCTAAATCTGATTCTGACTCAAAGGACTTAGAATCTGATGTTGAGACTGATGTTTATTTTTATTCTGATACTAAATTCGATGTTAATTCAAGAATAGAACCTGAATCTAACTTTTATTCTTCATCTAATGGGTACTTTGTTACAATTATGTCTTATTGAATATTTGGTTTTGGATAAGTAACAGCCTGTGATGGCATAATGGGATCTACAAAAACTAGTTTGTCAAAGTGGTACTCCTCTAGGATGGGAAAAAGTTTAAGAGACAACTCCTTAGAGAATGGCTTATCAAGGGGAGACTTTTGAAAAATAGGCACATGGTCAAGGTAATGATTTTCCCAAAGGTGTTTATAATCATTAAGAAGTGACTTAAAAAAGATTGGCTTGTTAGAGTGAGACTCCTTGATAACTAGTATAGGATCAATAGGAAATTCATCATAGGCTAACTTATTAAAAGTGGTTGGTTCAACATAAAAATCTCAAATTGGTTGGTCCTCTTGGCCTTGGTTTCCAATGAGTTGGAAAATACTAGTTTTGAACATAGTTTGGTCTTCAAATGACTGGATCGGTTAAGGTTTGGTTGGGATTGGTACTAGATGATGAATGACCTATGATTAGATAATGGTAGGGCCTTGGGGAACATGATTTCTTACATGAGCTAAAGGATAAAGTCCTGAGGTGGTAATGATAGGGCATTATGGGGCTTGATTTCTTGCATAAGTCAAAGGACTAGGGCCTGGAATGGTAATGGTATTCCTTGGATATTGTAGTCTTGGAATAAAAATGGTGCAATGTAGGGGAGCCTTATTACTTTCATAACCCAAAGCATCTAAGTCTTCCTCACAAACCATATCTTTCTAGTCATAAGTTGGCTCATAAGTTGGTTCTTAACTGTGTTCCATGTAGTGATTATTATAAAGAGGGTATGGATCTATATCCTAAACAACATTATCTATAGTTGGGTCTCCAAAGTCCTCCTCATAATCCTTTTTATGCCAATCAAATTTTTTATTTGGATTTTATGGATTTTGACTATGTTCTCCATATGGAGTATTGTAGGGAGAATAATAAAACTCCTTAGAAAATCTTTCTCTATAGGGGTTCCTAGTGGGATTTTGTGTGGCCATTATATCATAAGTTGGATTAGACATGACTCCACCATAGGTGCAGCTAGACATATCTACATAAATGATGAAAGCTTTGAAAACAAAAAGGCTTAGAGTTTTACAAACTATAAAAAAATATGTCTAAAGGATAAATGGTTCAAACTTGGTCAAACTTGGTCGAAGGGGTGGAGTTGTATTTATAATATGGTCTAAAAATGGAGCTATATTTCCAAAATGATTTGAGCTAAGACTTGTAATAAAATAGTCTAACATCAAATGTCTAATGTCAAATTTCATATGCATAAAAGTTCAAGCATCTAAATAAAAACCATCATGTCAAAGGTCTAGGTCAAAGTGTTCTGAACAAATTCTAAACTAGGAAAGGGAAAATTTGAGTGACTAGGTCTTTTGTCCAAACATAGATTCAAAAGCTAGGCTCAAAAAGATAGGCATATGCTATGACTTTTGGCCAAATGGCATCACAATCTAGACTTGAAACAAAGGCTGATATGATTTGATTTAATCTAACAAGTTTGGAAATAACTTTGACATAAACCCAACACACAAAATCAAACATAAACATGATTAGTTGGCATAAGGCATAAGACAAAAGACTCTTTGAGAAAGGATATGTTTTCCCAAATAAAAGCACAAATAATGATGAGAATAGGCTTTGAGCAAACAAACAATTAATATTTTTCAAATTTGGGTAATTGATTAATCAAAGTTATGCAACCCAAAAGAGAAATATCTATGTATCAGCCCCATGAATTAAGGCCTAAATTGAAGTCAATCAATGTTTGAATCCAAAAATGACAAGGCTAATTAAAAATGTAATGATAAAAAATAATATTTGACCAAACAAGCTAGACAATATTGGATAGCATGATGGTATAAGACAAAGTTCCAAATGGTATACATGACATGGTTTGAAACAAATGGTTTTTATCACAAGGTGAAACAAGCCTAGAAACAAATTGAGTAGCCTAACGGCGTAAGCATTCTCAAATGATGTGATCAATGCTATGTTTCAAAATACTCAAAGGCACAAATGGTTTGACATGATTTTGGAAGTATAACACTACCCTCCTCAACTCAAATACATTGTTTTGACATGGCTTATGAACAAACAAACAAGTTTTAATCTCAAAACATACCAAGCAAAAATGACCAAAACACACTAAGTATAATCATCTAAATCCTAACAAGGGTATGGCAATGTGGGGTTGACTAAACTATCAATATTTTGAATGTTTATAAGGAATCAATTTCACAATGACTTTCATATTAAACTATGTAAAAGACAACCACAAAAATTGGGTGACCATGGCATTGGCTACTTGAAAAAAGCTCTAGTACTTTTTATAACCACTACATCCTACTATTTTCTCAATGTAGTGTGATGTACAAATGTAGATACATCTCATGTGTAACTCAGAAGGAGTAAGTGAAGTCAATTCTAGGAGGTGAAAGCCTGGGTTAAAGCTTCCCTAAATAACTTACGAAAGGTAATGATGTCCCCCTCACAAGCCAAGTTTGCATAAAAGTAAAGAAAGCATGAAAGTAGAAAGGCTTTAGGGTCATTTTCAAGGTCACCAAAAATTTGATGAGTTTTTGAGGAGTGTTTTATATGACTTTCTTTCTATGCCTTTTAATAGGCTACTTGCAATAGGAATGGCACTTTTGATTCCAAGGGTTCCCTAAAGGGGACAAATATAAGAGCATACATGCAACATCCCTCTTTTTTCCAAACAAAAAATTAATTTAAACAACTAAGTGAATACAAAAAGCTTGAAAATGTGAGTTCATTTTCATGCCCAAATGGAAAATGAGGTGGTGTTCATTTGACCCCTTGGTCTTAGTTGCAAACTTTGAAAACATTCACCATAAACATATAATTTTTTTGTTAAACACCAAAACAAGGTTCTTAATTTATTTTTAAGCACACAAAAGGTGATCTAAATATGTTTTTAGAAAATGTCAAGCTTGGTCCTGCAACAAAAATGCTAGCATGTCTTTTAGCCTTGAAGCTATTTTAGGTTTCAAATAATGAACCTTAAAAAAAGAGCTCTCAGGGCTGTGTTTTAAGAAAAACACAGTGACCAATGTTGGTTATATAATCGGTGATGGTTACACTAGATAACTGATGATAGTTATCTAACCAACATTAGTTATATGAATAGTGACTTACAATAGCTATCCAACTGATGCTAATTTTACTATCTGATGTTAGTTATTATGTAAACCTGTGACGAAGGAAAATGGAAATATAAAGTTAGAAAATCAATTTTCAAGATTTTTAATGATCCAAATGAATATTTTAAAGCTACAAAATGATCTTCTTCATGTGTGGGATACATTTGGTCTCATTGTGTGTGCCATAATGTGATCTATGAATTTCACTCAAGAGAGGATGGTTAGTATTGTGTTAGTTTCAAAATGAAATAAACACACTAACTAGCATAACATATCTAGGCCTAGACACTAGGGAGATCTTAGTTAACAAAAATGAATAAAACACACAACTAAAATGCAAAATAACCCTCTTTTACCTTCCTTGGATGCTCTAAAATGCTTATTGTAGTGGCTTTCTCGATCCGTGCTCATGAAGTCTTCATCAAAGGAGGCTTGGCTATCTCTTCTTCTCCTTGGAACCTTTGGCTTATGGCTTGGCTTGGAATCAATTTGGCATGGTAAAACTAATTTCAATGGCTTTTGGAATCATTTTTTCATTATAACTTTGCATTATCATGTCTTAAAATTCATATGGTAAGGCCTCCTATTTATAGATTTTTGAGATTGATCATAATCAACCTAAACCATCCATCTCAGGATTGAGATGTGTGGCTAAGGATTAATCCAATTTTTCAATTATAAATGATAAATAGGCTCATCAATATTTTGGATAAAGGATCAATTAAGAGGCATGGAGGGCATCATGGAAGGCATTGATGAGGCATGGAGGGCATGAATCCTAATATTTGTGGCATTTATGGCCTAGGGATGTCTTCCCAAGAAATGAGGTCACCTGATGATGCATATATTCAATATTAATTTCCAAAAAAAATTATTCAATAATTTTATATGGAATTCTAAATTAGGCTCTAACTTGGATTAATTAGCTCTAAGCATGATTAAGCACTTTATGCACAAATTACTCAAATTGATTAGAATGCCTTGTTATTGGTCTAAAATTTGATTGGATTGAAATTGGAAGGCAATTTTAGATTCATTGGATCCATTATCCCATTTAGGATTTTACCAAAACAAAATAAAAAATGCACGTGTCTCATGTAAGATATTTGATAGGAAAGAGCAATCCAGAGCACCTAGGTACAAAATTGGTATTTTGACTCGAAATGCTCTGAACAAAGTTAATTGGCCCATAAATTACATTACCACATTTAGTGATACCATAGCCAAAATTGGCACTTGAATATGTCAATTTCAACTCATTTAATTCATTTTAATGTTTTTAGGCTAAATTTTTTATTTTAAGTGGAAATTGGCCAAAAGCTTGGTTGGAGGTTATCGGTGGCTAATTTTAGGTGTCTACATTGACCACTTAATAGATCATTAATATCAACTATACTTTTATAAAAGTTTTTATATGTTTCAAGCTTGTTCATATCTTAATCTAGGTTTACCTACAAAGACTCCATCTCTAATTTGTATGTGACACATTCTTCATCCTTACTCTTTACCTCTTCAACAAGGGTAAAAACCTAAGTTTTAAGATGTTGAGTTATATCATCATGCTCCTTGACTTCATTACTCAACATTTATTCAAAGAACTCAATTTTCTCCTCATAGGTCTTGATTAAGGATGCTTTTTTTATTCTTGCCTTGTAAAATCTTCAGCTCTTCCAAGGTATTCAGATATTTATTTTCAAGAGTGAATTATTCATCTTATTCCTCTGAGCTATCTCCATCAAATAGATCTCTACCTAAATAATATTTAACTTCATTATCCCTAAGATATATGAATAGTTTCTCTTTATCATCATCATGAGATGAATCATCACTATCTGATGAGTTTCCTTCTTCTTCAGTAGATGAGTTACTATCTTCTTCATGGTAAAATATATTACTACCCTTGTATGACTCCTTTCCATTTCTCCTATTGAATAACTTTTTTTAATTTCTAGGATCCTCAAATTTCTTGTGCTCATTCTCATGATATTCCTTATGAGCTTCATTGTATTCAGACTTGCCTCTATCTGGGCACTTAGCTACAAAATGACTAACTTTATCACATGAGAAACATTTTAAAGGAAGCTTCCCTTCATATTTACCCAATCCCACATTCAATTTTATTTCAATCATGGCCTCAATTTGATCTTCATTAAGATTAAAGTCTCTAAGACTTAACTTGATCTTCTTGTCTTTTGTTTCCTTGATCACTGTGAAGGTTGCTTCCTTCTTTGGTGGTTTTTCCTCATTGAATCTCATCACATATGTTGTAAGGATGCCATCCAATTCATCCATCTTCATCTTGGTGAGATCATGACTCTCTTATATAGTATAAATCTTTAAATTAAACTTGAGGGTGAGATAGCTTAATACTTTCTATACAATAGTAAATTCTTCAATTTCCTCTCCAAAACCTTTGATCATGTTTACCAACTCATAAAATCTTAGAAGATAGGATGCCACATTATTTTCTTCCTTAATTTTGAAGCCCTCAAATTGCCTTTGTTACGTCTATAATTTATCCAAATTAAACTTTGAATCTCCTTCATAGATGATCTGTAATTTATCCCAAATTTCCTTGGCATATTTATAATGGATTACCTTGGTTAACTTAGCCTCTGATATGCCACAAATGATAGCATTCATAGCTTTATAATTATTTTCACTCAACTTCTTATCAGTTGTACTAGTTGGAGGAGTAAGGGGTATGTAATAACCATCCATAATAGATTGAATAATTTAAAAACCTAGAGACATGATGTATGTCTTCATCCTTTCACTCTAAAATCATAGTTTCATCCATTTAATAGTGGTGCTTGCTTATTATTGAAACCACCTTTCATTTGATGACTACTCATTGTACCTTTGATCACCTTCAAGTGGTTAAACTTGAAAATAAGGTATGAATTTGATACCATTGAGGTAAAATCACTAAGGATGGGGGTGAATAAATTATTCAATCAATTCAATTCCAATTCCAAAACTTCAAATTATCTACCACTCAACATAAGCATTCATGAAGCATATAAACAAGTTATTGTAATGAAAAAAGGAAACTATACAAGATCAACACTCATAACACATGGATTATGTGTGAGATACTCATGGGGGATGAAATCCACTCTCACATCTTAAAATAAGTTGAATATAGTTCTATAAAATATTCACAAACATGAGACTTTAGTAAAGCACCTACTTCAAAATAAGCATCAACCCCTAAGCATGAACAAGCACCCACTTGTCCTAGATGTTGAGAACCCAAAAAATACCTTCTAATATCAAAATATCCATATATTTTATTTCCTTTCAATATGATGTAAAAATATTGAATATCAATTATCTTTAACCCTTAACACTCTCTCAAACCTTCACATATAATCAATGCATCCAAAACCCCCTTTGGATCACTTTACACTTCTTTGCTCATCTTCAATCTTATACCCTAGAATAAAAGTTTTATAGAATAAAAATATTACCTATATGTCATTAAAATATTCATAATTTTTTTTTCTCTTCAATCTATCCACCAATCACACTCATACTTCACTATTATTCCCATGTCAACTCTAGAAACATTCACCTTTATTTATGCTCTTTATAGAGACTTCATGAACATCACCTTCTTGGTTTGCCATTAGACATTAATTAACCCTTAATACTTATATTTAACTTATAATAGGATAAACACCACCTACATATGTTGACCATATCTTAGATAGATCACCCTCAAGCACCAACACCTTTCAATTAGGCCTAGGAAGCCCTTATAGGTCCATGGATACCTATCCATCCTTTTAACACTTCATCAAGAAAAAATAACACAAGACCACTTAAAAAAACATAAGTCCTCACCATATGAACCCTAATACATCCTTAATATATTAAATATGTCACTACACATATTTTCATATGCAAAACCTATCAAACATTTACCTTGTACATGAAAACACCATAAATGAATCAAAAGTCAATTTGTAAGAAATTGTTCATATTGAAGATGGATTTTTAAAGCCTCAAAATTCCATACAAATTATTCTTATGGAGTATAAAATACTATCCAATAGATAATTCATGTTGAAACATCCAAAAACCATAAAAAAAACACAAACATCCTTATTGGGTCACTTGTAGAAGAAAGTCAAACCCTAAGTCAACTTTGGACCACAATAAATGAAGGTTTACAAACATTATAAACTCCAAATCATTTTTATACCATCATAAAATTCATCCTACATCAAAATTTATAGGAAAAATAATGAGGACTAGTTTTCTTTTGTAAATTCAAAATTTTGAATTCCAACGGTCATTTTTAATGTAAATTTGACCATGGAAACTAGTGAAATCTACCTGGGAGACAAACTTTAAACTACCATAATTTTTTATATAAATCATTTCAAGAGCTTAAATTTTAAACACATTATCTAGGCACAAATTTTAGTAAACCCATGTGACCACTTTATTTTGACACTTTCACACGTGTGAATTTTGATGTCATCAATTTACTTACTCAGGAAGTTTTATCAAGATGACTAGGAGAACCTAGACTTTCATAAGACTATTCTAATGAATTATTTTCACTTACATAAGTTCCTTAATCAATCTTGACCCCTCAATCACAGTTAACACATCACCAACATCCATCACCTTGCATAAGTAAGCAAACATAATAGGGTTCATGCATGATCACTAAGGCACACTTTATCATTAAGAACCATGCATATATCTTCACTCATGGAAACTCTTAGCCACATTAGGTACATCATTGAAAAAACCTCAACATGTGTGTGTGTGTGTGTGTGTGTGTGTGTGTGTGTGTGTGTGTGTGTGTGTGTGTGTGTGTGTGTGTGTGTGTGTGTGTGTGTGTGTGTGAGACCTAATGGCTTAGTTTAGGATCCTTTGAGCACATGTGAATATGGATGCAACATGCACCACATTTTATGTGTCTGCATGGCCAAGGGACTAGAGGTTTGGCTAGTTTTCCCTAGAGGATGCACAAATTTAGACATGGCATTCACCATGTTTCACATCTCTATATGGTTTATGGTTCATTTATTCAACTAGACATCCATCGAGGATGCATGGATGTGTATGAGATGTTCACCGTCTCATGTTTCTACACAATCAAG
Source organism: Torreya grandis (assembly GCA_037957365.1). Classification (NCBI taxonomy): domain Eukaryota; kingdom Viridiplantae; phylum Streptophyta; class Pinopsida; order Cupressales; family Taxaceae; genus Torreya; species Torreya grandis. Next base: position 398,478 of record JARHVA010002403.1, read on the forward strand.
GGCCCAATGGTTTGAACATGGCATTAAAAAATATATGAGCATGATTGTATTATAAATTTCTAAGAAATTTTTTTAGTTGTTTGATATTTTGCACTGACATTTTTAACAAACAATAATTGGCTCGGGATAGGGATATGACTTTAAAATAAGGCATAAAATAATGTTCCTAAATTTTGGACTTTTAGTAGACTAGTTTCTTATCCATTGGGATATGAATTCAAATTTAAGATTGATAGAAAGAGAAAAAAATAGTGAAAAAGAAACATGTGCTTAAAAGGTAAACACATAACACACAATAGGAAGGGGAACATACAATTGAAAGGGAAACACACAACTAAAATGGAAATGGTAGGGGATAACCTACTATCATTCTTTATACAATTTTAAATATTTCCCACTATAGGGTAGTAGGAGGTTAGTACCATCTCTATATGATAGATAGTATATACTTTTCCACAAAAGTGTTAATTGTTGAAAGGTCCCATCTATACAGAGTTGAATTTACCATAAATCCCTCTTGGATCTCTTCTTTTATCCCAAAACAAAGCCATGCCATCAATCTAGAAATCACATTGCCAATATTTTTGGTTGAATAATTATTTAACCTTATCTTGATGAACTACAATCTTATCAACCATGATTTTTCATTCCTCTTCAATCTTGGCTAGGTACATTAATCTTCTTTCTATTACATTTTTGAAATGTTCATCTTCAATAGCTTGAGCTAGTTTCAAACCTGGTAATTCCACACAATTAGGAATTGTAGCATCCTTCCTGTATAGTAGATTAAAAGGAAATATTCTAATTAATATTTTAGGAGTAATTTTGTAGGCCCATAATGCATCATATAAATTTATATGCTAATTACTTTGGTTTTTTTAATCATCTTGTAAATAATGGTGTTTATTTTCTTGTTGCTAGACTCAACTTGACCATTACCTTGAGGGTAGTAATCTAAAGAATTTTCTAGACAGATGTCATATCAATAATAAAAATTAATTATTTATTTAGAGGAAAACTTTTGAGCGTTATTCATCACTATCTTATGTGGGAAACCAAATCTGGATAGGATATTTTCTTTTATGAAGTTACACATAACTTTGGAAGTGTTAGACCTTACTGGAATAGTCTCTACCCACTTTATGAAGTAGTGAGCAGTGGTCAAAACATGACTGTGCCTAGCACTAGAATGAAGATATAGAGTGTTGATCAATTTCAACCCCCATTTTTGAATTTGTTATTAAAAAAATAGTGGTTTGAGAGGTAAAGTGGCAAGCTTTGGCTTCCCAAACAGATATTGACAAGCTTCACATTTGGAAACCCATTCATGCATATGCTTAAAAAGTGTGTGCCAATAATAATGATTTTATATAATTTTGAATGTAGTGACCGAGGATGAAAAATGTCCTATGCAGGCTTTATCATGAAAAATCTCTAAGCTCTTCTTTCATTATTCTTTGTTTATGCATATCAGAAAGGTACTATCTATAGATTTTTTGTACCACATATTATACCAAATTAAATATCTAGTTACCTTTAGTTTAAGAATCCTCCTTTGCTTAAAATTTAAGTGGGTCAGACATTCTCCATAGGATAATAAAAATGTTGTATCTGAATGCCATTCTTTGAGGGAATCAATAAAAACAACTAATGGTAGGCCTTTTTATTGTCTCTGAGAATCAACACTTTAAACAACTAATTGACAAAGGATATATCCTCTTATTATTTTTTTAGGTTTTATCTCTAGATCATATTCTTATACTTTAGTGATCCAACCACCTCTGTTTGACCCAAGTTACTGATGAGTGAGAATTTATTTTACTATTGAATTTGAGACCATGATGATTGTATGATAGTTTAGAATGTAGAACCTAAAATGTTTCATGACTTTGACCATATCGTATAATGTTTTTATACTAGAGAATATTTGAGGTCATGATAATTTAATCCGCATCTCATTAATACAATAGGGGAATCAAATCCTTCATTATTTTATCATATTAAGATAGATGATAGAGTATAATTAGAGGAGTAGTAATAAGAGATGAAGTTTTTATTGAAAACTAGACATGTCAAAACTAGTGATTTAATAATTAATTATTTGATTTCATTGAATGATTTATTCCCATCATTATTCTAATTGAAGGAATATTTTCCACTCATAATCTACACAATGTGCCTAGTGATTTCGACAAAGACTAGAATAAATATTTTGAGGAAATTATCTTTACCAAAGAATGAATGAGTACAAAGTTTACTCATTGGCAAGGATACATTTGAATATCTTTCACCCTTTCTAGGTCAATCTTAGTACCTTATTTAGATACCATGTGACCTAAGAACTTTCATTTCATTAACATGAAAATGGAATTCTTTGGATTCAAGGAAATTCCATGAGAATGACATATTTCAAAAACCTTTCTTAGGTGTTCAAAATGATCTTTTTTTGAGAAAACTGTGAGATCGTCTAGATAAATCACCATGATTTTTTTTTTCATGTCACTAAATACCAAATCCACCACTCTTTGGAATGTTAATCCCACATTGATGAGGCCAAAAGGTATTATTTTATAGGTGAAATCTCCCCAAGGGGTATTGAATGTTGTCTAGAATTGGTCTTTTATGGCTACTTCAACTTGATTATATCCAAAGAATTCATCCAACATTGACATCATTTCAGCTCTTATGACAGATTACAAGATTTGATCCATAATTGGTAAGGGATAATTATCATTGAGTGAGTCTTATTTAATATTTAAAAAATACATGCAAATCCTAACTTTTCTATTCTTGTTTTGAACGGGTACAATGTTGGCTACCTAGGTTGAATGCTAAATTAGAGAGATAATTTTAGCTTCTAACAATATTATTTATACATTCAGACTATAGTTTGTATGAGAAAGGAAAATTTTCTTTGTGTGGAGATATTAAAAACACACCAACACCTGAACTAGTTATTAAACAAATTATATCAAATTATAGAGTTCAGACATCATTAGAATCACCTTCTATTAGTTCTAGGAGTTTTATATCTTTTTTAGACATCATCATATAGGTTCTAAGTCTAGTTTATTTGTACAATATATCTACTCTCAATTTATTAGGTTTATGTACTAGAAGTTTGGATTTTGGTTTTGGGAGCAAATTTTTATTAATTTTTTTTTATTACAATTACCTCCTAATTCTAATCAATTTTGATTTATCCCCCAAGATCTTTGTAGAAGGATCTACTCAACAACATTCCATAACTAGGAGGAATGTCTAAAACTAATATAGTCATCTTCATCTTTTTTTGTGGAAAGGTGGATAGAGCAACTTGCACATCTTTTATCTATCTAATAAATGAAACTTAATTAGATCCTATATTAAAATAGTGCCAAAAAAATTTGGTGCAATTTATCCCCAAAGCATGGGCCACCTTTACTAGCATGACATTGTTAGAAGCCCCTGAATCAATTATATAATTGTTTATTTTATAACCACCTATGAAAAGAAATACATAAAAAGGCTCAGGCCTCTCATTTCTTGGAGTGATGATGAATACATTGTTATGTAAATTATAATTAGTCATCTTAATGTGTGCTCTATTAACATGGGTGTTAGGACCTACTCCTTTGATAAACATCACTAGCCTATCTAATTGTTTAGGATTGTTTCTAAGATATTCATTTTGAGAAATTTGAACTTTAGTTTTATTCATGTGATCAATTATATTAAAATAATAATTGGTAAGTTCTTGATTTGTAATCAAATAAGGAATATTTGAACTACTAGACATTTCTATTTATTTATATTTTGAAAAATTTAAAAATAGGGTACCTCTATTGAGAATAAACTTGGGACTTGTCATAGCTTTAAAAACTTATTTATCCTTTGGTTTATCAATGTCTCTATTCTTTTTTGAATCTTTCCTCTTTTCATTATGATCTCAGGTGAATATTTCATATAAATGACTATTAATATCCTCAACGCTTTCCTTATAATCATCATCTTCAGGTTCATACTCAAAGTAATCCATAGTGAAGTCACCATCAGGTTCGTAGATTTTAGGATCAGAGGTGTCCAAAAATCCTTCTTCGAGTGGTTCTTCAATTTATAGATTTGTAACATTATTTTAATTTTTAATTAATTTTAACCATCATGATCATTGGTGGCGTGAAAAATACAAGAGTAAAGAATAATAGATAGAGTTATTTCAATAGTGAGTTGAGGAGTCAGAGAAGGAAATCTAGGTTAGACATTGCCATGATATAGAATAAAAGGTCTTCAAGGTATATCTTTATATGGAGCATTTTGATATTGGGGAATATATTTATTCAAATCCAAAATATCATTTGCTAATTTTTGAACAAGATGGTCAACTGAATTGTGTTCTTTAGTTTTAAAGGCTTCTTTCTTCATCTTTCCATCCATGATCATATCATCTTCAATTTTAGTGGATTGAGTTTGTGAATTCTCCAATGTCACTGGATAATTTATTCATAATAAAGAAATTTCTTTTGGTACTTGAGCATTGAGAAAGAAACACTTTTAATTTTCTACTTTGGACATTGCAGCTATAGGGATTTTATGCACTAACTTGTTGAAGTGGGATATGAAATCCTGCATAGGTTCATGGAAATATTTTTATTTGAGATAGCTGTACCAAAATTTAATGCTCATCTTCATTAGGTTTGAACCTCTTCTCAAATTCATCTCTCATCATTTTCCAATCTAGGATGGAAGCACTGGGTAAATGATGAAACCACTCTATGGCTTCTTCAACCAAAGTTTCCATGAATAATCTGACTGATACATTTTTTTGCTCAACACCAAGGCTATTTCATGAAGAAAATAAATATTTTATATGTTCATCAAGATGTTGCCTCCCATCTCCAGTGAATTTAGAAATTTTTTCTTGAATATTTTGATAACTCATGGAGTTGAGCACCTAAATCTAGTGGACCTATACAAGTACCCCAAGGTATAAGAACAACCATACTTATGTGATCAAATATTCCATAAATAAGTATTTTTGGTAGAGATAAGGTTATGCTCAAAGGTTGTACTTATTTTATTATTTCTACAAAAAGTCTAAAATTATATTATTCTTACAAGTCAAAGAATGCATCAGATATTCCTCTCTTCTTTTAAGACCTTGTATATCTTTTATCAGACATGATACTAAATAAACTTAAGGATATATGATTATTATTCTTTTGTTAACAAGCATGACCAACCTTTGAGAAAAATTATCATGCTGCTCTTCCTCGTCTAGCATGATTGTGACTTTTTAGAACTAGAGATTATCTACATTTTTATTTCAGGCAAACTACCATAAATTAGAAGAAATATCTAATTATGCAACTTGTGTCTAGTCAATATTTTGTTGAATGACTGGGTTCATATTTGCAAGAATAGTCATGAAAATAACTATTACTAGAAAATAGTGGGTTACACAGATGGTACAGAATGTGCCCCATAGTGGGCACCAAAAATTATTGGTGAAATATTTGATAAATGGAAAAAATCAAGATTTCACTATAGCTCACAAGATTGAATTCCCTCCTCTATTATTAGGGGAGGTTACATTTATTGAAATAAATAACAACTAACATAATTATGTGAAATATTTACAAGTTAAATGAAAGGGGGTCATTATAAGCTCAATCTAACCAAAAACAAAGGAAACATACAAGAGAAAATAGAGATCCATGAGAGATTGAATAAATATAGATTTCACCCACTTACATAATAGATTAAATTAAAAATGGAAATTTACTTTCAGAGATCAGACACCATTCATGATTAGAACAATGAGAAATACATTGACATAGGAAAAATGTATTTTCACTAAGAAAATAAACAAACATAACTTTTAAAAAAAATCCTCATTCTTGGATAAAAATTGAACATAAATTTTCCTTCTTCTCTCTCTTTAATTTTCAAAAATCATGAACATCAAAAAACCCTTTTTCAATTGCCATTTATTTTATTTATAAAAAAGGGAATGGGTTGAACCTTCACATTCCAAAATGACCTTTTGTATTCTATTTTGTGTCCTACTCTACTTTTCATAATTTTCACTTTTACAATAAAAAAAGATGAATTTAATAAAATAGAATTTATATGAAAATAAGAAAGAGAGATAAATAAAAATTTCACTAAGAAGCTTTTTATGAGTTGGAAACACTTACAAATGGGTTGAATACCACTAAATCTTCTTTGACTTGATCTTTATCATGTGTTTTCTTAAATTTTTAAAATCACTTAATTGTATCAAGAGCTTAATTGATTTTTAGAATCACCACATTATGACAACATGTGGATCATCTTTTGGAAATGATTGTCAAGGAACAATGAGCTTTAAATAAATCTTCCAGTTGGATGTTTAAATTTTCTAGTGACATGAATTTCACTGAGAGTTCTCATTGAAGATTTATTGAATTTACCTTCATTTAGAATATCTTCTTTGACTACCTTTCCGAATTTAACTTTTAGTTCATCCATAGTATGTGTCTTAGTTCCATATTCTTTATATAAATGGCAATAGATCTCATCTAGATTATTGGAAATTAGTTTGATTTTTTATTCACCCATATCTCTACTTTCTTTCAATTATTATATGGCCTTGTTCAATAATTATATATCCTAAAATATACATTCTACCCATTTAAAGGATGTTTGATCATATTATTTCTCAAATACTCCATCTTCTACCATTACTTTGGCTTCCATCATGATCATTTATTTCATATCTTTGATCACTACTTCCCATACCTTCAATGTAAAGGAGTGGGCTTTTATCTGTACATGGATATCCTATAATTATTGATTGATAACATCATATATCTTCATGAATTATTCAATGAATTTCATTACATTTTCAAGGAAATCATCTACCCATGCTTCAATATTCTTTCCATAGGTATTGTATTTGTTGATCATGGAAACATCGCTATTTATTCTCAATAATTATGTTAGAGCATCAACTATAAGTAATGCAAGAATTTTTATTAGATGGAGTAAATAATTTACATATATTCTTATCTATTTTATCCATCCTCTAAGATTTTCTTAATTCAGCTCATCTTGTTTAGACTTTTTAATGATCCTTTTAGTGGTTTCTCAAAGATCATGAATATCACTTTCTCTTGTTGCTTATCTAAGTGATACTATTTTCAGATTATAATCTCCTAACATCATTTATTTAATGTCCTTATAAATATTTATTTTATAAATCTCCACAAACTATGATCCTAAAAAATTTGATACCAACCTAGAGATGGTCTTTTCTTTCTTTAGTGCAAGAGTCTTCAAGAGATCATATACCACATCAAAATCTATAAATTTAGCTTAAACCACCCTTTCTTTCTATATCATAGGTTGAAGCCATTGAAATTAAATATATTTTAAGGTAATAACTTTAGTAGATGATGGAGAAGGAGTAGGCTTATTTGTAGGAGTAGGAGGAACTTATGGAGATCCAATTGGATAATGTGGGTTCTCTTTTTCAACATTTTTTTGTTGTTCCATTTTGGAAGATGAGGCTATGTATTTTTGTGTGGTGTTTGGGATGATAAATTTGAGATCACCCAAGGTTTTAGTTAAATACCATGGTTTCAATAATTTATTATCTTTCTTATTTTTACCTACTACAAGATTTTCTTCACATTTCCTTCCCAATTTATTATTGGGATTGGGATCCTCATTTCCACCATCCCTCAAAATAGAGGATCTTAAGGATTCAATAACCACCTTATAAATACTTCTCCTATAAAATGATGGGGGATATTTATTTAAAAGAGATGAATGTTTCCCTCTCTTTGAGCTACCTTTGGTTACTCCTCTGAGTTTATTATCTAACCTTTTTTTCATGTGAGTCCATACTCTTTTCATCTTGCATGACAAGTCAACTAGTTCTTTGATTGATAAATTAATAGTTGGCAAAGGTGCATTCAAAATTATGTTGGCATATTCTAGGTTGAGGAGTTCTAAATTTTCATCTACCATCCCCTTAGGAACCCACTCATCTATAAATGCCTTTTATTTGGTATAGGGTCATCTAAATCCAATCTCTTTGGACTACCTCAAATTCATCTACACAATTAGTCCAATAGTATTTGAGATGAAGTTTATGTTCATATACAGACCCTATACCCATATTTTAATTCATATATATTCAAATATCCATAAAGTTTCTATTAGCATAGGTTCAAAGAGTGAACTTGGAGATGGCCAATTCTATGTCATGAGCATTTAAAATAGAATTACAAATGAAATGACCCAATAAAATGGGGAAATAAATATCGAGTACATGTTTTTCTCTACATCATTAATAAATGACTAAAAATTGCCTATAGAGCTCAATGAGGATGATGTTATCACTAGCTAACCTTAGAAGTCCTAAGGGATTCCTTTCATAACCTCCAATCCTAATGTATGTAATTTTTTGGAACTAAATATAGTAGATGCCATATTGGTTAACCAATTTGGTTACTTTGATAGAGATCCTCTTCCCTTGATCTTTTTATAACAACTACACTAATCTCATTGTGAATGCATCATTGACCATGGTGTAGTGTTTATTATTATTTTTATGGTGAGATGGGGAAAACATCAAGACTTATGTCAATTGAGTGATAGTTCCACATTGAGATAACCCCAATTATATCATATGGGAGGCCAATGACTATACTAGATAGTATGTCATGAAGAACTACCTTGATATTTTCACATTAAATAATTGATCATGTAGGGAATCACATGTCAATTCACCCCAATCCACAAATTGTTTTTTGTCATAAATGATTTGTATTAGGAGGAACATCCAAGGGTAGAAAGGTCTAGTGTCTTTATTAACTACTATATGACTTAGTAGGGTAATTATATCTAAAATTTCTTTGAAATCTACTTTGTATAAGGTCTTAGGAACCTTAGATAATTTCTTCCTTTTGTTTTTCAACCATGAAGTATTAATAGTGGTCAAACACTTGGTAGGGTCTTTGTTCCAACATCCCTCTCCCTCCTTTACATTGATACTGATTAATTATTCATGGAGGGGAATTATCAATGTCATGCTTATTGTTATTTCATCTATATTTGCCATGATTTGTCCATATTTTTACCTAATTTACATAGTCTGTGAGTTATAATATTTAGCACAAGCAAATACTTAATTTTAACATTGCACTGAAGTGGAAAAAGTAGCTTTTTATGGAAGGTTACTTTCTGATAGGTGTTTGATTAGCATCATTAGAATTTAAAAATTCAATATTTTATGGAATTAAACTAGGTCTATGTGTCTAATATGAGAATAAAAATACTTTGGGATATCACAATCCATCACTAGCAAAGGTTCATATCCCATGTATTTAAATTTCATATTGTTGGCTCTAGATTGATTGATAACTACTTGGAAAACAAGTGCAAGGATATTGAGTGGAATAGTAGGTATAAAATGTTGGATTGGTTGAAATAAATGTAAGGTAGTGAACATATGTTAACTCCTAAATTTAGGACAATGTATCCTCAAAACAAGATCTAGATGAGGGAAGTTGTTAGCAAGATAAGTTTTATAATATTTTTATAAAAAAATTAATAAAGTTTCACTATTGTGGGGTAGAGAGGCAAATCTCATAGATTAATTAATGAGGGAAAATAATTATGAGGGAAACATATGAACCCCCCTTATTTATTTAGGTTTCTTGGTCCTCGCATGCATGTGTATCAGGAGAGAACTGATGGTCCAATTGAGAATCCCTTGATAATGCATAGATATAGATGCAAAATTCACTATGTTTCATATCTTCATACAGCCTAGGGCCTAGAGGTTTGGTTGTCATTCCCTTAGAGATGAATGGATTTGGACACATTATTTATCATGTTTTACATCTCTATGTAGCTGAGGGCCTAGGGGTTTGGTTGGTAATCATCCAAGGATGTGTGGATGTGGACACAACATTCACTATGTCTCACATATCTGCATGACTAAGGGCTCGACGCTCTGGCCATGGCCTTCAAAAATATGTGAACATGATTTTATTAAAAATTTATATGTAAGAAACTATTTTATTTATTTGATCTTTTTCATTGATGTTCTAGCAAACAATAGTTGGCTCAGGCTGGGGATATGACTTTGGAAGAAGGCATAGAAGAATTCTCTAAAACTCTAGGTTTTTAGTAGACCAATATCTTTTCCATTAGGATACAGAGTCAACTTGAAGATGATAAATTGCATAATTATTAAGTTTTATACATTAATGAATTTGTTTTATTACAAAATTAAGTATTAAAATAGATTAAATTTTTTATTTTCTATTATTTCATTGTGTCATTTTTAGTATAAAACTCAATATAATAGTGTCAAATTTAAATGGAACCTATGGTTTCTTATACTTTTATTCTATACAAATAAAAAATATTAAATGGATCAAACTATAAAATTTATAAAATACACATTAAAGTTGAGTTTATGGCTTGAAAACTATGGAACTTTATTATTAGGATTGAAAAACCCTCATAAGGGAGACACGCCTCAACTTAACTTACCAATATATATTAACAAAAATCATAATAATAGATGTCAATCATTTTGAGGAGTATAAAGGATTATTTACTACTCCATATCGACAATCAAGAGTCACCTAGTGATTCTTGGAAACTCCTTGAGTCTATGCACGAGAACACTCATCTCTAAAAAATAATTGAACTTATTTCTAAATTACTTACACTCCCATGAAAGGTGATGAACATTTTTTTATTTTTATTAAAAAAATAAAAAATATTAAATCTCAGTTAGATGGTTGTAATTGTAATCTTATTTAAGATCAGTTGTTGTATTTCATTATTTATTTAAATATTCACGAAAAGTTTCATAATTTCATTTCTATTCTTAATTATAACTACCAAACATAACAAGACAATCTTGACCACACTATACCATATTTTATTCTTATTTAATAATAAAAAGTGATGTCAAATTTTTATTCTAAATATAATTCCACTCAATCACTTATTGTACTTAATAATGTTCTTGAAAACATTGGAAACTAGAATTTTAAACCTAAACTTGCCAATGGAAAATATAGGAACAAGAAATATGATAATAAGAATACAAAGTTAAATTTAATGGAAGTTAAAATATTTTGATATATTTGTAAATAAAATGAAATAATGTTACAAAAACAAAACCTCTAAAAATAACAAAGGGAAGAAAGATTTTGATTAGAATTAATAGAAAAATCAAAACAACAATTAGGAACAAAATTCTAACATTATTACTTTGCATGTTGCCTTGTTTGCTTCTAATTAAAATGAAATGATTTTAAATAATGGTGCATCACATCATATGAATTGTTTATTAATTATTTTATATGACACTAGAGATATATCTAAAAATATTTATTTAGGTGATAATTCATTTTTAGGAGCTACTAAGTAAGAAAAAAACTAAATTCATAAATGTAGTCATTAAAGATATTTTAAATGTTCCCAAACTTAAGAAAAATATTTTATCATGTTATTATCTTCAAAATCATAATTTTATAGTAAATTTTATTAAGTATAAATGGTTTATTTATAATCAATTTATCTCCCTAATTACTAAAGGAATTCAACATAATTGTTTATACATTTTTTTCTACTTCTTCTACATGGTGTCTTTCTTCACATAGTAGAAATAAATCTCAATTATGGAATGAAAGATTAGGTTATGATAATTTTATATGGTTTTTTTTTTTATGATATTGTGGTTGGTATTTCTACTATTTCTTCTCATCATGAAACTTGTGAGAGTTTCTTATGTGACAAACAACATACTAAACCCTTTCAAAAAAATCATGATGATAACTCCTCTCATCCCTTAGAGCTTATTTATAGTCATGTATAAGACATATATAATTTATTTCTATTAATGTTTATTTATGTATTGCTACTTTAAATATATTGACTAAATCAATAGTGTCTCAACTACAATGGTATTTTTTAGTAATACTATTTAGTTTGATAATTTTAAAATACTAATTATAGCTATATTGTAATAGATATATTGGTCTTAGATAAGAAATCAAAGAAAATATATAGACATTATATTATTTTCAAAATGATTAAATTTATAATTATTTTCAATTCATATGAGTTAGCATTAAAATGTATTATATACATAACATTGTTCTTCATTTGACAAACTGATCATGTTATTTCATTTGGTAACAAAATCATGCTCAATAAGAAATGATATTTTTTGTTTTGATTGTTAAATATGATTTCATTTTATAATTTGTGATAATTCATGCTAACATGCCTAGATGCTTCATTTGAAAAAAATACATGTTAGAAATGCAAAGTGTAAATGGAGTTTATATTATTAATTGGCTCCTTTTCATTTACTTTGCTAAGCATTATGTTCATACATGTCTGAAATTAATTATTTCAGTCTCATAACTTTTTGATTAGATGATTACATATTATGCTAAATATTTCCATCTTTGATATATGAGAGGATATGTATCCTAATATATTGTTAGATATTTTAATAGATAATTAGAAATTGGAAAAAAACATATTAATCTTGAGACTTTTATAAGATTTAAATTATAAAAAGAGTTATCTCTAATAATATATATAATGCTTGCCTAACTTAAAAACATATTAATAGTGAAATTATTGTATATACATCGCATGACATTTGGGAACATCCATCTTGTAAATATTTGATACATCCAATAATGAATTGCATATAATGATTTATGTGTGTCACTAACTTAGTAATCAAATTAGTGAACTGATTTACCTAAAACTTTACTTGGTTATTTAAGATGTGTTGTATCAAAAATAAACATATGTCATGATTTATCTTTATGTATTTGGTTATTATAATGCTAGCATGTTGTGTTATCATAAATATATTTTTGGATATGTTTTAAGTGTGTTACATGAGATATTACATGAAAGTTGCTAAGAAGTTATGTGGTTTTGAATATTGTTGGAAGAAGTCAATATGAGTGTTTCTCAAAATACAATTTTTCTTTGTAAGAGTCAAATTTGTATAGCCCTAGTGACAAATTAAATTCAAAATCAAAGAACTAAGCATATTAAAGTTCATGTGCATTTTATCTAATAAAAAGTCCTTAATGGTAATAGTGATATCCAATTTTTTCCTACGGATGAACAAGCAAGAGATATCTTCACAAAACCACTATGTACTACAAATTTTTAAAGTTTAGAATAATTTTGAGCCTCCCAAAATTACCATTGAGAGGTAGTGTGCATGACAATGTTACCTCCTAATGGCCATGTGTTTATTTTCTTATCTATACTTCTTCTCATTATAAAACATTGTAATAAGTCACTTTATGTGATTTTGGTAAACTTCATCATATATGATTTTACAACATACACAATACTTACAATCATATATTGTTATGGAGGTCCTTATGTTATAAAAGTCTCCAAAATGCTTGGTTAATTATTCATGATAAACTATGTGATGTAGTCTCATGATCATGCTAGCCTAAACCTACTCTACATAATTTATGGATTATAATTATTTTTGTTTCAAAAGGTGATTAGAAAGTTGAAGGTTTTTAAATCATTTAAATGTTGCATCCCTCCTAAATAATTGTATATGGTCTATAGAGTGTAATTATTTTATTATAAAGATAACTATGGCATGTATCCTTACTTAACGTTAAGGAGGAATGTTGGAATAATTTAATTATTAAGTGGTGTTATTCATGTACCCTTACCATAACAAATTACATCAAGAAATTTTAAATATATTTTATTATTTAAGATGAGTTAATCCTCATGTAAAAAATAATAAAATATATTTACCATTGTGCCTCTAAGAGAGGATATACCCATTGGTAAAAATGGTTCACCTCACACAATAAAAAGAGACTTTACCTTGTAAAATTATATCAATTTGAATTTCACATTTTCACTTGAGAGTTCTAATTGAAAATAATTCAAGGTTCTGTGAAGTATTTTGTGAAGAAGTGAGGAGAAGGAAAAATTATATTAGGTCAAATTAGTTTCTCATATAATGAATATGTTTTAGTATTTTACCTCCTTCTGAGGTTTTTCATGTTATATTTGGTGTTTATATCTCTATGTATCTATGCCTTCAATTGCACATCTAGATATAGTAATTTACATATGAATTATTTTGTTTATTGTATCACCTTTATCATTTGTTATAAAACCCTATTTCAGACCTTGAGTGTTTCTTTTTCAATTTATCCTCCCAGGATGAAAACCCTTGGAGTGCAATTATTTGCAGGATGAAAACCCTTTTGGTTTCCATTGTTGGATTGAAGGATGAAAACCCTCTTATCCATGTGAGATGATTACATATGAGAATCACATTTATGGAAAAGATTGTGATAATTTCTAGTTTTAATTGGTTAAAGGTTTGAATTAGTTTCATAATTGGGTGAAGGTTTAAAGTTCACTATTGTACATAATTTAAGGGCATGTCCTACACCATCATAAACCTAGTTATAATCTTCATACAATATTGTCTATTTTTTTGTGGCATGTTTTACATTCCACCATTATTTAAGAAGTGTGGAGACTCATGTGTATGTTGAAATCATCACCCATCAACAAATCAAACCCATTGGATACTTTTGTTACATCTTCCAAACTAGTCATAATACATTAAAGCCTAATGTGATGTAGTACACATTAGACTTAACAACCATGGGATATTTATGACTATTATACATGGTCATTGGACCGGGGGTTCAACAAGTAAGACATTATCATACCATTCTTATTACATTTATAATCTCATTAGTTTATATGTGTATTAATTTTTATTTAAATAAAATAAATCATTGGGGTTTTGGTATTGTTATCAATGTTATACATCTCCTTAATATAAATGATTTCATTAGGTATTAGAATAGCATATTGTATGTTGTTACCTAATATATTTTCTAACTCTTTATGAAATTATCTACTGGTAAGAAGAACATTAAGTTGTGTATGCCAACTACTTTTAGAATTTATGATGAATGTTTCATGTTTTCTAATTGTTTATGAATATGTCAATTATTACTTGTGAAATTTACACCTCTTATTAATTGTAGAAATCAAAAAATTACATAGTTTATTAGTTTATTTTAAAAAGGTACATTATAATGGCATTATAGATATGATCTTTCTAGCCTATGAATTAGACATTAAATCATGGGAGATAGAAAAATAAAATACCTATAGAATAAATTAATTCTTTACATGAATCCATTAATCAAATTCAGATATATTTGGCAAGGACCATCCAAAGGATAGTGAAAAAATCCATGACAAAGATGATATAGTACTTGTATAATATAAAATCAGAAAAAGGGCTACCCAAAATAATCCTTCAACAATTAATCGACCCATGTTTATTCAAAAAAAAATTATTAAAATATGATAGAATATAGATCATATTCAAGAGATGTTGATTAAAATACAAAATCTCAAATAAAAGTATAAACTTGAGGCCACCAAAATCCTTGACCAATATCAATGGATGCTTGATAGTTTTAAATATCAAGTTTTCTTTGATGATTACTTAGAGTTACTAAAAGTGACATGTCCAAATAAAATATATCTTTATGAATACATAATAAGGCTGAAGAATCAAGAAGAGTAGTTGAAACTAGACCCTAAAAATATTTTTAAGAAGGATATCAAGGAGAAATAACCCAATAATGTGTCCCTACAGGAAGAATAAAACCTAGGACTAGAGCTATAAGAAAGTGAATAGACTAGTGATCAAGAATATAAATAATCCATGGTGAAAGTTGAAGGTGAAGAGTCCTCAATAGAAAAAGGTATGCCTTTTGATTAAAAAAAAGTTTATATTAATAAATTCAAGAAGAATCAGACATTACACATTAAATGAGCATATGATTGAATGCAATCCAAACACATTTATTGGATTCAAATATTGAAACACTACCACATAATATTGAATATTAGAATAATCATGTTGATAGACATGCAACTGAATAAATTGTTTGAGTTTATTCTAATGCTGAAATAAATATCTCAAAATCTCTTACTTAATCCAAAGAGGCTATGCACTTCTATAATTGAAACTAAAGATATGGGAATGATTACAAAAATCTATTTTATTTTTACCATCATATTAATAAGGGTAAAATAGTGAACATATATCTTTTAACTCAAAATTGTTTGTGCATAATGGTGTGGGATCCAAGTGATATTTTAAGTTCTATAAAGGGTGGAGTTTATAATTTCAAAATCATTATTAATGATAATTTCATCAAAGAATATAAATGGATAAGAAAAAAAATATGAATTGAACTTATACGAGCATAAGAAAAATATTTAGTGTTTTGATTACATGTGTTAAATACAAGGAACCAAGGAATGTCACCTCACATCTAATAGTGCTCTTAAGGTAAATAACAATGAAACAATTTAGAACCCTGGTAAACAAATTCATATCATTTTAGTTGGCCTCAAATATGATATACAAACTATAATTGAATTGGTAAATGCATATGACATGGTGATTAGTGATAAGGTAGAAAATGGATATCATTTATACAAGGTCCACGGTATGCTAGATAAGGTAGCAATAATTTTAGCTTCATATATTGGTTTTGATTCAATTGGTATTTTACCATTAAACATTGGCATGACATCCTACATGTGTAATGAGATGTATTTATGTGTAAATAATATCACATTTAGGAAAACACTGCTTAACATCCTCAAGGGGGAAGAAGGTAAAGGTAATTATTTATGTTTACATATTCATGATCTGCCATTTGTGGTCAAAGGTCAAGAAGATAATTCACTAAATAGATTAACATATAATGTTGCATATGCCTATAGCCATAATGGGAAATATTTTTATATAATCAATCACATGAATCTTTTTTCCCAAATCTCCCTACACATTCTAATATGGGAACCAAGAGATATATTTAGACATAAGTAGGGTAAAAATTGTGATAAGTTCAAAATTATTATTATTGAGTATGTTATGAATGCTAAATGGTTTGTGAAATTTTAATGGTTTTAGTTCATGAATATATCAACACTAGATCCTCAATCCCTGGAGCTAAACCTTAGATTTGAAGGATGGTTTATGATGCTTACAAAAATAAAGTTTTTCATAATTAAGGAAATTTATCATGAGGCATAAATTACCCAGGAAAATAGATACTTGATATTAAGGGGCATTCATACCCTCTCAATTTGTGAGCAAGGTAAATATCAAGTTGATTTTCAATTTTTTATGATAAGTGTATTTTTTTTTAATTCATTTACTCCCATGATCTCAGAAGAACATAGAAAATCAACACATCACACATTTGGAATCAAGTTACAAGCATGTTCACCTTCCCAAGATGCATAAACGATAATTTATAGAAGTTTAAAATTACATTAATGTTAATATCATGGATTATTTTATTGGAAATAAATTTAGGTTCATTCATTAAAACATTAAAAACACTTGGGAGAAGACCAAATATGCAGATTTGGATATATATTGGAAATAGTTTTTCAAAAGGTACCATTTCTCATATCAATTTAGGGAGACATCCTTGCAATAAACAAAGTTGATTTTATTATTACCATCACATATAAAAAAATGTAGTAAGTAAATATTATATTCATAAATGTTTAATATATGTATTTTTTACACTTTTTGGAGAATATAATAGAGGTTCTAGATTTCACATCAATATTGGGATTAGTATCAATAATGTTACTACATCTAATCAATTTCAACAAAAGTTATAAAAAGAATATGTTTCAAAGGTCAAATATTTTTTCCATATTGAATAAGTATAAGTGGGAAGAAATATAATCTATCATACTCAAGAAAAGAGGAACCCAACAAAGGTGGGGAACAGATAAGCTAAAAAGGAGAGAAAAACTTATACAAGAGTTGTAATATTTAGTCTGATTGAGAATTTTGGATGCTTAATAATAAGTACATATTAGGTCCATGATTTTGATGCAATCTAATCCATGGTAAGTCTTATTAAAGAGATATATATCCAATTTGTATAAGTGTCTTCTGGTGAAGAATATGTAGATAGACAAGAAAATAAGTTTGCAGCAAAATATATGCACCATAAAGATAAATGGAGATGGATTCAAGGGAAATACATAAACATGCCTTAACAAAAGATATGAAATTGAAAGAACATATTGATTACATGAGGAATTTAGAACATGGAATTAAAAATTACCAAGGATGAATTGGGATCCAGGTATTATAGGGATGGTTATTTGAGGAGAGTCAGAGAAATTGAGCTTGTAATTACTTGAGGACAAGCAATTTTGGGAAGGGTGGATTGTCATGTACCCTTTTCTAAATATTTAGATATGTAAATAATTTAATAAAATTATTTTTAAGTATTCCTAAAGTTACTTTATTTTATAACATGGAAAAATGATAGTTGTGTATTATTATTATAAAGGTAACCAAAATTTAATATTCATTAAGTGGACCAAAAAGTAATATTTATCAAAAAGTGTTTTAAATGATTTTAGGGTTAGGGAAACTAGAAAAAAGGAAATTATAAAAGAATCAATAGAATGATTCATTATCAATCCATTATCTTTTTTTATCAAACCCTATTCTAAAGCTTGAGCTTTTCTTATTTAATTTTTTTCTCCCAGGATGAAAACCCTTAGAGTGTGGAGATTTGGAGGACAAAAACCCTCTTATCCATGTGAGTTTATTATAAATGGGAATCACATTTATTCCAAAGATTATGATAATTTCCAATTTTAATTGGTTAAAGGTTTTAATTAGTTTCAGATGTAGGTGAAGGCTCAAAGTATTCACTATTGTGCATCATTGAAGGGCCTATTGTAAACCATCACAAACTTGTTTTAGAATCTTGATACAAAATTTTAAATTATTCTCATGGAATGTATTACATTCCAATAATTTTTTTATTTCATTCATCACCCAACATTAGATCAAAACCCTTTGATACTTTTGTTTCATCTTCTAATCCAGTCATAATACATTATATCCTGACATGATTGTATGTTGTATTTGAATAGGGGTTCAATGAGTAAGATTTTTTTGTCACACCATTATTACTCCATTTATAATCTCATCAATTTATATGCGTATTTTATTTATTTAAACAAAATAAATCAATTGGTTTTTGGTATTATAATTAATGTTATACATCTCATTAATATGAATGATTTCAATAGGTTTAAAATAAAAATAATGTATGTTGTTGCCAAGTATGTTTACTAACTATTTTTGAAATTGTATAGTGGTAAGAATAATAGTGAGTTATGTATGAAAATTATTTTGATAATTGATGATGAATGGTTCATGTTTTCCAAATTGTTTTTGAATATGTCATTGATTACTTATGAAATTTATACTTTAGATTAAGGTAATCCCACATTTTACTAGTGTGGAATCTATCTCAAACACAATGGGATGCCTAGGTATACCCAAGAGAGATCTAAAAAAATATCATAAATATTATGAGATAGGAAGAGGCCCAACTGAGGCAACTAGAAGGAAACAAGTCATAAAAAAGAGGTCCAACCAAACAAAAACCCCTAAAAGATCCAAAGAGGGATAAGTATCTTAGCAGAAAAGGGACCCACACCCACACCCACACCCAAAGTCTAGACATAAGTATCCATAAAATAATCCAAAATAGATGAGGAGACCTAACAACTAGAAAAAACCACCCAACAGGAACAATTAAGAGAGAAACCATATATTGTTCAAACTTAGAATGTGATGTAACTCATCATGATTCCTAGCCTTTTGGATAATTTCATTATGGGGAAGGTCAAAAATTTCTCCATAAAACATCTAATGCCCTTGATGATCATTAAAAATATCATGATTAGGAATAAAACTCAGATCTCCATGAGTCACCACACATGATTTCTCACAATGTCCTAATTTCCTACAACATGAAAAAATCTCTTTATACTATCAAACACTATAACCTAGTTCCAAGATCCCAAGGTGGACCTTAGCCAAAAAAATTGGGGAGTGTATAATTATAGGTCACCAACATGTAAATTTTGGTTCAAATCAATATTTTAAAGAGGTGGGTGGCAAGGTCAATGGTCACCAGTGAACCAAAAATTCCCATGATTCTCTCCAATGTCCATTCCATCCAAAAGATGGAGGAAGTATAGGGAGTTCTAGCCATATAGGTATTCAATCAATCTTGAAGTTCAAATGAGACCATTTCAATGTCCAAGTTTGAATCATGAGGATTTCCCTTCCCATCAACCATGGCCATTCATTGAGGATTCTTGTGAAATCATCACTACAAACAAAAGAAAATAATAAACAATGGTTATTAAAATAAAAAAATGTTAACTTCATCAATCCCTTTCCATTTTATTTTCATCCAATCCCTAATTTCATCGATGCTAAGCCTTGATCCCACAAATTTTCCCACCAAGGAATTGTCATACTTTTCTTCTACTTTTTCAAGGACCTTATTAGGAAATTATAGAATTGGGTTCTAGCTAGTAGATTTAGGATCAAAGGCATGAAATCACATTTTTAAGATTCCTCTTCCATTCTTGACATAGTGTTAAGTACTTTGAAGGTTTGGTTTTGACTCCCATAATTAATGGCAATAGAGGTATTTAGAGAATGTTTGAAATAATTTGTGTATGGGTAGATGAATAAATGTTCTAACCACTAATTTTTTTCAAAGGAAAAAATATCTATCCATTCAAAATTAAAAGTGAAATGGGTATAAAAGAAGAGAAGTTAATTTTTTTATGGTTAGAATCAATATCTCTCCTAAGAGGAGAAAGACTAACCCAACCAAGATGCTAAAAAGTAATAAAAAATCAATGCAACACAAGAACCCTATAAGGTCATAGTAGGAGAACTCAAAAAAATTAAACAAAAAGAACCAAAAACTCTCTTAGGAGCTTCCTGGTCTAGAGGAAACCCAACCAACCATAATAGGTAACATGGATATTAGAGGATCTTGGACTATCTTAAAATCCTTTATAATCCTTGAGATTTTCCTTTTCTAGACTCTGAATGTTTTTCCTTAATTTTTCTTCATTTTCTTGCCCCTTTTAGTATCCCCAAAAATTGATTTTATCCTTTCCTTTTTTATAATTTTTTCCTCATTCCAATTCCCCATCTTAGGTAAGGGGGTTTCATTAATTAATTCATAGATGCTACTATCAATTTGGCAGATATTCGAACTATTAGATAGTTTCTGACTAAGAGTTAAACTTTGTTGATGGGGGCTTCTAGCCTTTTTATTTCTTGGGGAGGGAGTCATGCAGATCATTCCAAGAGATCCCTAAGATAACCTTACCTTAAAGAAGTCTTTAAAATTTAAATTTGGTGGATCTAAAGGGGATCCAACACTCTTAGTATTACTCTTTTTTCTTTTCACTTCAGCATAATGGAGCTACAAAGATTCTTTAGAAAATGACACCATTGGTTTTGAGCACCTATTTGAGGTCACAAGAGAAAAATTCACCTCCTTATAATTTATTAAGATCCCTTTGCCCTTTGATGGAGTATTGTGACCATTATCCAAGGTCAAATTTTAAAAAACATGATTAACCTTGGTTTTTAGGGGGTTTGATGGATTATTCCTAGTTTCAACTGGCTTCTCAGCCACCTCCATCCCCATCTTCATTTTTAGGGGATCCGATGGATTATTCCTAGTCTCAACTCACTTCTCAACTTACTCCACCACCATCTTACTATTTAAAGATGTGAAACAACTTTCAACATGACCCAAAAAGTTATATCCTTTATAAATAACCTCATCCCTTTCATAAAAAATATTTTAGTTCCAATTCTAAAATTTAAATTTGAGAAGGATGATTCTTAAAACTATTTTGTTTGTCTGTATATAGATGTTGAGCCTGGACTCAACCAATATTATCTTGGAGCCCACCCATTCTCTAAAAGTGTAAATCCTTGGTTTATACCCATAAAAGAGTGTTAGAATAGAGTTATCCAATGAGGTTTATATGCTTATTATTATGGCATCAAGGATTTCCAAGATGGATTCATGTTATTTTCTAAATGGCTTGAGATTTTGACCAATTAGGAGTTTGGAATCCCTTGGTCCTGAGATAACTTTTACCCAGGACCGTTTGGCCTCTTTCTCCTTTCCATTGTTATAAGTCTTAGCCTTTTCACCAACCAAGATTAATCCATGTAATAACATCTTTTTAGATCCCAAACCCATCACCATTTCCCAAACCATAAGGATAAAATGGATTACAATGCTTACATATATTTTTTTACTTCATGTTTGTAGATAACATATAATTTCTTTTTTATACACACATATTTTTCATGGGTAATTAAGTGTGATACATGAATATACTAGATCCATGATACATGAGATTACATATGTTAGACCTTTCCTCCACTCACATGACACACTATGTTGGGGTAATATGCTTCTATGTATCATGATTGATACAGGTTCCATTATTGTGACCTTTATCCAAGGTCCAATTTTTAGCAACATGGTTAACCTTGGTCTTTAGGGGGTCCAATGGACTATTCCTAGTTTCAACTAGATTCTCAGCCACATCCATATCCATCTTATTTTCTAAGGCATTTCATGGATTATTCCCAATCTTAATTATCTTCTCATCCTCCTCCTCCACCATCTTATTTTTGAGGGATACACAATAAATCTCATCATGACCAACAAAGTCACATCCTTTAAAAATAACTTCATCCATTTCATAAAAAAAAAATTGGTTCCAATTCCCAAATTTATATTTGAGTTGGATGCTTTTTAAAATTACTTTATTTGTTTAGACATAGATGTTGAGCCTAACCTCAACTAATCTTCTTTGGGACCAAGTGATCAGGTCAATGTACAATAGTTTTCTAATAACATATGCAATACCCAAGATGACTTCCTCCTCCAAACATTTCATAGGGAATCTTATAAGGTAACCCACATTAGAATTTCCATAATAGAATCATGATCCAAATTCATACTAGGATTTTATTTCCTAGAGAGGAAATTTTCCCTGAATACCATGATCCTCCTTAAAGATCTTTATCACAACTTTATAGTGATGAGAAAGAAATTAAGAAGTAACTTTTTTCCATGGATACTACATTAATTCATCCCAAATGTTCCCACTTCCTACTTAACCATTCTATGACAGTGTCAATCCTTAGCCTATGCCTGTAAAAGCATGTTAGGAAAGAGTACTTGAGTGAGGCTTTTATGATTTCTATTAATGGAGTCATGGATTTCTAAGATGTATTCATGCTCTTTTTTAAATGGATTGAGATTCTAACTAGTTAGGAGCTTGGAATCCTTGGTCTTGACAAAAGTTCCACCCAAGATTATTTAGCCTCTTTTTTCCTTCCATTCTCAAAAGTCTTAGTCTCATCGCTAGCCAAGATTACTCCATGCAATAGAATATTTTCAAAACCTAGACCTATTTCCATTTCCAAAAAAAAATTAGACCCCCTTCTTCAAGATTTTTAGTTAAACTTAGTGCTTGAATAACCACTATAAATGACTAGGAACTTGTGAAATTTATAGTTGTTCCTAAGTGTATAAATAAAAAATTGATAGGTTATTAGTTTATTTTAAAAAGGGACATTACATAGAGAGATAATTTCATAGATCTACTTGTGTATTAGTTAAAAATTGAAGTATTATCTCTTCTTCATGTTTAAGAAATCAAACTACTATTAGGTATTGTAATTTCTATATTTTTAATATTTCTATATTTCAACAATGTAATTGAATATTGTGAATCTGAATTATTTAATTGGCTTGATTTTAGAATGGTATATTCCTTAATTTATTGGGATATTCTCCCTACCCTTATTCATTAAATAGTAGTCAACTTGTGTTGATCATTTACATAAGTTAGACACCTATCTTGTTAGTGTGGAGTTGCACTCCACTATTCATGTAGTCAGATGTCAATTGAACTACATGTGTTGTGTGAGTTCCTTGATCTTTATTTTTCATGCCTTGATCTATATAAGTAATGGATATTTATGTATTTTATATCAAATTAATATTAAATTATCAAAATAATTCATCATATTTGAGTTATTTATTCTTTTAAATTATTATCTCTAATATACAATTATTATTTATTACTATTACTATTTTATCTCTTATTCATGCTTTCTATTAGATTCATTAGATCCTGTATGCTAATTCTAACATGGTATCAGAGCTATCTTGAATCTATATATTGCTAAATATTCAAGATAAAAATATCCAGATATAAGATCAATTTTTTTATTTTATATACAGACATAAACTTGAGCTTTATGGAGAATTTTTTAGCTCACCATTGAGTTTAGAGTGCTAAAGATAGTCAAAATCATCTACAATTTTGTCCAAATTAGGCACAGGAGATGAAATTAGTAAGGGTTTGATCCAGAAGCACTATGTCTAAATCTGGTGGGTACCTAAAAATTGAAGAATTTTTTTTAAATCAAAACAGACCTCATGGTTGCATTCAGAGGCATCAAAACCTATAGATCCATAAAAAAAATTGTCTAATTTGGACATAGTCACCTAGAAGGAAATTTTTTCTACTCCTAGGTACAGTCATATAGATCATATGGACTATGTAATGTAAAATAAAAAATAAAAAAAATTATCAAGCCTCATGGATCAGCAGGCAAAATTTATGGGGAGACTTTGAGAGACCACCTTTTGAACACCAAGAGGTATTTTTGAGTGATGTTTTTAAAAAATAGCTTAAAATTTTATGCTTTTCACTTCTATACTTTTAGTTTTTTCTAGATTTATCTATTTTTTTATAATTTAATTTTTTCTATAATAACTCTTACCCGTTCTCATTTTGGTAACTTTATAGGCTCATAAATATCACATATAACCTCGTATTGAGGTCCCATTTTTTTTAAGTTAATATTTTTTCAAACACAATGTATTGGTGTAGAAATTTTTGTAATAAAGTGCATATTTTTTACTTTTAGATGAGAGGGCCTAATTGAGCTTTTTGTAAACTAGAAAAATTATAATCTAGTGTTGTAACAACACCCAATTATAAAGTGCCAACAAATACTTACTGGGAAGGATAAAAATGAGTAATTTAGGGAGGTTTTGTGGTGTGTTCTATACTTTTATTTCTACTTTGTGATGGTTTATTTCTAATTTCATCATGAGGAATCCAAAGTTCCCACTATTAACAATATATAAATATAACACATGGAAACAGAGTGATTGGAATTCATTAATGATGCTAGGATATATGCCTTACATAACAACTCTTCTTAATCCACCTACTGATGCAAAAGAGTTATAACATTTTCTCTTTGAAACTACTAAAGTAATTGGATGCATTTGGTCTTACATGTCTTTAGATTTGAATTTCCATCTTGACAAATGTACAACTCGAAAAGAGGCTTGGGATAAATTAGCATAATTGTTTGGCAAAATAGATGAGGTTCATTGTTACCAAATTGAAAATGAAATCATTAGTTTGGATCTTAAAACTTATGCTACAATACAAGACTACATCACTAAAGTCATATATCTTAGACCACAACTTTTTGAATGTAAAATTGATAAAAGGGATATTCAGTTGATTTTCAGTGCCTTACACAAATTAGGTCCTAAATATTCATCCTTTGTCTCAATCTTTTAGACTCATAGGATCACATTAGGCACATATAATCAAATGCCTACCTTTGAGATATTATCTGAGATTCTAATGTCTAAAGAAGACAATTTAATAGTTATAGGTCTAATCAATTCATCTAAATCTCAAGCTCTAGTTGTAAGTCAACCTTAGCATAAGCAAGTTTTAACATCAACATCAAATACAGGTTCAAGTAAAAAGAAGTAGAACAATCAGAATAAGTCACAAAAAGATAAGAATAAAGGGAAACAATATTCCTCACAAGGAGATTATAAATCCACTAATAAGAAAGGGGATTCACAAAAAAGGATTGACACTCCTTGCCCTTATTTCAAAAAGGGGTTTCATAGTGAATAATATTGCTATAAGAAAGAGATTGATGACCTTAAGGGTATTCTCAATAATAATAACATCAATCAATCCTCTTTAAAGGATTCTTCCACTCTTTCAAATTCAAGGAAAGGGAAAGTTATGGCACTAGTTGCACTAGAAAATTCTCCCAAGTCATGGGTACTTGACTCAAGTGTTTCACATCATATGGGTTATGATCAAGAACAATTTTCTAGATTCGAACCAAGTTTATTATCCCATATTTTCATATGTGATGATTTTAAGGTAGATGTCATAGGAAAAGGTATAGTTGATGTTGATAGTGGTGTATTTGAGGATGTCCTCTATGTGCTAGAATTAACAACTAACCTTATCTCTATCTATCAAATCGCCCACTATGATACTGGTAGGAAATTTGAGTTCACACCTAATTCTATATAAATAAAAAATTAGAGGATAATGCCTTAGTTATAGTAGGAAAATTTGATAATAATACTTGACTTTATTCATTCTCCCACTTTGTGCCTTAGTCTTCCTCTATAGCTTTGCTCTCACACATTGATTCAGTGAGTAAAATATTGTATGATTGGTTTGGTCATCTAAACTACCACTATTTATAGTATCTTAGTTAGTAGGAGATGGTTATAAGACTTCCACAGATTCAATTTTTAGGGGGTGTATGTCATGGTTGTGTCTTCGGCAAAAATCTAGAGGATAAGTTTGATAAAATAAGGCTTGGAGGGATACACACATCCTCAAACTTGTTCATAGTGATTTAGTGGGTCCATTACCTACTTTATCTTTTATTAAAACATGCTATGTTCTCACATTTATTGATGACTATTCCAAATATACTTGGGTTTATTTTTTGAAACTCAAGAGTGAAGTATTTGATATATTTTTAGAGTTCAAAGCTCTAGTAGAGAAATAATCTAGGAATTATGTCAAGATCTTATGCATAGATAATGGGAGGGAATATATGAAAAATAAGTTTGAAAATTTTTGTGCTCTTGAAGGAATTGATCTTCAGCATTCAATTGCATACACACCTCATCATAATGGTGTAGCAAAGAGGAAGAACAAATTCTTGAAAGAGATGGAAAGTTGTATAATTCATGAAAAATCATTAGTACTTGAGCATTGGTTGGAAGCAATTAATTGTGCTACATATATATAGAATAGAGTTCCTCATAAAGCATTAAATGAGATAGCACCTCTTAAATCTTAGAGCAACAAGAATCCAGATGTGCATCATTTTAGATTCTTCAATAGTCTAAGATGGGCTCACATACATTTAAACAAGTGCCATGCCTTAGAAAAACAAAGATAGACTTGCATATTTGTGGGATATCTTGATGGTGTTAAATTATATTAGGTCATTGATCTAGATTCACATAAGCGTATTATAGCAAGAAGTGTTTACTTTGAAGAAATTCCTTCAGACTTGTCTTCTAACTTTTCTCATTCTTTTTCCTTAGAAGAATTAGATAGCAGTGATGATGATACTCCTACTTCATATACTCATAGGGATGATGAGGTAATACCTCCCCAGTAGGTTTTAGCAGATCATGTTCCTCCTCCTCCTCCTCTAGATCCTTACCCAATAATGCCTTTATGGGTTAGATAGACTTTGGTAGATGCAGACCCTCTTTTTAGGGATCCATACGATAAAAGGAGAACATGGTTACAACATGATCTTCCACATTCCTAGATTGCCACAACTTTTGATCCATAGTCTTCTTAAGAAGCCATAGGTAAAATTGAGTGGGATTTAGTCATAGAAGAAGAGTATGACTCATTGATTGGGAACAACACTTGGGATCTTGTTCCTCTTCCTAAGGGAATAAAATTAGTACGATGTAGGTGGATATATCAAACTAAGTTTGTAGTAGATGGAAATATTGATGAGTATAAAGCATGCTTAATGGCCAAAGGTTTTTCCCAAGTGGAAGGCATTGACTATACAAAAACATTTGTGCCTATTTCTTAGATGAATTTCATTTTATTAATACTAGATATTGGTGTATCTCATAGCTAGGTTGTACATTAGATGGATGTGAAGAGCACATTTATTCATGGGGATCTTCATGAGGAGATATATATAGAGCAGCCACAAGGGTTCATTTAGGATTCTTCATTAGTATGTCACTTACAAAAGTATCTCTATGGTCTAAAACAAGCCCCTAGGTCTTGTTATTCCAATATGGACACATTTATTCTCTTAGTTGGGTTCTTAAGATGTCACTCAGATTGAAATGTCTACATTTTATGATAGGAGGATTCACTATTGTACTTGGTGCTCTATGTTGATGATCTCATTATTATAGGGAGTACAACATCCATCATTAATAATGTTAAAAATGCACTGCATGATAGGGTTTCTATGATATACATGGGCCTATTACACTATTTTATTAAGATTTAGATAGCACAATATTCTTCTCAGATTACACTTTCACAACCCAAGTATGTCATGGACTTGTTAACTTGGTTTCACATGGTTGATTGTAGGCCTGCACTGACTCCTTTCTTATCTAGAGTTAGACTTGAGGTTCATTGTTCTGCTCCCTTGGTTGATGCCACATTGTATTGATAACTTGTAGGTAGCCTCATCTATTTGACTCATACACAACCTAACATTTCATATGTAGTTGGAATGGTTTCACACTTTATGCAGACACCACATGAGCTTCATTGGAGAGCCACCAAGTGCATTTTGAGATACATTCAAGGCACTGTCAGATATGAGATTCATTATATAATAGGTAAAAGTTTAGATTTGGTGGGATACATAGATTCTGATTGGGTTGGTGATTATGATGATTGTAAGTCCACTTCTGGTTATATCTTTCACTTCAAATCTAACCCCATTTGTTGACAGAGCAAGAAGCAACATGTTATTGATCTTTTATCTACAAAGGTTGAGTATTATGGCATTTTTAATGCCACTATTGAGTCTATTTGGCTTCAAAATATTCTCACTAAGCTTGAAGTTCCATTTTGAAATTCATCAATCATCTACTATGATAACTAAAGCACTTTCTAGATCTCAACAAATTTAGTTCATCATCAGAAAACCAAACACATAGAGATCCATATACACTTTATTAGAGAGCTGATTTAGGTGGAGATCGTTGATCTTCAATATTATCCTACAAAGGGTAGATTATAGATATTTTCACCAAACCTTTCATTGAGAGCAAGTATATTCACTTGCAATCCCTTTTGGAGGTGTGGGACATCAATTTTTTAGGGGACATCAGTTCTTTAGGGGGTCTCCTAGACGTTCATTTTGAGTAGTTTTTTCCCTTCAAGTTTCCTCATTTCCTCATCTATTTGTACAAAGTACCTAATATGGCTACACATTGTTGGGACTCTTATCTGCATAACCCTACCTAAACTTCACTTATGGCGGGGGAGGGGGGGTGTTGATGCATTTAGTTGTTTTATTTCATTTACTTGTATTTATTATTTATATTGGTTCACTAATTACTTATTTTAATTAGTTTATTATATTTATTAATAATTTTCACCAAATAAGATAAGCTTGTTTAGTTAGTAGTCAATTTGGACACCTATCTTGATACAGTGGAGTTCCACTCTACTATTTAAGGTAAGATAGGATAAGATTTATTAACTAGTATTCAACTTGTGTTGATCATTTACATAAGTTGGACACCTATCTTGTTAGTGTGGAGTTGCACTCCACTATTCATGTAGTCAGATATCAGTTAAACTACACGTGTTGTGTGAGTTCTCTGATCTTTATCTTTCATACCTTGCTCTATATAAGCAATGAATATTTATGTATTCTATATCAGATTAATATTGAATTATTAGAATAATTCAACATATTTGAGTTATTTATTCATTTCATTTATTACCTTTTATATATAGTTATTATTTATTACTATTACTATTTTATCTCTTGTTCATGATTTCTATTAGATTCATTAGATCTTATATGCTAATTCTAATAGATTACTACATATAGTGGGGTCATAGGATATATATTAAATCCATTATTCCATAAATATCAATCAAATATTGCTACATCCTCCATGGGGACAATAGATGTTTCAACTCAATTACTAGTCTTAATGACTACATCAAGACAAACAACGTTTGCATCCCAGTTAGTGACTTATCAAATCTCAAATCTTAATCCTAATGGGTTTACTATGTAAAATATTCTCTAATTAAGTCATGATTTTTAAGATAAGGTTATAAATAATGATAAAAATCCTTCAAAATCAACACATGCTATTGATTCACAATATGTATTTCATAATCCTCTTCCCCCTAAGGTCTATTTTCACCCTTTACCAACTAGGTTTTTAGCACCCAAATTCACACTTTATGATGGAAAGGGTGACCCTAAGTAACATATTCACTCTTTATATGCAACACATGTTTATTATTCTTCCAATGATTAAATGACCAAATTATTTCCAATAAGCCTCAAGGACTATGCTTTGAGATGGTTTTATAATCTACCAATATAATTAGTAAAAGTATTTAAGCCTCTAGCA
Source organism: Torreya grandis (assembly GCA_037957365.1). NCBI lineage: Eukaryota > Viridiplantae > Streptophyta > Pinopsida > Cupressales > Taxaceae > Torreya > Torreya grandis. Next base: position 428,966 of record JARHVA010002403.1, read on the forward strand.
GATCATTTTGTAACACATTTATCTATCAACAATACTAAAAATATGTCATATGCAAAAATCAAAAATATTAAATAAGGAATAAATGTGCCTATCAATGAATATGTTTTGAAGTATAAGATAATGTTGGTTAAAATGGTAAATCTAATGTTAGATAAAGAGATTCAAGATATATTGATTAAAGTTTTATCACCCCACTACATGAGTCTATTATATTCAATAATTTTAAATATTTTTATGGCATATTATATATTTTTAGAGATATAGAAATGAAACTTATTGAATTAAAAAAGCTTAATTATGTATCCAAGACACTGACTACATATAATACCAAGTTTCCTAATAATCCAAGCTATAATGTAAAACCTCCAGAGGATAAAAAATAAATAATAAAAATGGTGAATATTGTGTTATAACAATTTAATCACCTTATCTTATCCAATGCACCTAAAAGATAATTTACATGATTACTTGAGTCTCTAGATTCACTTCTTAAGAAGCTAATGGAGTGTCATCCCATATTTATCCCTCCTCTTTCAGATTCTGATATGAGTGGACCTATACCAATAGGGGTGTGATGAAAATGCTTGTTGTGACTATCACCAATATGTTAGGTATTCTGTAAACATATATTTCAAATTAAAACACAAGATACAATATCTCATTCATAGTGAACAAATCACATTTGATGATGTTCAAAAGGATTTAGGATCATAATATGGTGACAATTTAAACTAGAATATATTAAAAAATCCATTACAAGATCATTCTAAAGAAAAATAAAAGTGAAAATGAAATATAATCTACATCCTCCTCTAGGTCCTTGTAAAACCTAAGCTTAATTTATCAAATAAAAAAATGTGCATCCTCCTCCAACACATTATGAGAACCCATTAGATAGGATTATTGGCACACTTACACATGATATACCACTTAGGGTTAAAAGGCCTTCTATTACATTTAATGATAGTGAAATTATGGATGATGATTTAGATCTTCTCTCATTATTTATTAGAGCACATATCAATCATCATCTTATATGTAGTATTATGGTTGATAATGGTTATAATGATAATGTATGTACCATGAAATTATTCACACATTTAGGATAGACACATGATTATTTATACCCTTCAGCTAATATGGTCAAAACATTCATGAGAAAGCATAGTATGTGTTTAGTGAGATTGATTTACCTTTATAGCTTGGTCTAGCACATGTAACTACAACATTTTCATGTATAACACATATAATATTATTTTATATGTTATTGGGAAAACCTTGGATTCATAATCTATGCACAATAACCTCCATATTGCATATATGTATAAAGTATATTCATGCCAAAAAGGTAATTCTAGTTTTAGGGATTCAATATGAACATACATTACAACAAGAGAAGTTTATTCCAAGACAAATAGACATGCAACATACTAAGGTTAATCATGATAAAAATGGTAATAAAAATGCAATTACCTTTCCTAGGTGATAAATATTAGAGAGGTCATTGCATCATGGATACATAGTGGACACTATGAAGTCCCCATTTACACCCACATGTCCTATCTAGTTATTGAGATCACATCATAATGTTTCATAGAGGGTGAAAAGATAAAAAATTATGTTACATTAAAAAATCAATAGATCACTAAAAATGGGCTCCAATAATTAATATTGCTTCACAATGATAGAGTCTGATGAGTCAAAGTCTTATAGATTATTCAAATATATATTTGCCATTTATGCATAACATTGGCAACATGAATAGTTTATTATATCTCACCCTAAGCCTAGAGAATTATATGAGCATCCCTTATATGTTATCATTAGATATCCTTCTCATCTCAAAATATTCAGAAATTCAAGAAAATACAAAACCATTCAAATAAAGTAAAAAATACAAAAAATATTTAACATTCACATGTTTACTCACTTTTTACTATGTTGTTTACTTTATGTTATTAGATAACATATAATTTCTTTACACACATATGTTTCATAGGTACTTTAGTGTGATACATGTATAAATTAGATCCATGCTACATGCACATGAAGATGTTAGGCATTTCCTCTTCCCAAGTGACACTAAATTTGGGTTTTATTTCTTCTATTGATCACAATTACTATAGGTTATATTATTTTATGATCATTTTACATTATCATGTTGAGATTATATACTAATGCTTATACATGCCTATACTAATATTTTCATCTTATACAATTTACTTGATATGATATACTACATGATATATTATTAACACATGTATGTAATAACTAGTATGATATGCTTATGCTAGTTTTTTATATTTCACTTATTCTTCTTATCATTTAGCTTACTTGAGTTTAATTCTTGTTTTCTATCTTATTGGATTGTGGAACATTTTAACATGTTCATTTCTTGTTGTCCCCCATGTCTTGAGCATTGTTTATTTGTTATGTGATCATGTCCTCTCCTTTGAATGTGTGACATTTGAACATGCCCCTTATTTTGGTCTACTTATATACCTTTTGCATGACATTGAGTGTTTTTGTGTGTGTGCTTGAATGTTTTTTGAACTTGTGATTTTTAATTATAAATGTTTCCATGATCCATATTATCCTTCTTAAGGCTTGTCATATTTTGATACTATGATATTCATTGATATATCTAATTATAAATTATTCCATTATATGCTTATTTACTACATGATTGATATAAATATAGCATTTTTTCTTATATTTTTGAGATAAGGTGACTATAAAATAATATTCACCTCAAAAGGGGGGCATATCAGTAGGGTCATGTCATACAAACATGAGTCCACACCAACATAATTGGAAGAATTTGATATATTTTACATGAATTAGATATACACTTGGATCAGAATCTTATACATTTGGCGCTAATTTTCACCTATTTATGATATGTTTTTTTAGATTTATGACAAACATCATACATAATTATAAATTAGAGGTTAAATTCTAAAGATAATTTAGCTTGAGACACATTATAGGTGCATATTCCATGAAAATACACCACAATAATAGATACATATGTAGATTATATACACATTTATGCACCAACCTTACCAAGATGCATCATTTGAGCTTTTATCTATTTGTAGTAGTTGGCTCCATTGTGTAGTGAAATCAAGATTTAGCACACTTGATGTCTTTGAAACTATTTAAATGGTGTAGGTTGATATTATTATACCCATTGACATAAGCAATATTGGTTAGACTAGATATATTATGTATACATTTGAGTTTTGTGATTGAGATTTAGTTACCTTAATGACCCTGACACAAATCATCATTTTTCACTAGATAGGGGACAAGATCACCCTAAAATTATCCTCTTCGCATATCCAAGGTTTAGTGGTGAGCACATTTATCCAATGATTCATCAAAGAAGTAATATTACCAAAGCAAACTACCAAGGGGTAGTATGGTTTCGTCGACATAGGTATACTCCTTCCTTACTCTCTTTTATTTCAATAATTTTATTTATTCAATTTTTAGATTATATGAGCTAATTAAAATGTAACATTATCTTGGTTTTTGGTAATACTTACATACATAAAATTCAATTAGGGATCAATCAAGGTGTGTTATACACACCATGGTACACATTTTTTCCTTTAACCTAATAATTTCATCTCTATGCATTACTAGATTAAAGGTGGGAGTGTAGATGTTAAATATAGATTTTACATGATAATATAGTATTATACACTTAGAAAGTATCACTCATGGATACAATCTTTATTTTAGGACCTTTACACTGTCACAAGGATTGTGTTCACCATTTCATTGTGCATAAATTATTATCTTATAGTCTAACCTTGATATTATGATTAGCAAGATCACATGTAGCCCATAGTATGCTTAAAACTAATAGTTTAGTACACACACACACACACACACACACACACACACACACACACACACACACACACACACTACACTATTGGTTATAGATATTCAATAATTCTCTATCCTCTAGGACACTACTATCTAGACTAGGACATGAGCGGGTCTAATGTTAGTGTCCATACTTTATAAACACTAAAAATTTTAAATGTTTTGATATATATGGGTTAGCCTATTTGTCTTAATTAAAATTACTTTGAGATAATTTAAAATGGTGTGTCATAAATACAAAACAAATTCCACTCATTTATACATTTAGAAACTACCAAGGAAACACATATCAAGATCACTAAATCATTCTTAAAATTGAGTTATACTACCTATTCTTCCCTATTTCTATATCACTAATAGGAGTAGTCTTCTTACAGGTATAAACCATTCAAATATTATCCCATGGGTATTATTTTTCAAGTTATAATGTATATCACTACATGCACTCATATATATCATATTACACCATTGTTAACACACAAGCCCACATAAGGGGGAGAACTACATCAATCTGAGACCATCTTCAGAGTATATGGCTATGTAGGTAACACTCATTAATATATGGGTCTTTGATATCAAATTAACTTTACTTGATCCCACTAACCCTTGTTTTGTAATATTTCATTCCCTAATTAGAGGATCTAGGGTTTTGAGCTACACACTAATATCTAGAATTTTTGCATGTGATCTAAATAAATAATATACAAGGTGAAAATAAGACCTAATAGGTGTAAGTGGAATTTATAGAAAAAGACTTGTATTTCACTATAGATATAAGCATCAACACTAGTTTTTATATTCTAATGGTAGTTTTCAAATGGACATATAGCTGATTTGAAAAATATGATGAATCATACCTAAGCATCATCTTGTCTCCTTCTACACTTGCATTTCTTAGATCTACTTTCGCATCAATGAAAAAGATAAGTATTATCTCTTGTTCATGCTTAAGCAATCAAAGTACTATTTGGAATTTTAATTTATATATTTATCATATTTACATAATTTAGCATTGTAATTGAATATTTTGAATGTAAAATTTAATTAGTTTGATTTTAGAATAATTTATTCCTTACTTGATTAGGATATTCTCCCTACCCATATTTCTAGAAAAGGTTAAACACTAGAATACTAGATTTTTTTATATAGTATTCAATATATTATTGTTTAACAATTTTTATAAATATATATGAGGAGAATATACTAATAAAATAAATGGATAAGATATTCTAGAAGTGGGCCAATTAAATAATTTAAATTCAAAATATTTTGATATAGTGTTGAATTATGAAAGTATGTTAAATATATAAATTAAAATGCCAAATAATAATTTTAATGTAGCTACGCAAAAAATAAAAAATACTTGGCTTATGAAATGATGTGAAAGAATATATGAGAAGTGTAGATGAAGGATAAGAAAGTTTAACATTCTGATCTAATTCATCAGATTCTATAAATTAGTTCTCTCGCAACCTGGACACTACCATCAAGATATGAACACTATTGTTAATGTTACTATCCCAATTTAAATTCTTCTATTTTTTATGTAATATAAGTAATTTTTTGGATAATATAACTATGCTTGTTATGTTTCATTATTGCCTTGAAAATTCTCTATTTGTATCACATGCACATGTTCTAAATATTAGTATGTAGCTCAAAATGCTAAGTCCCCTAACTTGGCATATCATCTTGAAAAATGGGTATTAGTGGACTTAATTGAAATTTAGCTAACCTAAAATACCCATATATTAATGATTGTTTGTTATATATCCATATAATTCTAAGAGGGCTTTAGAATGATGTAGTTATCACTATTATGTGGGCTTGTATTTGAATAATTATGGAATATTATATATGAATGCATATAGTGATCAATATTATAACTTGAAAAATATTGTTCATGGGATACTATTTGAATATTTTAGATCTATAATAAGAGTGATCCTATGATTGACTTATAAATAGGGGAAAATAGGGTAGTTTTGTAAGCTTGAGAGGTACTTTTACTTAGTATAAGAGAGATGTGTGATTGATTTATACTTGATAGTAATGAATGTTATTTGGATTGTATTTATACAGTATATTTTAAAATTATCTATCGATATGTTTAATTAATAAAAATATGCTGACCCATACACAGTATTTTTTTTTAAAATTTAACCATTTATAAGGTTTAGACACTATCATTAGACTCGATACACTAGAATTGATGCTAAAGTCCTAGTTTGGATAGTAGTGTTTGAGAGGATGGAAATTTAATGATTGTTAACTATTAAAGTAGGATATAAATCAGATTTTATGTATACTATTGGATTTAGGTGATCTAGGTAACCATAATATCAAGGTCAAACTATAGGATAAGTAATTAGGTATAGTGAGATGATGAACATGAGTCATTTGTAAAGGAGAAAGTTTTGAACTAAAGGGTTAAATAATGAGTGTATTTTTCAAGAGTAAAATACTATTTTATCATATAAAATCATATTTTAGTATCTGCATTCCCCCCATTTAATCTAGTAATTCATAAGGATGAAATTGTTAGTTTAAAGGAAATAAATGCATAACTTGGTATATACAACACACCTTGTATTTTCTTAAACAATGTTTCAATTTGATGTTTTTATATTACCTAAAAACAAGAGTATGTTAAAGTGTAATTAGTTCATACAATATTAGAAATGAATAATAGTAATACTTGAAATAAAAGAGAGTAAGGAAGGAGTATACTTGTGTGTCGATGCAAACATGTTTCCCCTTGATAGTTTGCTTTGGTAATTATGCTTCCTTGATGAAGCATTGGAGAGGGGTTCATAACTAAACATTAGATTGTTAAAGAGAAGAATTGGAGGGTGATCATGCCCCTAATCTAGTGCAAGGGTGAGTTGTCACAAGGCCATTGATATCGCTAAATATCAATTGAACAACTCAATTTTATATATAATATATCTAATATTGCCTAGGTCAAATAGTGTAACCATCTCAAATTTCAAAAGGAAAGTAATTCCAAGTCCATCAAGGGCACTAAGTCTTAACTACACTACTCAAGGAATACAACTCCTAGAGATTCAATTGGTACATCTTGGTAAGGTTAGTGTATAAATGTGTATATAATCTAAATATGTATATGTGATTTATTGCATTTACATGGAATGTGCACCTCTAATGTGTCTTAAGTTGAATTATCCTTTAATTAGTAACCTATGATATATAAAATATGTATAATATATGTCAGAAATCTGAAATACTATCTCAAATTTATGAAAATTGGTGCCAAATGCATCAGATTTTGACCCAAGTGTATATCTGAATAATGTTGATTGTATCAAATTTTCCAAATTTTCCAGTTGTATGTGTGTGGACTCATGTCTTTGTGACATTACCCCACTAATATTCTTCCCCTTTTGAGATGGTGATAATGAAATGTGATAGTCACCTTATCTCAAAAGGATAATATAACCATGTTTTATATTAATAATGTAGTCAATAAACATACATTAGTATCATGATGAAGTATATGTATTAATAAATCTCTCAATATCCAAACATAAAAAGCCCTAAAATATATTATATGTATAATGGAAACATCTAGTAACAAGTAAAAGATCAACATTCAATTAAACACATACACAAGATCACTAAATGTCACATAAAATGGGGTCTAAGGAAACCAAAAATAAGGGGCATGTTTAAATTCCACATGCTCAAGGGGAGGCAATATTTAAAATGTTTACACACAAAGGAAATAAAAATAAAGGGCACTATGGCCAAAAAATAAGGAAAATGTTCAAATGTTACAAAATTAAAGAAAGGTAATGTTTTCACTCAATTTTATACCCTCAGATAGGTATTCAAGCCTAATTCAATTGAGTGAAATGATGGAATTATCCCTAGACCTATTGTCTATAGTGGGGGTAAACCTCTAGTTGATAGGGATAGCTCCCTAGATTTGTCTTAATTATCATTTTACTAACTAGTTGGTATTTAAAAAGGGTAAAACTATCTAATTACAATAAAATTAGAACAAAGGGGTGATATAGTAGGATATTTGATCCAATACTATCCTATACGTATGTAAACACTAGAAAATTGCATGGTTATAGTCATCATAAAACACCCATTGGCCCCTTTATCCCCCTTGGGTTAGGATTAATTATTAAAATTATATAACACACCCATTCACCCCCATTTGGATAATATTATTAAGTTAATTATTTTAAATAAGTCTATTTACACCTCCTCACCCAAACCCATGGCTAAATGATTGACACCTAGCCTAAGGACTATTTCCCACCTAGACATTTAATTCCCTAACTCCCTAGACTTATTATTCATGAATCCCAATGATTTATTTATTAACCTTTGACTATTTTTATAGTCTTAAAAACTATCCTTAAGTGAAAATATCCAAAATTAGAAAGTTTTGACTATTTATCCTTGATCAATGCCAGTCACCTCTTGATCAGTACTAGTTGACTAGGACCAATGATGGTTACTTAATGTGACCCAATGACCCTTGCTTAGATGTTAAATCACAAAGGATGGAGTTAGAATCATTTAGATCAAAATAAAAAACTCCCTAATGAACTAGATTTGAACTAGAGCTAGTCTAAATACCATAAAATTACTTCAACATCTCAACATTAAGGACTCAAATACTCTCACTCTGCCTGCATTGCTCCAAGATCCCAAGCAACTTACACTCAATTGTGATACTTATTCAAGCCAAAAACTACCAAGCTAATTATCTTATAACTAGTTCTTGGTTTGGTATTTTTTTTAGTATATTAGTTCTTACATCTAATCCCAATATCTCCCATATTCCCCCTTTATTTTAGAGTTCTAAAACTCCACCCACTCCACTTTCTATCAAAATCACCCACAAACCATTCTAAATCACCTACATATCTAACTCCTAAGTTTGATACTTATGTTAATTTATTATAGCCTCATGATAATTACCTAACTCCCAAATATCCTATATAACCCTTCCTGATAACTCACCCCACATGCATTTTACCCCAAACCAGAACATATAGTGACCAATAACAGTCATACTTGATCGACATTGATCACCTTCAACCGACATCAATCATCTCTTAACCATAACAAGTTACTACTGACTGGCCTTGATCACTATTTCAACTTATTTTTCCCAAAATAAAAAGATTCAAACACATACCAACCTCAACTAAAAACCCTATTATCACACAGAGTCAAAAACAACAATCCTAACTAGACTTTAATAGTTTAGCATTTTTTGTTAATGTTATTTTGTTAGTTTATTTATTTATTCAAAAGCATTTATTTCATTTTGATTAAACACTTTCATTACTTCATGATACCTCTTTTATAAACACCTTTTATCAATATTAACTTGTTTAAAGATTAGATTGACAACCTCCAAAGAAGTCTAGTGCTTCTTGGATCTAGCTTTTGCTAGGTAATCCACCCATATATTTCACTAATCCACCCTTTTATATTTTATCTATTATTATATCTCATCCTCCCAAGGCAAAGAGGAGTTCTCCATGATTTTGAATGGATCATGAATGCATAAAAAAAACTAGGTTCTTCTTACCTCACCCTTCTTTCAAGTTTTACTCATTATAAAAGAAAATAAAGTGAAAAAATAGTGAAACATTATAGCACACCCGGTGGGACCCTAGTCTTTTCTTGGGTTCATTAGTTGCATTTAGATGATTTATTTTTGTTCTTGTACTCATTTAAAAGGCGTTAATTTTTTTTTGGGTTTAAAAACAACTTGCATCCATTGTATACTTGTTTGGTTAGATCACCTAGTTTATAAGTAAATAGTGAAATTAATCATAAAAAGTCACTTATTTTCACACACACAATACCAAACCACTCAAAAAATTCATACATCAAACATTGACATAAATCTTGACTAGGATTTCACCACCTCATAGTAATCCTTTCCCTTGGTTATCCCTCTTGGACTTCATTACCAAGGGGAGAAACCAAAACTTAGTTCATTGGCTGAGTATAATCTCTAGCAATTTGGTATATCTTTACTAAACACTCAACACCCTTATCGCTAAAGTGTGTGAAGTGAGGGGGTAGGCCCTAATATCAAGCCACATACCAAATTCTAATATATATTTTAAGAGCCTTCAACTAACTAAAACCATATTTAGAATTCCTTTTCTAGTTCCTATTCTATAAGCCAAGTTGAGTCTCATAACTTCTAACTTAATCCATAAGCCACAAGCAAGACAAAAATAACCTTTGGATTTAAATGTACTTTAGTATGTGTTTTGTCTTTTTGACCTTTTTGTATTCTCTATGTTTAATTTGTGAAGAATCAAACCCCCTTGGAAACCTTCCATCATCTTTCATTCATCCACCTCATCTCCATTGCCTTGTTCAATAGGGAACCTTCTTATATTTTCTCAAGGAGATACTAAATTTTTTAAACTCTTATAAAACAACCCTCTTGCCTTAGAACTTTACCTTGCATCATGATCCACTTATGCTCAAAAACTTGCCTATAACCAACCCAACCTCACCTATAACCAACCCAACCTCACTTACAATCAATCCAATCCCACCTACAACTAACCAACCACCTTTCAACACCTATTTGACCATTTTCATAACCCACCTCAACTACAACTACCTCAAACTCACCAATATTTTGGTTACCTATCCAAATAATCATATCAACTACTTCAACCTCATCAAACTTTATACTACCTACCTCAAACATCATATCAATTACCTAAACCCACTTTGGGGCAACCCTCTTTATCTCAAAACCAAGACTTGGTCTATCCCCTTAGTTATCTAACTAAAAACTATCAATCTAACCTATGAAATCAATGTACATTATCAACCTTATCAAATCAACCCACCTTATCAAACTTATCAAACATATCAAATCAACCAACTACATAAAATCACACCAACAACTATCAACCAAATTTTTTCAAACCCACCAATTTTACCAAACCTACCCAACATATCAAACCAACCAATTTTATCAAACCAAAAAATTATCTCAAAACCTCAAGAACTATTGGTACACCCTCTTCCTAGGTAGTACACCATGATGAGGGAATCATATGCCTCAATCTTTGACAAACTCTTAAGGGATTCTATCATTAGACTTCCTCAAATCAAACCCATCAATAGTTCTCTTCCAAAACTGGTTTAGTTTATAGAGAATGAGTTTTGTGCCTATCATTGCACAAATGGACATGTGGTACATAGATGTAAGTCTTTAAATACATTTGTTCAAAACCTTATCAATCAAAATAAGGTTCCAAAATATATTCTCCTTGTTCCCTCCAACCTAGCTTTAAATGTCTTCAATTAATCAATCATTAAACCTCTTCCTACACCCATTATTGTGTAAACCCATAATTAAATTTATCAAAAAAATGAGGTAAATACCTTAAATTTTGTCCTTAGTGAACCTACGACTAAGGAAACTATAATCAAAACCTCAGCTTTTATCAATACACTTGTTGACCAAGTGAAACCTTTCCAACTTCCTTTTGAAATCATCACTAAAGAATAATCAACCTTAACTAATCTACTTTTTGACCAAGTGGAACCTTTTCAACTTTTCTTCAAAACCACAATTAAGTAAATAAACTTACCTCTTCCACTTCCCCTTGTATTGGATCAAACTCAAACCAATCTATCTCTTTCACTTTTTATTTTAGTGGACCAAGCCTGAACTCAAACTACTTCACCTATTCACCTTCCCCTTTTAGTGGAACAAAATACCTCACATATGACCAATCCAACCTCATATATGACCAATCCAACCTAACCTATGACCAATCCAACCTCACCTATGACTAACCCAACCTTGCCTACAACCAATCCAACCTTGCCTACTATTAACCCAACCTCACCTATAGTCAACCCAACCTCACCGAAAACCAACCCAACCTCACCTATAACTAACCCAACCATTCCTAAAGCCAAACCAACCTCAACCATAACCAAGTTAATCCAATTACTCTATAGTCTACTCATATTTGTCTACCTAATGACATTGTATTTATTTTGATTCCCTTTAGAATAGGGTAAAATCTTTATCATCTTACCTTGACCTACAAATAAAACAAATCAAAACAATAGAAAAACTAAACCAACAAACCAAATCAAATACTTATCTTACCTCCCTCAACCAATCAAACCAACCTTTAAAACAATTCAACCAACCATGATCGACATAAATTTTAATTCAACCACAACCAATTAACCTACCAACTTAAACCAAAATTAACCCTCCATTCAAGTTTTTTAAAATTATAATAGAGAAAGTAGTCTCAGTCACCTCTTTATCCAAGCTACCCATATCACATCATCGAGCTCAATTAAGAATCCCAAGCTTCTTAAACCCTTCCTTGGAACCACACCAAATATCCCTTATTGGGACAATCATACATTTTTATCCAACTGACCTTTATTCTATGATGATGTTACCAACATCATTTCTAGATCCCAATCCCACCAAATTCCAATCCAACAACATTTCCATCATCCTAGTATCATAGATGAAATCCTACTTGAACCACCACCTACAACTTGAAATCCATACCAAATAAAAAGTAACAAACTGAAAACCCTTGGGAGGAATATCAAGTGATCTTCATCCCCCCTAAACCCTCTTGACTAACCAACATCTCCACTTAGGAACCTTTTCTCTCACCTTAACCAATCATGTAAAGAGTGACTAGGGGACTCTCCTCCCAAATTTTTTTGACCATTTATCAACCTAAAAATCCTCACCTTAAGTAATAACCCAAAACCTCAACCTCTTACCTATCACCCTCCACCATTGCCTAACCAAAACCTATGCCTATAAGCATTAACCAATGACCAAACCAACCCTTGGCACTTATGCCTCAACTTACACCTAACCTAGCCTAAAACCAAACCAACCTTAACCAACCTTAAAATTAACAAACCTTAATAAAAAAACTAATAAAACCTTCAATGTCAACCATACCCTTCAACATATTTTTCCTTTAACCTTGACTGACACCAATATTTAATGAACTGATGTCGGTTGATACTTGATTGATGTTAGTCACTATCATAACCAAGGCCTAGTTCAAAAATTTATCTTTTTACCCAACTAGTCTGAACTAGCCTAACAAACCCAAACCTAAGCTTACCTAACAAACCTAAACCAAATTCTAGCAATCAAAACTAAATCCTAAAAACCATCACCTAACCAACCTTGTAGAGACAAATGGAATCATTTTGTTTAATTCCTCCTTAAACACTATCAATCTAGAACCTTTTTGACATCCAATCAAGTGCCAAAAAAATAAATGGTGGACATCTTCACTCCTAATTGGCTTAAACCATTTTTGCATCAGTCTAGATTTGGGGTATCTTAGATCCATCAACCCCTCAATGCTTTGCATTCACATCCATTTTTTTGTTAATAACAAGTTCAAACTCATCTTGTGTTTAAACTCACCTTATGTCTAATTTAAGCTCATCCCTTATTTTCAAACCACTTAATCTCCTTATTTCTAAGGATTACTAATAAAATATAGGATCATGTGATTATCCATCATAACCTTAGCCTAATCATATGTGTGGGTACCATGGCTCTACCCATGGCATGATTCTCATGGACACTTTTCATCCCTTACAAGATATATCCCCATGGTCATTATCACTTAAACCTATCTTACCCATCATTAACCTTCTTGTGTTATGGTTTTACCTCCATATAGGTAAACCTTAAAGCTTATATAAACTATCCCATGCCTTAAAACATTCATAAAATCAATTTGGGATACCAAAATATCACATGGGTCAAAAATCTAACACCTGCAGACTGCTCCCTTGAAGGACAACTATCCAAGCCTAACAATTCCAAAGCTTAGACCACCCCCTTGAAGGATGGATAATTCAAATATTTGTCAAAAAAATAAATCACTTGGAAGCTTCACACATCAATTAGCTTCCCAAACCCATCAAACAAAATCATCAAAAGACCTATAGTCAAAATTCAAAAAAGTGAAAAATTATATATGAAAGATGTAATCACCCTTCACAAAAGTCAAAAATAGACTTCCTTCATCGATTAGTCTACACTAAATTAAAGGAATGGACTTTGTCTATAATGGTTCCTAGGTCACCTATAGAAGGGGCAAGCCATCCCCATAAGAAGGTTACACTATCATCCATTCACCTACTTTACATTACCCTCCATCTCCCTTTTTACCCTCTAAAATCAAGAGATTTTGAGCTTACTTGACACTACGTGATCAAGGAACTTATTTTAAAAAATAAAATAATAATAATGTAAATCATGAAAGGGGCTTATGTTCATAAGCCTACCCATCTTACTATTATGGTATTTGCCAATAGGAATGATTAGTCTCCTTATTTTAATTTCATGACCACTTGTTGATCATGTGTATGACTTACATTTTGTAAGTCATCATACCCTTATTAACTATTTTACCTCACCCCCAACTACCAAAATTTCACCCTTTCACTATAAAATGTATCCCCTTTTACTAAACTAAATGGTACATCAAATTACATAGCCAATCTATGCATCACCAATCAAACCTTTTTCAAAAGTAACCACATTACCACAACCATTCATATATTGGAGAAAACTTTGTTCTCCACCAAGCCACCAATTAAATAACCTAAAACTTGGTAATTTTTTCTTACCATTTGTATTTTTTATGACCACACCTCACCTTGGTCATTTTGACTTCATACCTACCTTACCATACTTGATGAACTCATGATACTTTTACACACAACCATTAAGGTACATTGAAGTAAAACCCTTTGTAGTCCTAACACCTAAAAACATTTTGTATTCTCAAGAGTATATCCTAATTTTAGATCCATATGAACATATCAACCTTATCTAGGATACTTGAGTTTATAGCCGTTAACCCAACATGTACACACTAGTGATATAATTGATTATCTTGTCACTTGTTCTTCTAACACCAACCTTGTTTTACAACCTACCTCAACTATGGAAGCCTAATTCATGCATGATATATGATATCAAACTTATTTATATTCATTCTACACATTTTTACCTTTTATACGTAGCCCTTTCAAATGCTTTGGAATATGCCCACTTGTGGTTCTAACACTTGTACCCTATTCAGTTTTCTTAGGATCACCCTACTTTTGGCCCCTTATGAACATGGACACCTTATCATGGAGACTTATATTTATAAATTCACCCATATTCTATATTCATAATGTGGTGGATTGATTCACTTCTCACTCATCCTCCTCATTGATACCTTATTTACCACTTCATACCATCTTATCCACTTTGCCACTCATATAGCTACTTGTCAAATCTAGACCTGAGTCTATTTTCACCTCATAAATTCCCAATTTTATGAAGAACACCTCCTCCCATATTTGGGGAATATAACCTCCCACCAACCATCCATTTTTTGTTTTGTAGTTTTTTGATACAAACTATAAAACAAAAAGGGGTAAATTTTAGACAATAAAAAACTGTACAGTTCTAGTCATCTTAAAACACCCCTTAGACCCCTTAGCCTTATTAGGTTAGGATTAATTATTAAAATCCTAAAACACACCCATTTACCCCCATTTGGATAATATTATTAAGTTAATTATTTTAAATAGACATATTTACTCCTCCTTACCCAAACCCATGGCTAAATGATTGACACCTAGCCTAGGGACTATTTCCCACCTAGACATTTAATGCCCTAACCCCCTAAAATTATTATTCACACATATAAATGATGCCTTTATTAACTTTAAACCATTTTTTTAAGTATTAAAAACCAACCTTAAGTTTAATATTATCAATTTTTGACTATTTCTCCTTGATCAACACCGGTCACCTCTCAACCAATGTTGGTTGACTAGAACCAGTGAAGCTTAGTTAATGTAACCCAATGACCCTTAATTAGAGGTTGAATCATGGAAGAAATATTTGGAATAATTTAGAGAAAAACAAATGACTCCCTAATAAACTATATCCAAACTAGAGCTAGTCCAAAGACCATCAAAGTACTTCAAAATATCAACATTGAGGACTTAAGTACCCTCACTCTGCCCGCATTATTTTAGGATCCCAAGTAGCTTATACCTAACCTCAAAACTTATTTAATCCAACAAATACCAAGATAAGTATATTTTAAATAGTTTTTTGTTTGGTATTTGGTTTTTAGTAGATTATTTTTTACATCTAATCCTAATCTCTATCATATTCCCCCTTTGTTTTGGAGTTTTTCAATTCCACACACTCTACCTTCTACCAAAAGCACCCACAGACCATTCTCAGTCATCTACCTATATAACTTCTATGTTTGACACTTTTAGGAATTTATTATAACCTCACAACCATTACCCAACTCCCAAATAACCTATATAACCCTTTATACAACTCACCCCATAATAATTCTACCCCAAACTAGAACATATAATGACTGATAGTGGTCATACCTGACTAGTATCAGTCACCTTCAACTAGTGTCAATCATCTCTTAAACATTACTAGTTACCAGTGATCAGCCTCAATCATTGTGTCAACTTATTTTACCCAAAATAATAAGCTTCAAACACCTACCAACCTTAATTAAAAACCCTATTTCTCATGCCTTATCATCACATAGATTCGAAAGCAACAACCCTAACTAGAATTTAAAAATTTAGCATTTCTTGTTAATGTTATTTTATTAGCTTATTTATTTCCTTGAAAGCATTTATTTCATTTTTATTAAAATAATTTCATTACTTCATGCTACCTCTTTTATCAACATTAACTTGTTTAAAGAGTGGATTGACAACCTCCAAGGAATTATAGTACTTCTTGGATCTATATTTCTCTAGGCAATCCACCCACCTATCTCACTAATACACCCTTTTATAGTTTCTCTTTTATTATAGGTCATCCTCCCAAGCCAAAGAGGTGTTATACACAATAAAATCAATCATGCATGCACAATGAAAATTAGTTTTTTCTTACCTCACCCTTCTTTCATATTTTACTCATTATAAAAGAAAATAAAGCAAAAAAAATAGTGAAACAACTTACATTAAAAGAAAGAGAACTAAAATCTGGTCTACATTTTATGAGAAAGTTTCTAACATAAGTATTTTAACCTAGAGACTATGTAAGTATAGTAGATAAGGTGAGAGATTCAAAGGACTAGGAAGATACTAATGAAACTTCAAAACACTTAGCAACAATATCACACTTCAATCTACACCAAGTGACCTACAAGAATATAATGTGTCCATACCCAAGTGTACACAAGTAGGACAAGATGCAAGGACAAGCAATTTTCTCACTAATATCTATCAAAAACTCATTCAACACACTCAAATATGAACTTGGAAAGATTGAACCAGTTTTAATTTATTTCTTAAGGTAAAATATGAGTAACAAAAATAGTAGGGCTTTGCTTAACTTTCTTGTGGAATGATTATAATGCCAAAACTAGGCATACTTATAACACTAATGAGAGAGAGAAAAATCCCATGCCCAGAATGGAATCTTGGGGTTAAAATAATGGATAAATATTTATTATATTTATAATAGTTGTGATTAAGCATTTGAAGTATTTAATGGGTGTTATTTTATCTCCAAGTCTTTTCCAAACTACCTTCAAGTCAGAAGGAGTCAATCCTTGAAGAGTTCATAATCCTTCTTGAAAATTTATATGATATCTTGCATGAAGATTCTTCATCTACATTGAAATTACATGCATATCCACATATAATGGTAGAGTGACACCTCACCAAGGTGTATGCATCATTATCTACCCGTGAAATAGGCTTTCTTATAAGAGGGAGTTAGCTTAACTCATGATGTGCAGTCTATCTTTTTGGGTAGCAAAGAGATCATATGATTCTAGTTATAGAGATTGTAATTGAACACTCTAAGCCTAAAATATTATATCACCACATCTTCATGGATTTATTATCTCCAATTGACACCTTTAAATTATTTTCATTCTTCTTAATAAGTCATTTCAACATTGGTTGTCTAACACTAGTTAGAAGTTAGGCCTAGTTGCACATGTTAGTTTATTTGAATGACCATGAATACTAAATGCAACCTTGTAAAAAATATTAAGATCATGTTATCATAACACACAATCACTTCATTATATTAACAAGGCCTTTAAGGCATCCTAAGCTGTTGTTCTTGCCAAATTAGGTAGCTAGGTCTCTCATTCCTAGTACACCTCAAACTATCTTCTTTGTGCAGGACTATAGGAATAGTTTCCTGAGAAAATGAAAGTAATTTTATCTTTATAAGTTATAAAACATCCCATGGTACCTATCACAATGATATTAAAGCATTCATCCATGTTTGTACCCCTCAATCTCATAAAAAATAGCAAAAAAGAGGGCATTTAGTGTGTTTGTATAGGTGACATCATCATCTAATTTCATGGTGAGGAGCATCAAAGATTTTTTGACAAGGTTAAAATTTATATAGAGCCAAAAAAATTCATTTTTATCCATTACAATACAAATCTCTCGTATCACATTCACCTAAGGGTTTTATTAGGGTTTAAGACCTATTTGGGGTCTTAATGATCATTCATAAAACACCAAACACCAATTGGATTTATTACACTTGTATATAATTATTGAATCACCCCCACCCCCACATATTCCAACAAGATAATCTTCCCATGAAAAGTGTGATATATGGTGTGAACATGTGAAACTACTCCTTGAGTGGCAGACTTAGCTTTTTTGAACTCAAGAGAGGTATAATTTGGATTTTGGGCCTCAAAACTCAATCCAATTATTTGGAGAGATTAAAACACATAAAAATAAATATTCCTCATGATTATACATACTTTGGAAATGATTATTACTCCATTGTATACATTTGGTACACTAGCTAGGGAACTTAGGGTTTAAGGCCTATCACGTCTTTACTAGCCCTTAAGGGAATTTATAATGAAAACTAAGGTTTATGAGACTTTAAAGTGTATTTATACCCTATTTTTTTCTATGTATTACCTCAAGTCCCTCCATGGGGTTTGACATGCTTATTTTGTGTTTTGGGTTCAAACAGACCCCTTGGTGTCAAGACTACCCCTTGCAAATAGAGTGAGCAAGGTCTGAGACAAAAATAATGAGTATACCTACTAATTATATGGATTTTAGGTTACCATGGATATATTTTTACACTCATAACCATCCTCTTTATCTATTCATAAATTGTAATTATGCCTATGGAGGCCTTAGAACATCAATCTTTCTCATATCTGGTTATTCTAGGCTAGTGGTCTATAATTAGGTGACTGTATCTTATGATGGGGTCCTTGAACCTATGTGACAATATCATATTAGAACCTGGATAAACTTATATGTTCATTATGGATTTTTGAGATTATTATCTATTCTATATTCAAATGTTAGAACTTCTACATGACTTATAATGTATGAGATCTTTCTTGAAACCTTCACATTGAGCTTATAATTTTGAGTGTTTTCCTTAGTCAAATAGTGGCACTGAATACATGGAATCAACACCCCTTAATTATTTAATGGTATTTTAGGCATGTTATTCTCATTTATTCACTTGAAGATATACAATGTTTATCAATGTATTTAGCCCATATTCTTACATGTATCATTTGTAGGTCTCTCAAAAGGGCTAGTTGTAGGTGAAATCTCCCCTTAACCACTGAGTCATTAGGAAACTTATCATCATGAGACCTTAATAAAACCTTATAGTGGTTATTTTTTAGGTGTGTTCATGTTAAAATATCATATAGGGTCTAAAATTGCTCACTGGTCATATTGACAACTACCACCTAATGAGACTAATTTGTAACATGATAAAACATGGAGTTATCTTGCAATTGTATATACCAGATGAGTTGATATTATGGAAATATAAAACATATCAAACCCTTTTCAATCTCATACAACACTTGTTCTATAGTAAAAAATTCATATTTTCAATAAGACTACCCATAAATCAAGGTGATGGGGTTTAGATCCTTCTCTAAGCACTTTACTTTCTTAGCATTTGTTAATAAATAATAAGAACTTGACCTAAATACCAATGAAAAAAATATTAATCCCATTTAGGTAACCATACTTGGTGAATAGATCAATATCCATCTCTCTATATTTTGTATGGAACAAGCATTTAGACATGACCCTTACAAGGTTGCCAAGGACCTGGTGAAGTATAACCTGCATATTTTGCCATTTCTAGACTTATGAAAATTATCTAAATGTTGAAAAGGTGTGATTAAGGTAGAGATTAACTTATCATATGTTCACTCTTGAAAATGATTGTATAAGTGATCATAAATACCCCTTTTACCTTAATTTCTCCTTCCTTAAACATTGAACCTACAATGTTTGACTAACCTCTAACTTTTTATAGCATTAGGAATGTTATAAAACATATTTACATGATTTAAAAATATCACTTTTACATACCATACTTCATATTCATTTTTGAAATAACTTTGGACTCCTTAAAGAGAAATTCTCAAGTGTAGATAAAGCTAGTGAAATTAGATGACCTCATGGAGTGAACATTTCATTTGACTAAGACCCTACAAGACCTTATATGGACTCTTTTTCACCTCTTCTTATGAATTATTCAGGAAATAATCTTTTAAAATACCCCCATTAACCATAGTATAAACCTTAACGTTCCCAAATACCTTAATTTTTGTTAATAAATCTTATTCTCTCTGAGATGACTAGAAAAGGGTTTGAATTCATGGTTTAGCAATGCAAGGACATGGGTAAGCTATGATAATATATAGAAACTTATAGGATAAGGGGAACATGAAACAAACTTGTAATCATAGAGGTCAAAATGATGTCAAATTTTGATAACATTCTTGGTGAAGTTTTGGGGCAACATGCTTGTTAGGCTATGAGACCAATAGCCTTTCCTTAACCATTGGGAGATGGAGTCATGGAAGAGAAGTTTTGAAATTATAATAGATAAAGATAAAATACAACCTAAACACACCACACCAAGACATCAAACACACTATATGCTCAAGGCATTTAGGGAAAACCACACAACAAAGACTCAAAATAACACACCAAATAAGAAGGAAAAAATAAATGTGCATAAGATCTTATTCAACACACACCACACACCTACTATGTAAATTACTAACATCCATATAATCAATATTAGGGATACAAATGGATCCCATTTATAGGGATAGATAACTCCTCTCCATCCATTCTTTCCAATTGAAAAGAATTATTTTTCTTGCATTTGATGATGATGTATGGCCCACTCCACAAAGTGTCAAACTTGGTGTGTCTCATAGTCTTTTTTCTATCCTCATTACACTTAAGAAATATATCATCCTCTTAGAATACTTTTGTATTTGATTTATTATCAAAGGAATTATTCATTATCACCTGATGATACTCCATAGCTTTGTGAGCATTGTCTCTAGTCTCTTGTAACTCCATCAATTCGGTTAACCTCACCTCCTTTGGAGTGTTTTTAAGCATTTCAAACTGATGTTCTAGCTCTAAGGTAGGTATCTCTTGGGATATGGATAGTCTATATTCCAATCCATAAACAAGAATAAAATGATAATTATCAGTGGACCTTTTAAGTGTGATTTTATTAGCCCATATGTATGTCTTCAACTTAGAATGCCAAGCTCTTTGGTTGCTCTCCAAATTCCTCTTGATGATCTTGACTAGGTTCTTATTAGTAGACTCAGCCAACTCATTACCTTGAGGGTAATAGTTTGATGATGTACTAAGATATACACCATTATTATTTTCCCAATCAATTGGCTTATGGAAATCAAGTGCATTGTCTGAAATGATGGTAGAGGAAGTTCTAAACCTTGTAGCAATTCCTTCATAAAAATCCAAAATGGAAATCTCATTGGCATCTTTCAATTAAATTGCCTCAACCCATCTTGTGAAGTAATCAATTGCTGTAAGGATCCACTTATGGCCAACACTTGATGGAGGATTAATCATGCCAATGAAGTCAAGATGCCATTGTATGAAGTTTTGACCACTTTAATGGGTCTTAATGGGAGAGCTACATGTTTTTATTTGCCTAGAAATAAATCACATTAAGGACACCTTACGCAAGCATAGAAATATTTGAATAGGCTAGGCCAATAGTATCATGCCTTAATGATATTTTTAGTTGTGCTCCTTGGAGATAAATGACCCCTTGCTACTCCATTATGAAAATTTTCAATCAATACACCAAACTAATCACTATTGATGCATCTCAACAATACACCATTTATATCTGTTATAAAAATCACACATCTTCAAGAAAATAAGTAATATTTTAAACCTAAAATACTTTATTTTATACCTACTCAAGACATTAGTATACTCACTAGTTTGGAGGAATCTAATGATGTTTTGTGTCCAACTTTGTAGGGGTATGAGATTATCTAGTTAAGGGAAGTCTTAATTATCCAAAACTTCATATTTTGGTTCATGGAGATCTGAATCCAAGTGCTTACATAAACCCTTACCCCTTACCAACTTGATCATCTTGATGTCAACATCATACTCTATGACCTTTGTAATCCACCCTTCCCTCTTTTCATTGAGGTCTTTATTCAAGAGGGTCTCCTTGGTGCTAGGATGAGAGAGCATGAGGTGAATTTTGATGTTTAAATTCATGTGTTTGAACTTCTTCAAGCCTATTACAATAACAAGGACTTATTTCTCCATAAATGTGTATTTGGCTTCATAATCCTCCAAATGTTGACTAAAGACCACAATAGGTTGTTCAACACCCTCATCATTATTTTGCATAAGCATAGATGAAATAGTTTCAAGGTTATAAAATGTATATAACATGAATTCCTTAACAAAATTAGTATTTACAAGAGTGGGAACTTGGGAAATTGCTTACTTAATGGATTTAAAACTATTTTTACCCTCTGTAGTCCAAGTGAAAACTTGATTCTTCTTGAGCATGGATGTGATAGGCTTCACCAAAGATGAAAAATAGGTATGAATATTATCACATAGTTTATCTTACCCAAGAAGCTTTAGATTCCTTTCTTTTGAAAGGAAAATGATAGGCCTAGAATAACTTCTACTCTTTCAGGGTCAATGGTTAGGCCATCTTTGGAAATAATGTGTCCTAGAAGCTTAACTTCATGGACAAAAAAATTTTACTTATTTGGGTTAAGGGACACCCCATATTGTCTACATATCTCAAACACCTACCCAAGATATTTCATGTGATCATTTTCATCCTTTGATAACACAGTTATATCATCAAGGTCCACTAACAACATCTCATTGATTGGGCCTTTGAAATCTATGTCCATTTCCCTCTAAAAAGTGGCACTATAATTTGACAAACCAAAGGGATTTTTATTATAATCAAAGGTCCCCCATTTTCTTGTAAATTTTGTCTTGAAATGATCATCCTCATTCACAAAAGTTTTATTATAACTAGAATATCCATCAAGGAGTGAGGAGCATTGAAAACCTAAAATAACTTGCAAGAATTACTCCATAGGGGGAAAATGATAATGATATTTGAGTGACAACCTATTCAAGTCCCTAAATTCCACACAAAGTCTTCTTTCCCCACTTGTCTTTCTAACAGGCACAATATTAGCTACCGAAGTTGAGTGCTTGATAGGGAAGACTATCTTGGACTCAATTAATTTGGTTAGTTCCATTCTCATGAGTTGTTCAACTTTGGGGTTAATAGGCCTTTGATTTTACCTAATAGGTTTGGCTCCAAGATCTAATTCAATACTATGGTGGGATAGGCTAGGTAAAACCCCTTTATATCCCTATAATCCCAAGAAAATATATCTTGGAATTCTCTACACAACTCAATGAATGCCTATTTTTCAAATGGAGAACATACCTTGCCTAGTTTAAGGAGCTTATCTTTTAATATTAAGACCCTTTCATAGTTCTCCTCCTTTGTGGGCATGCCCACCCTCTCTTTATTATTTGGTAATACTAATTGAATATTATATCTATAGTGACAAATCCCTTAGGTATATTTTTTTTTCTCAGTTGTATGATTTGATCTTCATAATGATCATGGAGATTCTAATTTCTTGAAGAGAACTTAGCCTCCTCTTATAAGAATTATTCAATTTATTGGTCACTATCAAACACCTACCAAAATAATTCATCATCAATAATGGAAGGCCTCATAATGACCTTGATATGTGACTGATTTACTCCGTTTTATGTCAGTAGGTGTGTCAAATTGTGCCCCTGTTACAACCAACCTATCGGCAAGTTTGTTTTTTCTCTTAAGATTGGTTGTATGTTAAATACACTAATATCTTAAATAAATCCCACAACTTATGTTTATAATACTTAATAAAATGGTTATTGGTGGAACTCATATTCCTTATTTGATGCACAATTAGCTCACTATCCCCATACATTTGCAAATTCTTGATTCCCTTTCTCTTTTCCAATTAAAGACCATGAACAAGGTATTCATACTCAGACACATTACACGTAAAACTAAAATGGAATATATATGAGGAGTAATACTAATGTTTATATATATAAACTATAATAACACCATATTATACACAAATATTTCTCCTTGAACCATCAAAGAACATCTTTCACATTCCATCACTCATCCTCCTCCTTGGTAAGTGAAGGTATAGGTGTTCATTCCTCATGTAGGCAATACACCCCCAAATCAATATCTTCCATGAAATCATAGGGATCATACTTATAGGTCTCAAAACCATATTAATCTAAGAAGAGAAAAAAAAAAATACCTTCAAGAGGGGAAGATGCTCCATCATCTATGGTAGCTCCTCTTGCTCATTGATAATGTAATTCAAATTGGATCTAGTTTCCACATATGGTTAGATATGGAACTTGGTCAATGGATATGTTATTATTATAAATTTGGCTCCATACCTTATTATAAAATAAAATAAGGACCAATCAAATAAAACATACCCACCTATATTGGTAGTGCAGTCTCTTGATAGGCAAATGGCAAAGTGTGTAGGTAGATCCACCACCACTATATCTTGTAGGATTGGAAAACTTGGGTAGTCATGAAAGAACACTTTAAAGAATTTTATAAGCCATATATACCTAATTTTTGTTCCATAAATATACAACACTAATTTTCCATAATGCTCATAATTCAATCCTAACTTGTTTGCAACTAGTTTAAGCATGGTTGAGGTACTTGCCCCATTATCCACAATGCAATTATGGACCAGCTCATCTCCCATAATAAGGGTAAGATATAGAGGTGGGGGTTTTTAAGACTTGGTTTAAGGTTTAAAAATATGATTAGGTTAATTTTTTAGGGCCACACAAATATGATTTATTGGATGGGGGGAAATATGGAGCTGGGACAACTACTCTTGGAGTAACTCCTTTTAACTAGGCATATCGAGTACTTTCTAAAGGGATATGATTATTTTTGTGTTATTTAAGGATTCAAAAATATTAAAATGGAAGACACTATCTTTTTATTTCATCCTTGGAGATAATGTATTACCTTGATCTTGAGGTAATTAAGGTTTGACCATCTTTCCCAAGTTCTAATTTTGAGGAGGTGTAAAACCTGTAAAGGCTACCATATTTGCATTCGTACCTTGTTTCCTTAAAGGGGGGGTGTTTATATGTATATAAACATATTTATCATCTCCCAAATGTCTCCTATTTTACCTTGTTTTATTTTTAACTGAGGTTCTTTGATTTAGAAAAAAACTAACCTCCATTTAGTAGTTCACAAATCCTACTTCTAAATTACTACACTCTCCACTTGGTTTTACTTGCTTGAAGTTATCATATTTTGATGTCAAGTAAGGAGTAGTCACTCTTTAAACCACCAAATATTGAACTTACCCCTAATTATTATTCATGTAATGACCTTGAGGCCTCCCCCAATAATTTGGCCATTATTCCCCTTGAACTAGGTTGCTATGCACTAGAACAATGGCTATTGAGATGGGAGTAGAATTTGAATTGTAGGCTTTGGGTGACCTATTATAAAAAGGATAACCTTGTCCCCTCCCTTGACTATTATGATGAGGTGGAAATATGTTTTCTTGTGGAGGGTAATATTAGGAGTTTTTTTAGTCTCTAATATGTTGATTTGATTGCCTAGTTGAAGCATCTATGGCCTTATATTTTGCTTGCCAATTAATTACATCATATAATTTATTTGGAACATATTTAGACTTGTTATTTAGATTTGGAAATGGATCAAGGATTAGAGGGTTATTAGGAATTTTAGGAAAGATAGAAATTGATACCTTTATAGGGAGTTTACTAGCTTGTATCAAACCAATCTCAGCTCTAATAACCACGTCATAGGTATCAGGAAAAGTATACCCTCCCATGAATTGCAACATAATAGCTATATCAGTCTCAATAGCTCTAAGGTAGGTTGGGAAAATAAAACTTATAGGGGGTCTCATGAGAGGTGGAAGCCTATTCCATGTCCTTTGGAACCTTTCATTGATATCATGCATGGATTATTTAGGCCCTCTTTGGATGACATTCAACTGATGGATAAGTGATGTATGATCACTCTTATCTTCAAATATTTTAGTCAAAAACTCCCCAAATTCATCCCACATAGTAATGCATCCTCATAGAAAGGTTTTATACTAATCAATGGATTTTCCCCTAATGGACATGGTAATAAATCTAATTTCTATGATAGTATGTAAATTGTAGAAGATGTATATGTCTCTAATGTGTTTAATTTGGGTGATAGGACCTTCCCCATTGAAATTAGGGACACCCTTAGTGGCATTAGGATGGATATAATCATAGGAAACAAGGTTTATGGGATTTTTAATATTAAAATGTAGGAAATCATGTTGCCTAGCCATGTTACCTTCATATATTCTTCGCTCTCTTACTCTTATTGAATTTCAAAACCTTCCTACTCTTTAGAATCTTCTCAGGATTTTCAAGTGTCAAGAAACACTAAGGGTACTAAACTTCAAAAGGAAGCTCAAGATGAGGGAGTGTATTATCAAAATGATCACCTCTACTAGTAGATGATCTAGTAGTGACCATGAAGTATGAAAATGATAAAATAATCTACAATCAGATGGTGTAACATTAGTAGAGTTTCCAAATGCTAAGTAGGAAATACTTGTGTAGTTGTGATCTTGTCAAAACCAACATTTACCTTGACAAGAAGTATTTGGGAAAACTATCCCACTAGGCATGCCATAACTATTATCACTCAATTTTTAAACCTTGGAGATGTAGTTCAAGCTTACTATAATTGAGTTAAATAATGGAATTACCTATAGACATATGGGTTATCTATAGTGGGGCTAAACCTCTACTTGATAGGGATATATCCCTAGATTTGTCTTGATTGTCTTATTACTAACTAGTCAGTGTATGAAAAGGGTAAGAAACTATCTAATTGAAATAAAATTAGAAAAAATGGGTGATACACTAATAAATTTGATCCAATACTATCCTAAACTTTCAATTAAAATAAATATAACTAAAATTTGGTCTATGCTTCAAGAAAAAGCTTCTAACATAATTATTTCAACCTAGAGACTATGTAAGTATAACAGATAAGGTGGGAAATTAAAAGGAATAAGAAGACACTAATCAAACTTCAAAATATTTAGCTAGAATATAAAACTTCAATATACTCCAAGTGACCTATAAGAAGATAATGTATCCATACCCAGGTGTACACAAGTATGACAAGATGTAAGGACAAATAATTTTCTCATTAGCATATATCAAAAAATAATTCAACACACTAAAATATGAACTTGGAAAGCTTGAACTAGTTTGAATTTATTTCAAGAAAAAATATGAGTAAAAAAATATCATGGCTTCATCTACCTTTCTTGTGGATTGATTACAATGCTAAAAATAAGCATACTTATAACACTAATGAGAGAGAGAAATCCCATGAAAAGAATGCAATCTTGAGGGGTTAAAAGAATTGAAAAAGATTTATTGGATTCAAAATAGTTATAAGGAATAACTTTAAGTATTTAATAGTAGTTATTTGATCTCCAAGTCTTTTACAAACTACCTTCAAGTCAGAAGGAGTCAGTCTTTGAGGAGTTCATAAGCCTTATTGAAAATTAATTTGATATCTTGTAGGAAGATTATTAATATTCCTTGAAAGTTCATGGATATCCATTTAAAATGGTAGAATGACACCTCACCAAGGTATGTGCATCATTATCTACCCTTGAAATAGGTTTTTTTTGGAAGGAGTTAGCTTAACTTATGAGGTGTAGTTTGTATTTTTGGGAACAAAATAGATCATTTGATTCTTATTATAAAGATTGTAAATAACCAATATAAGCATAAAATATTATATTACCACCTCTGAAAGGATTTTAAGGCTCTAATTGACACCTTAAAATCTTTCCATTCTTCTCAAGAAGTCACTTTAATGTTGGTTATCTAGCACTAGTTGGCAATTAGGCCTAGTTTAACATGTTAGTTTATTTAAATGGCAATGAAAATTGAATGGAACCATTGAAAAAGGATAAATAACATGTTATCAGACCACATAAGCACTTTATTATATGAACAAGTCCTTTAAGGCATCCTAACTTGCTATTCTTTCCAAACTAGGTAGCTAAGTCTCTCATTCCTAATACACCTCAAATTATCTTCTTTGTGCATACATATAGGAAAATATTCATGAGAATATGAAATTAATTTATGGCCTAATAATTTATAAAACATCCATGTTACATCCCACAATGATATTCAAGTATTTATTCATGTTTTTACCCCTCAATCTCATCAAAACTAGAAAAAAAGAGGGCATTTAGTGTGTTCGTACATGAGACATCAACATCCAATTTAATAGTGAGGAGAATCATAGATATTTTGACAAATTTCACATGTTTCCATAGCCAAAAAAATTCATTTGGATCCATTAGAAGACAAATCTCTCGTATCACATTCACCCAATGGTTTTATCGGGTTTAAGACCTATTCGGGGTCTTAACAATCATTCATAAAACACCAGCCATTAACTAGCTTAATTACACTTGTAGAAACTTCTTGACTTACCCCCCCCACCCACATATTAAAACTAGCTCAAATTCCCATGAAAAGTGTGAGATATGGTGTGAACGTGTGAAACTAATCTTTAGGTGGTCAACTTAGCTTTTTTGAACTTGAGATAGGTCTAATTTGGGTTTTGGGCCTCAAAACTCAATTCCATTACTGGGAGAGATTTATAAACCTCCAAAAATATCTTATTCATGATTATACATGCTTTGTAAATGATTTTTACTCCATTATATTCATTTGGTGCACTAGTTAGGGGACTTGGGGTTTAAGGCCTATCACCTTCTTGTTATACCTCAATAGAATTTGGATTGAAAACTAAGGTTTGTGAAACTTAAAATTGTATTAAGACCCTAGTTTTTTCTATGTATCACCTCAAGGTCCCTCCATGGGGTTTGACATGCTTCTTTTATGTTTTGGGTTTAACCAAACCCTTTAGTCTCAAGACTACCCCTTGCCAATGGAATTAACTAGATCTAAGACAAAATATTGAGTATATGTACTACATGTATGGATTTAAGGTGACCATGGTTATCTTAGTCCACTCATAGCCATCATTTGTATCCATTCACAAAGTGTAATTGTAATCATACGTCCTATGACCCTATTCCTCCCTATGATTACACCTAAGCTCATGTATAGACTACCAACCCTAGTTATCCCACTTTGATACATTCAAAATTCACTCAAACCTTTATTACATCATATTATCATCCCCTATACATCCCTATCTCATCTCAAACCTTTTTCATGCTAGATAGGCTCTTTAGGCACCTCTTAGGGCCCTTTCAGAGACTTATTGGCCACCCTAGGTGGCCTTTTGACCTAGGTTATAGCTTAAGTAAAAAACACATGACCTAGGCCACATGTTTCCTTAAAAAAAATCCATGACATAGGCTATTTATTAGTAAAAATGCATGAAAAGGTCCCTATTTAGGTCCAAATGGCTTAAAATAGCTAGTTTTTGGTCTTTTGGTGGATTAGGGTTGATATATATGCCTTTTCCTCATTCATTTGACCCTCTCTCTTTAGTTTATCCTACATTCTTTCTCTAATCTTACCACTTGATCATCAAACTCAAATATTGGCTTCCTTCTTGAATCTCTCTTGGTTCTTGTTTAGCACACTCAGATTACATTGTGACAGGGGATGCCCTACCATACTACAACTTATCTTGGTGATTGAAATTGCACTCTATAGTGTTCCTAAAGCTTGAGGATTTCTCCTAGCTCCATGAAAAATCCATTTCACATATTCTTTTTCTTTTTTCATTGGATCTCTCATAGATTGGCATCTTCTCCTTCACCTCTTCAATAACTTTTGGCTCTTGGTATCGACTCAGCTCACACATAACTTGATCCTCTTCCTGTCTTGATTCCTAGCTTGGATAATAAGTTAGTATAAAGTATGCACATTCATTTAAAGGATGATATGAGGTAAATTTTTAATGAAAATATAAATTCTTGTTTATTTACAGTAGTATACATGCTAGGGTTTGATTTGTTTTATTGATTTAGCTTGTTTAGGGCATTATTTAGAATAGTTTATGAAAATAATGCATTTATGTGGCTGATAATATATTTATTTATTGAAATATCTTCCATAATAATTTATGATTTTATTAAAAACATTTCTCATTACATAGTAGTATCCTACATGCTCAAAACAATCTATACAACTTTCTTAAATAATCTCTCTCTTGCTAAACTAAAAAATTGCATTGTTAGAGAATAATAGTGTTGAAAGTAAAGATATAGCTCAAAATTAGATTAGACATGATATTAAACCCTTGATTGAAAACCTTTTTATTTATTAAAACATCTTTCATTTGGCCTAAAAGTTACTTTGTTTCTAATTTTACACATTGCTTATCAACTCTCTTTATTTAGCATCATTATTTCTATAATTTATATGCAATCAGTTATCTAGTCTTAGCTACTTGATTTATTATGGTTATATCAACTAGAGATATCTACATCATTTTTTCACTTATTCATGCTATCCCTAACTAGGTTTACAAGTATATCTATATCTTGATGCAAGCTGGTAAACTTGATGGCCACTATAGATCTCATGTAGCCTATATAAGCCTTGAACCTTCTAGCCTTCTAGTTATTTGTTTAAGTACCCTATTTACCCATTGATAAACACTAGTGGTTTCTTTGAGATTATTGGAGTTATATTATGGAACACCTAGTGGGATCCCACATATGGTCTCACTCTATTTATATCTTATTTAGAGATCTCTTGGATAACTCCCCTTTGTTAGTTGTTAGGCTTTACTTTTAGTTATGTTTCAGCTCTCACCTTGGTTATTTTATACTTCTTTAATTTTTCATCATTCTCCCTATTGGTTCTCTAATAGTTTGCCTTTTTTTATCTCTTATGTTAATCTTGTTTCATTACATCCATGGCTAGTCTCCCACCCTTGGGATGTTAATCCCATTAGATTTAGGGCCTTATCCCTAAGCTCACTCATGAACAAGATGTAGTTGCAATGAAATCCCATAGACACCATAGGATCTAGGAGGTTCCCTCAACCTATCATGGTGACATAACTCTATCTAATTACAAATTAAATAAGATTGGAAAATTTATAATCAATAGAGTTTTTCCCCCTTTCACCAATCTAAGCTTCATTCATCTGAATATGTTTCCCCTTGGCCTCATGCCACATCTCATTCACCATTTTGAGTTGATGAGGATCCCCTTACATGATTAAGACCTGATGAGATATGTATGATCATTGACTATTGTCACAAATTATTTGAGGTGAATGAAGTACATCCTTTCCCCTAAGATTTGATAGTATGCTTCTTCTACTGATAGATTTCACACCCACTCAATTTTGAGTGCCTTAACTAGTTCTTATGTGAGTTCCCCACCTCTCTCTCAATAAGAGATTCTAAATTGGAAAGGCATCTTCATCATGAGGATTCCTCTCGTGCTCCTAATCCTTCCTTTAGAGTTTTAGAAAGCATGTTGATTTTGAATACCACCTACAAACTAGAGATACATGGGATGACTATCCTGAGCATCAATGGCCTTAGGTTGACCCTAATCTAATGGAATGTGACCAACATCATGTAGAATTAGGTCATCATAATTATTTCCATGAGTATGCCATGTCATCCCATCATTACCATGGGAAACAGTATCCTTCTTATGGTTGTTCCCCGCCCCATAGTAGAGATGATTTCTAGCATGAGCATCTCCCATATCAAGAGCTTCCCAAATATTATCCTCTTCAAAATAATTATTATTATGATGTCTATTTTCATAGGAAACATCATCACCATCGTGATCCCCCTCATAGAGCTCATCACCAACCTACTATAAATCATGCCCATGATGATCTCCATAGGAATCCTCTAGCCCTTTAGGTGCATGTTATTCCCCTTCCGAATCCTATCCCTTGATTGCTTAAGTTTAATGGGGCTTAGGAATCCATTCCCATAGAGCCTATTACAAAATTTATTATGGCATGTATCGATTAGGAATAGCATGAAGGAATGATGTTGAATCTCTTTTCTTGTTCTTTATGAGCTAAAGCTCTTGTTTGGTTTTAGAATCTTCCTCTAGATTCTATCTCTATTTTCCATATCCTTCTAGATGATTTCTTCTAATACTTTGATATCTCCAAATTGTTTAATCTCCAAATCCAATCACTCACCTCTATGGTGTAGGCCAAGGGTGAGTCAAACTTTGACTTTATGTGTAGGTGACATTCGGTTTTCCATACATGTAGAATAAGGTTCTTGGATGATCATCTTTATGACATGTTTATGTGAGCATTAAGGTAGGAGGTTAACCTTGAGGTCCTGAAGCATGAGCTCACCTTATATGATGAATTTGTTAATGAGTGTCTAAATATTTAAGTATTTGAGGTGCATGTGGGCATGTGGTTGTTTTACTCAAATTTTTCTATTATTCAAAAGAAGGTAGTAAAACTAGAAATATGAGTTGTGGTAGAAATACTGATAAAGGTACATGTGTTGGATCAAAATATTGTGAACAACTCTTCTTTAGCTTGGGAAGAAGACCTAAAAATAAGAAAACACTAAGAAAATTTATTGGTTAGACAAGTAACTAGGTGGATTTCCTAGTTGTGACTAGATCCCAAAAGCTTGAGCTTCCTTAGGGGCTATCAATCCACCATTTTAAAACAATTAAGTAGATAAAATAGAAATAAAGTACTTACATCAGTAATCAAAAGGCACTAAAATTGATAACAATAATTGCTTGACAAATAAATGTGTTATAAATGATCTAATTCATGATAAATTAATTAGTGTTAGTGTTAACGGGTCAAGGTATGGTTCATACAATATGATATAAATCTATGGTTAAGTAGAAGCATAAAAAAGAGGTCTGATTAGGTGTAGGTGGTAAAAGGGAGCTTGTTGGTTTTAGGTATGATAGTGAATCATCAATGGTCAAGATGACCATTAGTGGTTAAGGGTAACCATTGGTGGTTAGGTAACTATCAATGGTTAGGCTAACCATAAGTGGTTGCCTGTAGGTGAATTAACACCAATATTCTAGGTATGAATCCTAAGGGGTGGGTGAGTCTATACTAATTTAAAAGTGGAATTATGAAAATTAAATATGAAAAATAGATGATTGTCTTACTGAGAAGGTGGATTGGATGGATAGTTGAGGTGGATTGCCTAATGTAGAAGTTGATCATAATTTTGAGAGAGTGACGGTGCTTGGAGTGGTGATGGAAAATTGGGCTTACCAAATTGATAAAGTGCTTGATGATGATTGACCTACAAAAGAGATTCTAGAGACTAGAGCTCTTGATAATAATTAAAAATGGATTTTCCCTTGTATCCCTCCTCTTATTATAGGCAAGGGTAAGAGGTTGAAGTGGGAGTGTAACTAGGGCTTCTAATTATAACTCATCCCTAAAATGCCTCATGAAAGTATCTATATGACTTATATTTAGAGAAGATGAGTGATAGTTTGCGTGGATGATTGGTATGTTAAGTTCTAATTAGTGGATCTTGATCATCAATGGTTAAGATAACCATCAATGGTTATCCTGACCATCAGTGGTCAAGGATAAAAGGACAAAATAGGTAAAAAGAGCTAAGTTCAAGATAGCTAGGTCAAATGGATAAAAATAGGCTTAGGTAAGGGTAAAAGGTCTAAGGGGTTATAACATTCATAATCATGCATGTGGATTTTTAGTGTCTACATTTCCCCCTTTTTATTATGTGGCTTGAATCAACAAGCTAAAAAATTGGAAGTTGGGTATAGTCAAAGTTGCCCTAAGAATGGAAGGAGGTGTTCCATCTTAAACTAGGAAGTGATGAGGCAAAATAGAATTGGGTTAAGGTTTGATAAGTGGTAGCTGGTAGTTGGTGATTGAGATACATAGCCTATGCATAAAAATCAACAAATTGTGATAGTTTTAGATTACACAAAGAATAAAGTTACCAATGTTAATGAAAATAAGGTTGGTACAAAGAAGACAAGTGACCAATGTATCATGGGACTACTATAGGCATGGTAGTGGGATACACTTGTTAGTCTCCAAGGTAGATTTGAGTGTTTCAATGGGTATCCAAGGTAGGAAGTGCTCCCATTAAAACACCAAATGGGTCAATGTGTGATGGGTATCTTAGGTAGGAAGTTCTCTCTAAAAGACACAAATGACCTAGTTATTTCACTAAGTGGTGCAAAAATAGTGAATATGGCAAGGTCAATCAATGAGATCAAAATGACCCACACAAAGTCATTAAAAAACACGTAAATAGTGTGGCAAAAATTATTTATGTTGAGGTGTTTATGGGTAAATGGGTGGGTTAGGGTGTGGTTGAGCTAACTCCATATGCACTAGGCAAGTAGATATTGCCTACATAGTTTAGGGGATGCAAGATCCCACAAAAACTTTAGGCCAAATGTAGTTCTTGTTTTAAGGGTAGTGATGAGGTAAATGCTTAGGTGAATAGGTAAGTGAAAGTGTTTAAAGTGAGGTAAGTATATATCTTAACATATGCACTAAATGCGATTAAGTGTGATAGTCCAAATTACAATGGCTAGTGGTAAGGTGGATGTGGTCAAATGGGTCATTTAGAGAAGGGTACTATTAAAAGGTCAAATTTAGGGTGGTTAGATGGAGATGAGGTGATATTTTAAAGGGGAAACACTTAGGTGGATGATAGTGAAAAATTAAAGGAAATATGTGGGACCCTGACCATTGATGGTTAGGGGTTTTGAGGGGTTGATCGTCGATGATCACCCTGACTATCAATGGTCAAGGGGAAACCCTAATATCTAAAACATAAAAAGTGAATGTGAAAATTTATTTTCACCTTTTGACATTTTACCTCTATGCTTTTATCTTTGGTGATTCTATACTATGGCATTTTGTACTGAGGGTTGACCAAGTTGACTATGAGGTGGGGAGTGGTGATAGGTTAAGCTGTTACATGAGGAGATTTAGTGTTGATCAATATGGAGGGTGGATGAGGGTGTATATGAGTAGAGGGACACAGGCTCAGACCATGTCAATGATCATGGAATGAAGTAGTGTTTACTCTAAAATTGATATCATGGCTAAGTTAGTTGTGTTAAATATTCATTTGTAGAGAATAGGGAATGATTTGTTTAGGGTTTACAACTAGTTTGTTACCCTAGTTTTTGTGTTTTGTGTAATTAGGGAAATATTTTAGTGAAATTGATAGTGGGAAGGTGTGTTGGGTTTGGAATGGACTATAGATTGGTTGTGGGTAGGTTAGTGTGGGAATAGACTATGATTTGTAGGGTTTTGAGAGGTCTAGGGTTCAAGGGTTACATTATCAGTGGTCACATATGGTGACCGCCAGTGGTTGAATTTGATCATTGATGGTCAAAATCAAGGGTAAAAGGCGCCCTAAGGACCATTGATAGTTTAAGAAAATATCAGGGATCGGTCTTTTGGTTGAATAATTTTTGTATGTGTGTTTAAAATGTTTAAATGTATAGTGTTTAAATATTGATGAAAATAATATTAAAGTAATAAGGGTGTTTTCTAAAGGTCGTAGGGTTAAGATATGATGAATTTAGAAAGGTTTCAAATAAATCTTCCTATTGAAATAAAAAGGTGGAATGTCAGTTTAATGGGATGAGATGTGAAAAGGGAGTTGGTGGGTAAAGGGTACTGGATGGTCCTAGGATATGTTAGGCATGGAAAAATAATGTGTTAGGGTTAAGGTGGAAATAGTTAAGGGAAAGATATAAATAGGGAAATTTTTGTGATATCAGTCTGAATAAAAATATAAATTTGTTGTGAGTGTTAGAGGTAATATGGTGAATGGGATGTGTTACATGGGTACAAAGACCAAAAAATGTAGGTGTAGGTTGGTAGGTAGCTTGATGTAGAAAACTAAGTATACATATTAATATGATTGGTTTTATAGGCCCATGACCAAATTTAGATGAGAGATCAAGTTCCCACATTATTTATATATGTTCATGATGTGATGATTACTAACAAGTGGAGACACATGGAGGCTATGGGATTAGGTATGATGTGCCACTATCAACATGTACCATGAGACCTAGTTATGGTTGTCATGCTCATTGAGAGATGGGATCCCATGACAAACAACTTATAGTTACCTATCAAGGAGATCACCATATTATTATAAGATGTGACTAAGATCATGAGGTTGCCCATCTAAGGAGATCTAATTTAATAGATAGAGAGTGAGAAGATAGATTACCACATGGACTTCTTATATGGTGTAGACTGAGCTCACACGTAGTTCTATATAGGTGGATTTAGGTATGGTCCATTATATCAGAGGGATCCTACATACAAGTGCTTAATGAAAATGATGATGATGATGGCTTTGATGAGTTTTGTGTTACTAGACTGTATAGGTGGCCTATTCCCCTACTTGATTTTTGGCATGTTAGTGGAGATGCTTCTGGGGAGGACCATGTTTGGGTGGGTGTAGGTATTTCTTGTGTAGATTTATAGAGAGTTATGGGCCTTCAAAGTGTATAATCACTACAATATTAGTGTGGGATTTATGTTACATTATTGGCATTTTGAGCACATTTAGGTATTAAGACCCTTAGGACTGCCAGAGGATACTCATGCATCAATTGATTATGTTTCCAACTTTATGTGGTGGAGGAGAGTGGTAACCTACACAAGAATAGATGGTGGGGCTAAGGATATTGAATGGTTTTTGGATTTATCAAAGGGTATAATGTTATGGGATGTCACATGGTGACCATATATTGGGTGGCCATACTAGGTAGGATTTAGGTACCACACCATAGGTCTATAAAGCTAGAGGTGGTGTATGGGAGGAGAGAGATAGAGTTGATCTTATTCGACTAGGTATGGAGATAGTTTAGCTTGGTACAATGGATTCTAATTAACATAATAGGGCATCAGAGAGAAGAGGTTGAGTTCTTGCTACCTAAGCCATAACCATAGGAGATAGTGCATGACTTTGATGAGTTACCAGTGGGAGGCCAAGTTGATGATACAAGTATTATTGATGGTTACATAGCTTGGTACTAGGGTAGGTATGTTGTAATGGATTTTAGATGGGGAGATGGTGGTAATTGGGACATAGATGTTGATCTATTGGTGGCATAGGTGTAAGGTGACACACAAGTAGTAGCAACATTAACAGCAACCTAGGCACATATATCTACTTTATAGGGACATGTGGCCACTTTGTAGGGCCAGATCATGACACTATAGGGGAAGGTGGGGGTAGTGACAATGGAGAGGGACCAGGCACGGGCCCAATTTATAACTTTATAGGGGTAGGTGGCCACTTTGTAGGGCCAAATTGGCTCCTTACAGGGATAAAGTGGGGTTGGGATGGTAGGTGCAATAGCAAGAGGGCCACCGAATTTAGTGCCATGGGTATGGTATCTAGAGATTGTGTAGGATCTTAGATATTATGAGGCAATCGTGCCTAATTAATTTCCCCATGCCATGATATTTATTGAGTATAGAGATAGTTTGGGTAGTGGGGCTACACTAGCTCCTTTAGGGTAGTGGGCTATTACAATTGGGTAGATAGGGATCCCAAGGGGACCACCATCAGGTATAGGTACATGTCCAAATGGGGACAATGGTAGTGGTGTAAGTGGTCTGAGCACTCCAAGGGCTTGATTGATATATGATATATGATATATGATATGTATATGCTTTTTTATACCATCCTATGTGTTAATGATATGAGGTGTACATTTTGAGAGAGATACATGTATATTATTGTATACCCATGATGATGATATTTATTGATGATTATAGATTCATGATTTTAGAGATATGATCCTAGTTTATTTTTTGATTTTTTGATGGTAATGAGGATTATTGATCAATATTTAGATTGATTATGGTTATGTTCATGATGGTGTGGACTTACCTAGCTAGGCCTGTGGTGAGATAACATTTGTTCAATTATGATTATGATGATATTGATGATATG
Source organism: Torreya grandis (assembly GCA_037957365.1). NCBI lineage: Eukaryota > Viridiplantae > Streptophyta > Pinopsida > Cupressales > Taxaceae > Torreya > Torreya grandis. The sequence goes on from JARHVA010002403.1 coordinate 467,356, forward strand.
TGTTATGATGTATATGCTAATGATTTAATGAGTATACATTTCCTAATGAAGGTTTAGATATGTGGTGGCTTTTTTATTTATAGATGTCATGATGTTGATATGATATTGATGGATATGCTAATGTTTTTTTGGTATTATGGATGTGTTGATGTTATATGAATGTTTAGTGACTTTTCACATGATATAGATTAATTATGGATTTTGACATGTTATGATTGATTTGTTATGATGTGTAGATTGATGTGATTAACTGATATGATTCTATTCTTATATCCCATGTGATATGTATGTTTATGATTTATGGCTTTACTTATTTTATGATGTTTACATAGCATAGATGTGTGTTCATTGAAATAGTTCATGATAATGTTTTTTTTTTTTGTTCATGGATATGATAGGATATTTTGATTAGATGGATAAAATGGAAAATGGTATGTGTTATGATGTATTTCATTGATGTTTTCATTGTTGTAAATGATATGCTTTATAAGTTTATGTGATGTGACAATCGATTAGCTGGATGCTCATGGTATATCCATATAGAGAGATAGATGATGTATTTTATATGATAGATGATATTTATGTTGTGGATGTGATGTTTATTTTACATGATGATAGAGGTAGAATGTGAATACATGCAACAAGTGAATAATAAACCAGATTTATAGGAGACTAATTAAAATCATGAGGGGCACACCCATGAATAAGGAACATAATGCCTTTTTATTGGCAAGGACTGACATGAAACCCAAAGTTGGATTTTAGCTTACCGAAGATAAGCCTTTCAAGTGTTTCACATTAGCATGATTAATGTTGATAATGAGATATCTTGATTAGGATGTGTCATGTAAACACATAGTCCTATGCATATGTGATATGTGGAGAGAGAATGGGTGAAATTAGAACTATTTAGTAAGACCAGTATGCCTTTTTTGTAGGCTTCCCAAAGAGGTAGTATAGACAAGTCTATGTTTATATACAAAATGTACACTAATCAATGTGGTAATTATACTAAGGAGAGCCGATTCTATCTTTTCCAAGATTATTGTTGATATGAGAGCCAATTGTGGTTTTCAAAATTATGTTTCTTTTTCTTGAGGGACTTTTGATATTTTTATTTTTATTTAGGGTTGGGGAAGTTGATTGATGTGGGAAACTTCCAAAATTTTCTAGCATTTGACAAATATTTTTCTTATCCATCCTTTAAGGGAGTGGTCTAAGTTTATGTTTCAAATGATTTTGATAGTTGTCCTTCTAGGGAGTAGTTCACCTTATGTTCTTACAATTTCAAATGATTTCCAATAGTTATCTTGCAAAGAAGTAGTTTTCCTTTGATTGATTTTGCTTATCATAGACTTGTATATTTATGCTCAATGGATGACCTTTATGAAGGCAAAACTAAGTTGACATAAAAGTTTAGTAGGTGAAAAGGTTATAGGTGACAATAACCACTAGAACCCTTTATCAAAGAGAGGATAAGTACTATGAGAATTATGCCTTGGGTAGAGCCGTGGTACCCAAAGTTCAAGATTAGGCTATTCTTGTGATGGATAATCACATGATTTAGTTTTAGTTGGTTGCTCCTAAAAGAGGAAAATGAGATATGATATTCAAGGGATGATCTTAAGTTAGACAAATGGTGATCTCAAACTTTCATTTAATAATAAAAAAATGTAGATGTGAAGCATTGAGAGGCTCAGGTTTTGGGTTTCCTTTGAGAGAGGATAACTAGTAAGCTCTTGATCCATACTTATGGGTTATGATGTAAGGTCCAATACAATTGAAATCAAATTTGCCTCATTTTATTTTCTCTATATTGGTGACATGTTGATTTTCTTTAAGGACAAGATCTCTAATATTAAATTCTTACACTTTTAAGTGTTTGTTATAGGCTCACTTTATTCACTCTTGATAGACATGAAGATGGAAAAGAGTGGCTAAATTATGTTTATCAAGTAGCTCAAGTTGGGATAAATGTTCTTGATGGTAATCATCTTTCAAAATGAGGGCACACAAAGATATGAAAAGATAAGGTATTTATATTTCAAGAGGCAAGATGGCCTTAGCTCCAAAGATGAAAGAAAAATGTGTAGCACCAGTGGGGGTTTAGATGCTAGTACGATATGCCCATATGGAAAAGGGGATGTGCAAGTAATAATCCTGACTTGAGGCATTAAAATTTTTGGTAAGCATGTTGTTAAGGGTTTTTTTAAAAGGGTTCAGCTTGTCCATTTGCTTGCGGGTAATAAGGTGATGAAAAACTAAGTTTAATACCAAATACATCATGAAGGCCTTGAACTTGATTATTTTAAAAAGATTTACCATTATCAATGATGATCTTATGGGGAACAACAAAATGGCAGATGATATGATGGATGATGAATTCGATAATATTTTCATCTTTCATCAAGACAAGGGGAATAACCTCCACCCATTTGGTAAAATATTTAGTTGCGGTAATTCTAGAATGATGTCATTATGAAGAGTGGGGGTTGATTTCACCAATAAGGTCTAGACCCCATTGTGAAAAGGGCCAAAAATTGATGGAAATACGAAGACTATGGCTAGGTGTGTGATGAAAATTAGCATGTTATTGACACTTAAAACACTTTTTCACATAATCACAACAATCTTGGTTAAGGGTAAGCTAATAATAGCCAAGGTGAAGGATACACTTGGCCATAATAAGGCCACTAAAGTGACCCCTAGAGATACCATTGTGTGTCTCTTTGATGGCATGAGGGGATTCTAAACCATGGAGGAAATGGAATAGGAGACCATCAAAGCCTAATTTGTAGAGGATTCCTCCCATAATGGTATAATGAGAGGTGCTTTGAACAAATGCTCAATGGGCATTCTTAGAGAGGCTAGAGGGAACCATGTCAAGTTAAAGGTAGTCAAAGGTTTGCTATTACCAAAGGTTAGGTAGATTTTCCTCCACACTAAAGATAGTTGGAATGTATTATTTAGTTTAGGAAGGTTTATTGAGGTGATGGACAATGATTGATAGTTTAGAGCCTGAGCATGTTGATGGGAGCTGAGAGGCAAGAGAAGCCATAGTATTAACAAACTTGTTGGTACTATGAGGGATGGTTTGGATATGGTAGTGTTTGAATGAGGTTAAGAGTTCTATGATGAGTTGTATATACAACTAAAATATTTCATTATTACATTAGTAAATGCTATTGACTTAATTTACCATAAGTTGCGATTTACCAAAGATATTGATTTTTATAACTCCTAGGGCTAGGGCAGTTTGGAGACCTATTACTAGGGCTTCATACTCAGCCATATTGTTGGTTCATTTGAAGTCAATTTTAAAGGATAAGGGAAGTGGTTCACTAATAAGGGAGATAAGGATAATATCGACTCCCCCACCACACTAACATTTGGAACCATTAAAAACATGGTTACCTGATTGGTGAAATCGGATTGAGATAGGCTTATGATAGACTCATCTAGAAATCCAAGATGGGGAAGTTGATTTTTCATTAGTGGTGCTTTAGCTAGTTAGTTATAAACTACTTACCCCATGATTGACTTCTACTGGAGGAACTCAAGGTCAAACTTAGCTAAAAGAATGAGCCACTTAGCCATACACTAGTTTTGGTATGGTTTGGAGTGCATGTATTTGAGGGGGTCAATATCGGTTATCATAAACATTTTGTGGTTAAGAAGGTACTGGAAAATTTTGGTGGCCATGAAGACTAGGGCTAGACATAATTTCTTGATATTTGTGTACTAAGTCTCATATTCAATAAGTGTACAACTAATGTAAAATATATGGCTTGCTCTTTATATTGTTCATCCTGATGGGAAAGCATCACCTCTAGGGAGTGGTATATGGCAGAGATATAGAGGTAGAAAGGTTGGTCATCCTTAGGAGGTATAAGGATAGGTGGAGATAACAGGTATTCTTTGAGCGTATCAAAGGCCTTTTGAAAATCAATATTCCACTTGAAAGAGACATCCTTTTTCAAGAGGTATTGAAAGCGCTAACAATAATTGGAGAGCTAGGAGATGAAGTGATGAATGGATTGAAGTTTCCCCTATAAGCTATCGATTTGTTTAAGATTGGTCATAGGTAGCATCTCAAGGATGGATTTGATTTTGGCTGGATCAACTTTGATTCCTTGAAGGGAAATAATGAAGCTAAGAAGTTTGCCTAATAAGACCCCAAAATTACATTTCTTGGAATTGAGGTAGATGTGATAATGGACAAGTCACTAAAATATAATCTTGAGAATGACTAAATGGTCTTTACAAAGCTTGGACTTCCCAAGAATGTCATCCACATAGTCTTTGATGATTGTGTGGATAAGGTCATGGAAAATATAGGTCATGCCACATTGGTAGGTTGTGCCAGCATTATTAAGACTTAAGGGCATGACTATGTAACTAAAACTCCCCCATGGCATGATAAAGGTAGTTTTGTACTAATCTTTAGGGGTAATCAAAATCTGATTATAACTCAAGAATGCATCCATGAGTGACAACATCTCATGGCCTATTTTAAGTTCAACAAGTTGGTCAATGTTAAGCAGAGGGAAGTCATAATTTGGGTAAGGTTGAGGTCATGAAAGACCACATAGATACCTAGTCCCCATGTGGCTTTAGTGATAGGTACAATGTTTAAAACCTATTGGGGATAATTAATGGGTTGAATAAAGTTGACAAAAAGTAGGCATTAAAGATCTTCTTCGACAAGGAGGGCTATGTGAGGGTGCATTCAATGAATTTTTTATTTGATAGGTTTGGCATGATGACTGTTTACAATGTTGTGGGTGTAAATGGCTAGGTCAATATCAAGCATATTAGCATATGACCAGGCGAATGCAATATTGTAGTCTTAGAGGAAGGTAAAGAAGTCTTGTATTTATTTAGAGGTAAGATTTTAGCCAAGTTTGATGATGTGAGGGTTGTCCAAAGTGCCTATGTTAACATCCATGGTAGATTCATTCAAATAGTTGATGTTTTGGAGGTAAATATTTGTAGATGGAGGAATCTGGTGCACCAAGGTAGGTGAGAATAACATCATCATCTTGACACTGAATAATGTTAATGGTAAGAGAGTCTTCTCCCATGAGTTTAGGATGGGTCAAAGGGATGGATATGGATGCCCCTTACTTTTGATAAGTTAAGGGGTTAAGGGTAATCATGTTGACAAAAAAAATGGGTGGGATGATGTCCTCATCCTCACCCATAGGTTGAGGTGGTGTTGGTGAGGAAGGGGTTTCTTCTTTGATAATGGTATGGGTAGTTTGTTTGGCATTATTCTTATTGTGAAGCTGAGGCCATACTTCTTATGAGGTTTTTAGGTCTCAATAAAGGTCTATATGTGTGGGTCATGCTTATATCATCTTAAACCAAATCTCTTCTAGGCACACATGTGAAGGTATAGCTTGCAGAAGTTAGGGTTGTCCAAATAAATAAGGTTGAGGTGAATGGTTAAGGTAGAGAGGGAGTGACAATAGTGTTAAGTGGCTTGTCAATTCCCCCATAGATAAAGTGGGTTTGACAGCTTAGATGCCTCAAAGGGGTAATAACTCCAATATTGGGGTCATAACTTGATTGGTGTTTGAGTTTCCCATATTCTTGGGGAGTAAAGATGGCATCAAGGGTGAGGAAATGGTATTATCCAAGGGTGAGGAATTGGAAGGTAGGTTCCAAGGGATTAGTGATGGGTATCTGGTCCATGGGGATAGACAAGCTAGTATAGGCCTCAATGGAAGGGGAAGAAGTAATGGATTCAGCTTTTGTGGGTGAGGATTTGATGGTGGTTATTTTTAGTGATTTAGATGGAGGTAAAAGAATGTCATTAGGTTGGTAGGTCATATTGCATGCTAAAAAAGGGATAGGGTCAACTTGTATGGTAATAAATTGACCTTCATGTTCAAAATTGATCCAATGGTTTAGGGTAGAATGTACACATCCCATGGTATGAATCCAAGGTCTCTCAAGTAAAATATTGTACTAGAATTCACCTTTAACTACATAGAAGAGTTCACAAAATGTGTGAGGTCCTAGCCAAATGTGGAGGATGACATTTCCCAAGGTATTGGTTAGTTTTGTTAAAAGATCAAAGGATGGCTAGAGTTTTAGACATGACATTATCTGATAGCATAAGTTGATCATAGGTAATGGAAGAGATTATGTTGATACTAGCTCCCCCATCAATCATAACCCATTTGATGTGGGTTTGGTTGATTCGGGTTATAATAAAAAGAGGGGGATCTAGGTATTTATGGTGGATAAAAGGTATCTTTCAGTCCTTGAGGGTAATAAGGGTGGAGAGTTGGAGAGCACCAATAAAGGCCTATATGAGTTGGGAATCCCTTGATTTAACTTCAATAGATGCATAGACTCAATCATGGTCTGACAATGATGGGGTGAGGTGGAAATGAGCTCATACAGGCTCATGTTAGTAGGGGTTTGGTAGGGTTGTTTAAGGATGACCCTCCTAATGGATTCAGAGGGATTAACCTCTGATGTGCCTAAGATAGTAACTTTAGGATTAGATGCAAGTGTGGATGTTTAGGTTTAGTTTGGTATAGGGTGATTTGGTCGGTATTTCCATAGAATGGACAATTTGTCCTTATCTTTATCCTTTTTTTTGATCATGTGACCATATTAATGGTATGGATAGAGGGAATGTGTGATGGGGGGTTGGATAGATTCTCTATCACTCTGAAGTGAGAGTGGGTGATTAAGAATGTGTGAGTGGCTAGTTTTTGGATGTAATTCTAGAGAAATAGAAGGAATTTCATCTATCAAAAGATCATCCCCATCATAGAGTTGGTGGATAATGACTTGAAGAGCTTTCTAATTCTCTATGTCATGCCTAGGTGTCTTATGATAGGAGTAGATTTGATGATCATTGTACCAGGTTGGTTTTGAACCAAGAGGATTGAAAGGTCTAACGGGAGGTAATGTGAGGCAAGAGGTCTATACTAAACTTTTAAGAATGGTTGTATAAGATTATTCTAGAGGTGAGGAGGGTTCTGGGCTCATAGTTTTGGTTGGTAAGATGGGTGTGTGGGTGGTAATAGGCTGGGTGAGAGATGACTTGGGTACAGTGGTTCAAGCAAATAGTTTTGGCTTAGGCACATTGGTAGTTAAGGTGGCTAAATTTGGTGGTCTGACTAACTATGATTTAGGAATGATCGACACATCAGATAATAAATGTGCTAGCATAATTAATGTCAATAGGTGACATATGTTGAAAGGGGTTTTTGTTAGAAAAGTGAAAGGGTGAGACCCTAAGATAAAGGGTAAGGTAGAGGGAGGTAAAGGCTTAGTCATGTGTCATTTTGATGATTTTGTCCTATTAGTTGTTGTGGGTTGAGACCTAGGTATAGGCTTGGGTAAAGTTAAGTCTACTTTCAAGGATGGGTGAACAAAACTATGATTAGGGAATTTACTAAGTGTTTTGAAAGGTTTAGTTGGTGAGGTGGTGGCTACTTTGGTTAAATAAGAAGTTGGGGGGTTGTTACAGGTTTAGATTATTTTAAGAGGTGATGGAGAGATGATGGATTGGTTGATTAGAGGCATGCTAGAAATTTTAAGTGTGTTAATGGAGGGAAACCCTAACTATTGCCAAAAAGTGGTTTGATCTATGTCTAATTTTAAGGAAAATTCTAATTTTTGTACTAATGTGGAAAAAGGTTTGTGTACTCATCCTGATCTATGGGTAGTGGATGCAACAGATAGACTTGTAGTTTGGGTGGGATGCATGGTAGGTTGGTTGATCTCTTGAGGTGAGAGAAGCAAGGTTGAGATAAATGGTTCATCCATAGGAGGCATGGGTAAGAATTCTCCTCATTTAAGGACAACATCCATAGGAGTAGCAATTTGTTGGGCAGTTGGTAGAGGTGGCGAATCAAGAATGTTGATTTTCCTAGATGTACTAGTTGAGGTACTATGTGATGATTCCAAAACTTCCATGAGGGTAGTTAGGGAGAAAGGAAATTCTTTAGTTTGGCTATCCAAAGGAGGGTAAGGTGACTCCATGACTATGGAAAGTGAATTATGGGAGGAATGAGTAGATTGGTTGATTGAGTCTTCATGGGTAGGTGTATTTCAAACCATGTTGACCTATGGACATTATGAGAGTACTCACCCTGTGTGTCCTTAGCTTTGATAGGGGTATGGTTGGAAAAATGTTTCTTACGATGTCAAGATCTTGATTTTGAGGGGCATTGGGATTATCCAAAATGAGTTCCCCTTTGTTAATAAGACTCTGAACAATATTCTTGAAAGTATTACATCAGCTAACATCATGTCTAATTACCCAATGAAAAGCACATAGATCATTCTCATTATACCAACCAAGTTCTGGATGAGAAGAATCAAATTGTTAGGGAGGTTTGATTGGTGGAAGTTGTATAAGGTTAGCTTTTATTAGCTTCTCTAGAACTGAGGTGTAAGATTCTCTAAGTGGATTGAATTATTATTTTTTGTTTTAATTTGGGTTTCTTGCATTTGGACTAGAGGTAATGGAAGAATTTTATTGGTTGACATTTGGTAGAGGGGTAATTTTAAGGATGATGGAATTCATGATTCCCTTGGTCTTGCTTTCGATATTGGCTTGGTTGCCTTGTTTAGAGGAAGAGGTCTCATTAGTCTTGAAGGTAGAGTTCTTGTTTCATAACTTCAATTTACCCTCATTTATGGCCTAATTTTATAGCTTATGTGCCATGGTAAAAGCCTCATCAAAGTTCATAAATATCTAGACACATAGTGTAGAAGATATATGTTTAGTGCAAGCTTAAGTGAAAAGTTTTATAATTTTAGGTTCAGGTAAGGAAAAAGAAATTTGATTAATCAAGATTCTCCAATAGGTGAAAAAATCAGTAATGGACTCATCATCAAATTATATGATAGAATAGAGGTCCATAATAGAGACCCTCTTGGAAATGTTAATGGAAAAGTGATCTAAGAATACTTGTACTAGTTGGGTGAAATAAAAAATGGAATGTTTGGTAACAACACTCTACCAATCAAGTGATAGACTGAATAAAGACATGGGGAAGGTTCAGAGGAAAAAGGAATTATCATAAGCAATCATGTAGCATACATGCCTAAAATCCCTAAGGTGTTATTTGGGGTACTCCTTGCTTTGAAATTTGGTAAATTTCAAAAGCTCCCATTGAGGAGGGTAAGGTCTGATAGGAATAGAAGGATGAATAGGTCCATTACAAATATGATCATAAGATAGGATGTTATGAGCTCCTGAAATGGATGACTCAAGGTTGGTCATTTTATCCATGAGCATTTTCATTAGGTCAGTTTGACGTGGTGCACCAAAAGGATTGTAAGGATGATATTATGGTTGAGGTTGGGTGACATATTGGTAATTACTTGGTGATGGAGAGGCTAACATATATTGGAATGTGGATTCTATAAGTTGGGTAAGGTAGGTGGATGATGGTGGTTGGGTAGTGGGTATATACCTTTGTGGGTTAGGGATGTATCCTAGGTTGGGTACAATGGGTAAATACTTAGGAGTCCCTATGGATTGGATGTGGATGGTAGTTGGGTTGGTGAAAAGAGGGGGGTAGTGACCTTCATGCTAATGGGTGGTGAGGTAGAAGGGATAGGTACCCCTAAGCTTGGTAAAGAGGTATTAATTGATAGGCTAGGTTTGATAGAGGGGAGGTTGGAGATGTTGATGGTGGGTGCCCCAACCACAAGTTGGACATGATGGGTTAAAGGTTGGGGCGTCCCCAAAGTAGAGGAATCATTAGTAGGGGTAGAAGGTGTAATTATAATAGTTGGTTAGATAGGTTGGTTCTTAGCCATAACATCAAAGGGGTTAGTAGATGAATATGTTTTGGTGGTCAAAGGTTGGGTGGTGACCAAAAAAACAAGAATACCCTCCATAAGGTGGGATGGCATGCCATAAAGAGGATCTTATGGTGGGGTTGAAATCAGGATATGGTGAGAAGAGGTGTTAAGGTAGTGTTGAAGGGCCACTAGATTGTTGTCTAAAAAGGTGGTAAAATCCATGTCTCCTTGGGGAAATACTCAAGGGAAAATAGGGATTCCTAATGGATGAGGTGAATATTTTACCTCAGAGATATACTTCATAGATGAGGAGGTAGAAGAGGTTGATTTAAGTGATAGGTTTTATTCTACTAGGTCTCTTTATTGCTGACGAGTGAGAACCATACAAGGAAAGGGGAGAGAAAACAAGAACAATATTACCACTCAAACAAGAAGACAATAAAATGATCAAGTCAATTAAGACACACACTATGAAGTACATCAAGCCTAGAGTTTAGTTTTAATCTCACTTTTGGATTATGCCTTAGTTTATAAGAATGTGTGATAGAAGTTGGCTTATAGATCAAGTACTATAGAAGCAGTCTACAGTTAGTTTTAGGCTATTTAAGTGCTCAAAATAATTTGTATTGAAATCAATATATGGATTGGTATTGGGGCCTACCCCCTCACTTCACAATCCCACAGTGATAAGGGTGTCAGGTGTTTAGCCAATATATATTAATATCCAAAGTTTATACTCAACCAGAGATCTAAGTTGGTTCTCCTTTTGGTAATGACCTACAAGTAGGATTGCCAAGAATGGGTAAGGTGACTGCTAGATGATGAAATCCTAGTCAATCCTTGTCTCAAATTATTTTGATGTTTGATTGATGAAAGTGGTTTGGCTAGTGTGTGAAATAAAAGTGATGCTATAATAAGATTACTATGCTTTAATTCAAAGTGAACTATTATTAAAATCAAGCAATGGATACATTTGATTTTAAGCCAAAAAGAAATTTTAGTTTAAATTATGAACATAGATAGAGAGAAGAGAATACAAATGCAAATAAAACATGAGTAAAGACTCTCAGTCCTATCGAGCGTGCTAGAATGTTTCACTCAAATTTTGCTATTATTTAGAAGAAAGAAATAAAAATAGAAATATGGGTTGTGGTATAAATATCGATAAAGGTGTGTTTATTGGATCAGAAGATTATGAAAATCTCCTTTTTGGCTTGGGAGGAAGACCTACAAATAAGAAAGCACTAAAGCAAATTTGTTGGTTAGACAAGTATCTAGGTGGATTGCCTAACTACAGCTAGATCCTAGAAGCTTGAGCTTCCTTAGGGGCTATCAATCTACCATTTTAAAATAATTAAATTGATAAAATATAAATAAATTACTTGCATCAATAATCAAAAGGCACTAAAAATGATAACAAGAATTTCTTGATAAAGAGATGTGCTAGAAATTATCTAATTAGTGATAATGCTAAAGGGCTGGGGTATGGTTCAAAAAATATAATAGAAATCTATGGTTATGTAGAAGCATAGAAAAGAGGGTTTGATTGGGTGTAGGTGGTAAAATGGAGATTGTTGGTTTTAGGTATGATAGTGAACTGTTGATGGTCAAGATGACCATCAATAGTTAAGGGTAACCATCGATGGTTAGGTAACCATTGATGGTTAGGCTAACTATCAATAGATGGGCTAACCATCAGTGGTTTCCTATAGGTGAATTAAGGCCAATATTCTAGGTATGAATATTGAGAAGTGGGTGAGGTTTGTACTAATTTCAAAGTGGAAATATGATAAATAAATATGGAAATAGATTATTATCTTATCGAGAAGGTGGATTGGATGGATAGTTGAGGCATATTTCTTAATGCAAATTTCTTTATGTAAGAGTAGATTTGGATGAATTATATTTACATAATATGAGTGATAGTTTACATGGATGATTGGTATGTTAAGTTCTAGTCCATGGAGCCTAACCATTGATATTTATGCTAACCATCGATGGTTATCCTGACCATCGATGGTCAAGGCTAAAAGGCCAAAATAGGTAAAAAGAGCTAAGTTCAAGCTAGCTAGGTCAAACTAATAAAAATAGGCTTAAGCAAGGGTAAAAGGTTAAAGGGGCTATGCCATTTGAAATTGTGCATGTGGATTTTTGGTGTCTACATTGCCCTATACCAACCATAAATTCATCCTCTTTGCATGATCACAATTATAATGCAATTGATGTGGTGTCACTAATTCTCCTCCTAAGAAGAAGGACAAGAAGGACAACCATGACATGAATGCTTTGATTAAGAATCTAGATGAAAATAAGGCTTTTAAATCAAGCATAACAAAACAATAGATGGCGTTTCCTTATGACCCCACCAATTTTTTCAGTTTCCATCAGATGAAGGGGCATGATGATGCCAATTATTCTACCTAAAATTATAGTGCACAAGCCTCACCTCCATCTCAAATTTATACACTTGTGGAACCCAAATGCAAATTGAATGTGTTCAAAGAGCCTCTACCTAACCATGAAAAGGAGAAGAATAAGAAGAAAAAGAAAAAATCAAAGGCTAAGGGCCCTCATCCCCCTTCTTGATCTTCCACATCTTTTGGATCCTCTTCCTAGACTAACTTGAGAGGGAAATCCAATCATAAGAGTAAAAAGGTCCTTGCTAATATAGACATAGCCTCTACTGAGTATGAGTGCTTTGTCAAATGTGCTCAAGTCAAGTCACCTACCCTATTGGAGAGACTAGTTGTGTTGGGCCTCCTATCTAACCCATAGGGGTAGGTAATTCCAAATTAATATTTTAATTTTGGTGTAACATCCCTCCCTAAGCTAGAAAATATCATTACTCCATCATAGAGGAGTTATACAGCATCTTAGCTGGGATCTTCATTTGGGACCTTCTTCACCTTTTCTTTAAACAAAGGGGCCTCATCTTTGATGAGCTTGGTATTTCTTACAAGGATTCACTATAGAATTATGTCAAAGAATTTTTTAACTCTAATTCATCTAAGCATCGTCATCCTCCAATCTTATCTTTTTACCCCACCTCTTTGCTAGATTCTTTAGTTATTGAAAATAGGGCTTAGTTCTCTCTCTATATTGAGACCACAATCAAACACTATCATTTTAAGAGATGCATCATTGATGAAAGAGATTTATTAAATATCATACCCTTACATGTGTTTAATTATCTTAGGATCAGTCAAAATAATCTCTTTGATTCTCACCATATCTATGTTGGTTTCAATAATGACATAGTTATGCTGGTGGGGAACGTAAATCTCTAGGTCAAGTTTAGCCCCAAGATAGTCAAGATTGATTTTTGTGTGTTAGAGTTAGATCTTTCATACAACATTATTTTTGGCCATCCTTGGACTACTACCATGCATGCCATCATGTTGGCCACATTTTTTATGGTTTAGTTCATGCATGATAGTAAGGTTCATACCATGAAAGCTGACCCAGATCCCTAAGAATTTCTCTACATAAAGACAAATCTCTCAAATGAGGCTTTGGATATCTCCTCATGGGTCTCTATGGATTCCCACACACCCCTAATTTAAAGTCTCATTTTCTCAAGGATGAATGTTGTATTCTAATTGATTATCGATCAACATTCATTCTTTTAGAGTCTGGTACATAGTGGTTGAATCCCTCTTCTAATCCATGACATCAGGCTAGTTCTTCTCTTCTTAGATACCTCCTTCAAGATGTCTCCCCAAACATGGAGTTTCCCCTTATGTTATGATTTTATTTTTATAGTATAGGCTCTCTTAATGCATCTCCCAATGAAACTGCTCAAGTAACTGAGTCTAATCTCAAGTGCTATTTCATTCATCTTATGACACACAACCTATTTAAGGAGAAAAATGCATACATCAAGCTCATGTAGGATTTTTGTAAGTATCATTATCCCTTTGATCATTTATATTTAGATATCTCTCTTACTAACATCGCAACCCCTAGCATTCCCATGGGAATGTTTTAGTAGTTGAACTTGAAGTATTACATTAATTTCTCCCTCCTACACCTAAATTTTTCAAGGAAGGCAATGTTATGAATGTTAAAGGATCCATAAATGTCAACCTTGGAACTTCAACAAGGCCAAAGATCATCAAGATTAGTACTATCCTTGCTTCAAAGGAACATGATGTTTTGGTCACCTTATTGCATGAAATTTTTGTTGTATTCACTTGGGAATACACTAATATTAAGGGCATGAATCCTAACATAATTTTCCATAACCTTGTTATAAATGATGGGACTAGGCCCATTCTCTAAAAAAAATGACCAATAATGATTAAAGTATCCCAATTAGTTAAGTTTGAGATTGAAAATCTCATCTAATTTGGTTTAATCCAATCTATTGACTACCCCTAATGGGTTTCTAACATCATTCCTTTTCTCAATAAGAATGGAGTGGTTTAAATTTGCATCGACTTTGGATATCCCCATATGGATTATCTAAAAGATAATTTTCCACTCCTTTAATTAACCAAATTTTAGACTCCACTACTAGATTTAGTAGCATGTCTCTCATGGATGATTTCTTTGGGTACAACCAAATTTGGATTATACCTAAAGACCAACACAAGATGACATTCACTACCCTATAGAATACCTTCTATTATGTCATCATGCCTTTCAGTTTGAATAATGTTGGGGCCATATATTAGCATGCCATAACCACATTTTTATTGACCTCATCCATAAGATTGTTGAGTGTTATGTCAATTATCTCCTTGATAAATCTTACAAGTAGGATGATCATGTGTGAGACCTCTAGATCATCTGAGTATCTCAAAGAGTATCACATCATCCTCAACCCTAAGAAGTGAATTTTTGGCATTTTACATTGGAAAGATTCTTGGATTCCTCATTTTGTAAAGGGGCATTGAGGTGAATCCTAATAAGGTCAAGGAAATCCTTGGCATGCCTCCCCCATGTAACCTCATTCAGTTTTAATCCTTCTTTTGAAGACTCAACTTCCTTAGACATTTCCTTAATGAGTATGCTTACAAATCTATACTCCACACACATCTCTTATGCAAGAACACTCCATTATTATGATTTTATGAAGTCCAAGTAGACTTTGAGGAATTAAATTTCATGCTTCATAATCCTCTGACCTGATGGAACCCATTAAGAGTCATGATTTCATCTTTTACACCTCTATCATTGATATTTCCATCAAGGGTATGTTGTGTCAAAAGGATGACATTGGTAGAGAGAGTTATTCACTACATCTCTCACATGCTAGTTGGCCTTGAGATCAACTAATCTCTTGTTGAGAAATAGTGCCTCTCCCTCATCTTCACTAAGAATAAGTTGATACATTACATGTTGGGCCAAACCATCAACATGATTATCCAATCCAATCCAATCCACTCCTCTACTTACTTGGCAAGACATACCTTGCTAGCAAGACTTTGAGGTGGATCATGATTCCTCAAAAGTTCAACCTATGTATTAGTAACTAAAAATATACTAAGGGTTTGGTTGTAGCTAACCAACTCGTTGAGTACCCACTACCCAATCCTAGTGAAAAAGTAGTTGATGATGCCTTTCTTGATGAGATGGTCTATTCAGTCGATCAAATTAAGGTCTCTAAGTGTGATTGATATCAATACATTATCTATTACCTTGATACTCAATCTTATTCTATTTATTCTCCTTTATAGTAATGCTATCAGATCTAAAATCTTGTCATTCGTTATGTTATCATAGGTGGCATCTTCTTCAAGAGGGGTTTAGATGGTGTGTTGATACAATACCTTGCCCCTAATGATACTCCCATTTCATTAGAGGAGTCTCATAAGAGTGTTTGTCATGGCCACCTAGGAGGATAGGCCACCACTCTACATATTATTAGGATGGGTTACTACTAGCCCACTCTTGTTAAGGACACCATCTAATATGCCAAGAAGTGTAAGATGTGCCAAGTTATTGGGGATACCATAAATACCTTTAGAGGCATCTTGCATTCTATTTCATCCCCTTGGCCCTTCTCAATTTGGGCTCTCAACTTTGTTAATGAGTTTAAACCCACCTCTTAGCATGGCCATCACTAGTTCATCACTGCCACTGACTATTTCATGAAGTGGGTTGAGGTCATGCCTCTTAATGGCATGTGTGGGAAGACCATCACTAAGTTTATTTTGAATTAGCTTAATTATATTTTGGGGTCCCCACTATGATTATGGCCAATAAAGGTCTAGGCTTCCAAAACCCTAAGATACATGAGCTTGTTGAATGCTTTGGGTTCAAGCTACACTTCTCCTCTAGCCATTACCATAGGGAAATGGGAAAGATAAATATTTAAATAAAAATTTGAAGAAGATGATTCTCTATACCATTGCCTATTCCAAATGAGACTATAATCTCATGCTCTATCATTCCCTTTGGGCTTATTAGACTAGCTTCTGAATGGCCATGAGGGCAATCCCATTCTCGATCATGTATGGGTCTGAGGCTATTCTTCTATTAGAGGTCTTAATTCCCTTGCTACAAGTTAATACATTTAGATATCTCTAATGAGGAAGAATCTAACACTTGCCTCATCAAGCTTGAGTAGTTAGATGAGTGATGCATGAACACCCTTGAGCACAATCGTGCTTACCAACATTGTCAACACCTCCAATTCGATAAATTGGTGCACCCGCATCCATTCAAGGTAGGTGATATGGCCTTATTTTTTACAAAGAGCATCATAAGAAGTGAAAACTCATGAAAAAGTGGTTTAACCCATTCATTATCACTACCTTGCTATACTATGGGGATTATCATCTCTCAACCCTCAAATTTGATCACCTATGACACATAATAAATGGGTTCTGCCTCAAGATGTTTCACATCTAGGGCCTGTGTGGCCCTCTAGGAAAGTTTCCTATGGTATTAAGGCAATCCTTTCCTCTCTTCTTGTACCTCTAACCTATATGCCACTTTTATATGTGTGTGCATGTGGGTTATTTATTAATAGTCCCTACTATATAATCACATGTATCTAGTTGTCTATATCATATGAAACATACACATCACACACAAAATCATATACACATGTGTTAATAATGAGAAATAGTTGTATATTTATCACAAAAAAAACATGTTTTTTCTATAGGTACATCACATGGATTCCTCTAATCATGGGTTCAAAGTCACTAAAACTTTCAAGTGCATGGCTATACATATAATAACATCTTAGTCAGCCTATGATTGGGATCTATCTATGGTAGCCCTACCTCTAGTAGAGATATTGATCTCTACCTCATGACTAGTCAACCCATAATCTGCTCTAGGGTAGTTAGTAAGTATGCCCCATCTCTAGGCAGCTTCACTTCTCTATTCTGATCTTGAGCTAGCTCAACCCATAGTTGGTCAATCTTAGCCTTTGCTCTAGCTATTCATGCCTTAGTTTGTGTTGTATTTATTTCATGTTTTGTTGCAATTATCTCAAATCATGTCGTTGTTGCCTTATGCCATGTTGACTCTACCTCTAGTTTTGGTATCTGGTGTCTTGCCCTCACTAACTTGAGTGAGGCTTGTGCACCCACCCACTAGAAGTGATTATGTGGGTTTGCCCCTTCTATTATATGTGAAACCCATTCCCTGAGTGTTTTTTCTACCACATCAGGGAATGACTCCCTCAGTAATAGTTCCACCTAAGGTCTAACCTTGCTAGGTTGGTCCCCTACACACACACATAAAGCACCTATATTAGTCACATACCTACTCTCACTCAAGGATGAGCACAAAAGATAAAGTGTTATCTAAAAATACACTTTATCTTACTTGGTTATGATGATGGACTCTATGGCCCTCTGATAGGTCGTGTTCCTCATGGTGGTGGTGGTCCTCATTATGGTTGCCTCTCTCCACCATGGCCTCCCACATTCTACTTTAGCTACCCTCCATGCTCAACCGTAGTTGGTCTAGTCTATGTCTATCTCTCCTACACCATCAGATCCCATCTCCCTAGATTATGGTAGGCCCTTATGGACCTAAAAACTCCTCCTATCCCATATGGATCTCTACCATTACATCCTCTATCTTCACCATGGATTTGTATAGATCATAGACATAGATACTCACTACATCTATATCTAATGTGCTCTATATAGGCTCTACCCTATTTATAAACTACATGGCCCATGTAGTACCCTCCTCTAATATAAGTTATGCATTGCTACCCCATGGTGTCCTTGACTATGTTAATAAGATCCTCTTGTAAGCCCAAGACATGAGTAGGTTGGGTTGTGTCAAACATTTAGCCCTTATGCATTGGATGTGATCTAGATACTAGTATAGTACACCTAGGATATACTATCCCTATGCATATATATTTCCTCCCTCTATGCATTAGACAAATCATATCTAAGATAATGATAGTCTCCCCATGATTTGGCTAGCATAGAACCTATTGAACATAGTGCCTTTTATCACTATTCATATTTATGGTACCCATGGAGATAGCTATGTGATCTATACTCCATGAATGTTCCACTCTCAATGGGGTCCCACTAGGTAGAGATTTATTGTAGTTACATCCTACACCTATGGTATCTCTATCTCTCTCCCTGTATGCTCCACCCCATAGAGTTGATAGACATCCTTAATGCTCAAGATGGCCTCTAGCTTAGGCCCCATCTAGAACACTTCTCTTAGTACCCATGTGGTCATCAATGTATTCACCAAAACCTTGAAGTAATGAAATGAAGGCACATGTACCAATTTACAGAGTCATACACTCTATAGGAAATCATAGTCTCCCATAGGTAGAGCATTAGCCTACTCTACCAACCATGATGGGACTCTGTCCTAGTTGGTCACCTCACATGATCTATCTCTCTGTGTTGGTTGTTCCCTCACTTGTGAAGTCTCTCCCTCCTCTTGTATGTTAACTCTTCTACATGTCTATACAATCAAGAAATAAGCAAATGTATTAGTTTATTATCCATGAAATGAGAAAAAACAAGTAAAAAACAACTATTTTTATCTACTTTGTTTTTCCCCACTTTATTTCCTATTTTGGCCCCTTCTGGGCCTTCTTGAGATCTTCAGGGCTCCCCAAGGCCTATCTTGGGGCCTGTCTACCTTAGGTCATGGATTTTTTGGAAAAGACATGGAATAATAGTGGGAAAAGACATATCCCCCATGGTCTAGTAGTGCCATAAGCCATGGCTTTTCCTAGCAAGGCCATGACCTAGTGTGTGGCCCCTTGGGGAGCCCTAGGGCTCCCCATCTCTCTCTCTCTAGGGCACAGTTTGCATTGTCATTTATATAAAAATTTTCCTCTCACTAACCCCATCATTTTGACTACTTATTCTACTTAATTCATCCACTGAATCATTTTAAATAAGTTAAAATGGGTTTAGGGCCTCCCAAACCCCAAAAATGAACAAAATTTATAATTTTTTTGGTTAAATGACTTACCCAAACCATCTTGCATGTTTGTGGCATGCTCCCATGTCCTTGTTAGCTCTACATGGGATTTGGTGGCTTGTAAGATCTCTTTTGGCTCTATAAGAGTGAAAATGATTTAATTTTTACTCTTTTTTCCTCTTTTTAGACCTTTTTCTTATTTTTTATGGGCCCTTTTTGGGTGTTTTACCCTTTTTTCATTCCCAATAATGAAACCTTCATCATAGGGGTTTTATCATGTTTTTATTGCATTAGAAACCTCCATTTTTTTATATGAAGATTCCTTGGGCATGTTCTATCCCTATTTTGGTCCTCAGGACCCCTTCTAGGTCTCCATTTATATCTAATTCCCATGCCCTATCTTATGACCACCTAGAGATAGAAGTTACTTGTCATGCTTCTTTTAGTTACTCATTTGTCTAATTTTTTTTACTTGATACATTATAACTCCCTCTTTCTCTTTTTGTCATGGTTGTAGGTAGGGTTGTTAGCTAGCTACAGTGGTTCAGGACTTGCTCTAATCTTATCGACCGATCTTTGTCTTCTCATAACTTCCCCCCACTTTCCCTTGTTACCTCTTCCCATGGATGATGTTGGTCAACCACTATGCTTGAGACTTGGTTTCATTATTTTTTTCCCTCATGTAACTCACTTGTCCTGCCTTGATTTGATATTGCCTTTCCATAGTATCTAGTCTTGCATCCTCAACCCTCATCATGGTGCACCTCTCAGTGCTAATTCACATCGATGACAATAGTCATGCAACCTAGGTCCTACTACTATAGCAGGTTTATTAACTATCCATAGGAATATGATATTATTGTAGCTAGTTTCTTCCTTACCAATAAGATGAATAATGTGTTCAATTATCATGTAATCATTAGTTCCTTGATTAATGCCTATGATTTAGGCATGTGTTATGTGTAGTTATTCTCTGACTCACTTTTAATCATGTCTCAACTCATTAGTGTTTGGATAGTCCTTAACTTTGAATTTCTCCCCTTTTTTGAGGTGGTACATGATTTGATCTCCTTCTTCAAGGATGACCAATTCACCCATATCCCTCATAGGGAAAACACTAGGGCTGACACCTTAGTGAATGCCATTCTAGATTATGTGATTTAATTTGATATCACTTATGTCCCTTCTTCATAAGATCTAGAGCTAGAGATGGAGCTAGATTATGTAACATTTTCACACTCACCCATGGATTGTACCATCAAATTCTTCTACCACCATCCTTATCTGGTAAGTGTAGGTAATGTTTTCTTTTATCCTTTTAGTTCTTATTTTCTTTTACTTTTGCATGGATTCCATGTATTGCATAACACTCTTTGTTAATTTAAACAAGATATTTTGGTACCTTGGGGGCATATGTAATCATACTTATCATGACCTTATTCCTCCCTATTATTACACATTGGCTCACATGTAGACTACCAACCCTAGTTATCCCACTTGGAAACATTCACCATTTGCTTGGACCTTTTCTACATCATATTCTCATCCCCTATACATCCCTATCTAATCTCAAACCTTTTACATGTTAGATAGGATCTCTAGGCACCTCTCAAGGCCCTTTTAGAGAATTTTTGACCACCCTAGGTGGCCTTTTGAACCAATCCATGGCTTAGGGAGGAAACCTGTGGCCTAGGCAAAATACATGAAAAGGTCCCTGTTTGGGTCTAAATGGCTAAAAATGACTAGTCTTTTTGTCTTTTAGAAGATTAGGGTTGAGATATATGCCCTTTTCTCATTTATTTAATACTCTTTCTTTAGTATATCTTGAATTATTTCTTTTATCTTTCCACTTGATCATCACACTCAAAGCTTGGTTGCCTTCTTAAATCTTTCTTGGTTCTTGCTTGGCACACTCAACTTTCATTATGATAGGGGATACCCTACCATATTATAGCTTATCTTGGTGATTCACATTACTATATATAGTGTTATTGAAGATTGAGGATTTCTCCTAGATCCCTCAAGACTCTATTTCACTTATTTGTATGCTCCTTCTATTGGCTCTCTCATAGATTGGCAGGTTCTCCTTCACCTCTTCCACAGCTTTTGGTTCTTGGTCTAGACTCTACTCACACATAACCTGATCATCTTCCTCTCTTAGTTCTTAGCTTTGATAATCAGCTGTTAAAAAAATTTCACATTCCTTTTGATTTTTATATGAGGTCACTTTGATATACAAAGTGAAATTCTTGTTTGTTTTTAGTAGTATGCATGCTAGGGTTTGATTTGATTTAGTGATTTAGTTTGTTTAGGGCATTATTTAGAATATTTTCTAAATTTTATGCATGTGTATGTGGCTAAGAATATATTAATTGCTTTAAATATCTCCAATCATACTTTATGCTTTCATTGGAAATGTTTCTCATTACATAGTAGGATCCTACATGCTAAAAACAATCTATACAACTTGCTTAAACAATATTTCTCTCTTGCTAAACTAGAAAATTGCATTGTTAGAGAATAATAGTGTTGAAATTAAAGAAATAGATCAAAATTAGATTAGGAATGATCTTGAACCTTGATTGAAAATATATTTATTTCTTAAAACATCTTTCATTTAGCTTGGAAGTGTTTTTGCTTCTAAGTTTACACATTACTTGTCATCTCTCTTTATTCAGCATTGTTATTTCTATAATTTATTTGCAATTAGTTATCTAGTCATATCTAATTGATTTATTATGGTTATACCCACTAGAGATACCTGTATCCTTTGTGCACTTGATCATGATATCCCTAACCTAGTTTACAAGCCTATCTATAGCTTGGTGCAAGATAGAAAACTAGATATCCACTATAGATCTCCTATAGCCTATATAAGCCTTGAGACTTCTAGCCTTCTAGTTGTTTGCTTAAGTATATGTGTACCCCATACCAAACACTAGTGGTTCTATTCAGATTCTTTAAGCTATAGTAATTACTCCTATAGAGGCCTCAAAACATCAATCTCTCTCCACTAGATAATCTAGTCTAGTGGTCTATAACTAGGTGATTGTATCTTATGATGGGGTCCTTAAACCTATGTAACAGTCTCCTCCTAACACCTTAATAATCATATATGATTATTATGTATTTTTTATATTCTTCCCTATTATATATTCAAACCTTAGAGCTTTTACATGGCTTACAACTTATGAGATCCTTCTTGAAACTTTCAAACTAAGATTATAACTCTGAGTGTTTTGCTTAGTCAAATAATGGAATTTACTCTATGGCATCAACACCCCTTTCTTAGTGAATGTTTTTATAGGTACCTCCTCATTTATTCACTTGAATATCTACAATGTTTAGCAAAGTATTTAGCCCATCTTCTTACATGTATCATTCATAGGTGTCTAAAAATGGCTAGCTATAAGTGCACTCTCCCCTTGACCACTGAGTCATTAGGAAAATTTTCATCATGAGACCTTCATAAAACCTTATATGGGTTATTTTGGAGGTGTGTTCATGTTCCAAGACTAGAGAGGGTCTGACAATGCTCACTGGTCATATTGCCAACTACCACCCAATGAGACTAATCTGTAACATGAAAAAACATGGAGGTCTTTTGCACTTTTACGCACCAGATGAGTTGATATGATCTCAATATAAAACCTCTCAAACCCTTTTCAATCTCTTAGAACACTTTTTATATAACAATGACTTCATATTTTTAATAAGACTACCTAGAAATCAAGGTAATGGGGTTTAGAGCCTTCTCCAAGAAATTTAATTTCTTAGCATTTGTTCATAAATAAAAGGAGCCTAACCCAATGAAAAATAACATGAATCTCAATCCCATTAGGTTCCCCATCTTATTGAATATATCAATATCCATCTATCTATATTCTATATAGAACAATCATTTAGACATAACCCTTGTAATGTTACCAAGGGACCCAATAAAGTATAACCTACATATTTCACCATTTTTGGAATTGTGAAAACTCTATGAACATTGAAAAGGTGTGAGGAAGGTGGAGAGTCACTTATCACATGTTTACTCTTGAAAATGACCATACAAGTCATCATAATTACCCCTTTTATCTTTATTTCTCCTTCTTTGAGTGTTAAACCTACAAACTCTAACTAAACTCTAACTTGGTATGACATTAAGAATGTTAGAAAACATATTTACATGATTTAAAAGTATAAATTTTATGTACCATACTTCATATTCATCTTAGAAATGATTTTAGGCTCCTTAAGAAGTAGTTTTCAAGTGTAAAAAAAGCTATTGAAACTAGATGACCTCATGGAGTGGGAATTTCATTTGACCAAGACCCTAAAAGACCTTATATGAACTCTTTATCACTTCCTATGATGACTCATGTAATAAATAATATTTTAAAATACCCCCATTAGCCATAATAAAAACCTTAATATCCCTAAATACCTTAATTTCTACTAAGAAACCTTAATCTCTCTTAGGTGACTAGAAAAGGGTTTGAAATCATGATTTAGCAATGTAGGGGCATGGGTAAGCTATGAGAACCTATATACACTTATAGGAGAAGGGTGATATGAAAAAAACTTAGTCTCATAGAGTTAAAAATGATGTCACATTTTGGAAATGGGTAACAAGCAAGAAGTACAATCAAATAAGCCATTTGATAAGATGAATAAGTAAAATATAAGCAAATATCATAGATATATCATACTATTTACTACATACATATGTTAGTAAAATTTATTGTAGCATAAAATATATATAACATTTTTTAAGATGTAAACATGAGTATAGACATGTGTAATCATTAGTATATAAACTCATTATGATAATGTAAAGTGATCATAAAACAAGGAAACCTGTATCAATCATGATTAATAGAAGTTGATTCCCCCAATGTAGTATGTCACATGAGTGGAGGAAATTCCCAAAATATGTATGCTCATGTATCATGGATATAGTTTATGTATGTATCACACTCAAGTACCCATGAAAAATGTGTGTATAGAAAGGAATTTATATGATATTTACTAACATGTGGTAAAAAATAATAACTAAGTAATACAACCTATTTTCTCCTTATGGGTTGGGAAATGGTGATGGGTCAAGGCTATGAAAATATTCTACTAAATTAATTAATCTTAGATGGTGATGAGGTTAATAATTCTAATAATGGAAGGAATAAAAAATCCAAATGGTCTTGGGTGGAAGTTTTGTCAGGACCAAAGGATTCCAAGCTCTTGACTGGTTAGCATTTTAAGCCATTTAGAAAATATCATGAATCCATATTGAAAATACTTGATGCCATAATATAAATCATAAAATACTTGTATAACTCTCTCCTACCATGATTTTATGGGTATAGTCTAAGGATTGACACTTTCAAATAATGGGTAGGCAGGATGTGGAAACATTTGGGATGAATTGATGTGGTAGCCATGGAAAAAAATTACTTCCTAGTTTCTTTCTCCTAACTATAAATTTGTGAGAAAGATATGTAAGGAGGAACACAATATTTGGGGAAAATTTTCCTCTCTCTCAAGAAATATAAGCATGTTATGAATTTGGATAGTGATTCTCTAATGGAAACTCATATGTGGGTTATGTTACCAAACTCCTGAATTTTGGAAGGAGGAAGTCCTCTTGGGTATTGCATGTGTTGTTAGACAACCAATGTCCATTGACCCAATCACTAGGTCTAAGAGAATATTGGTTAATATTAGGATCAACATCTATGTCCAAACAAACAAACCACTTTTAAGAAGCATCCAGATTAAATATAAAATTGAAATTAGAAAAAAAAGATTTTTTATGAAAGGGGTGAGGTTATATATAAAGGATGTGACTATGTTGGTCATGATGAAAGTTGTTTCACATCCCTCAAAAAGAATATATTAGTGGAGGAGGTTGACAATCTAGTTGAGACTAGGAATAATCCATTGTATCCCTTAGAAAAGAAGATGAAGTTGGAGGTGGCTGAGAATCTAGTTAAAATTGGAAATAATCTATCGAAACCCCTAAACACCAAGGCTAATCCTATTGTAAAAATTGGACCTTAGATAAAGGTCATGATACTCCATTTAAGGATAAAGGGATCTTAATAAATTCTAAGGGGGTGAATTTTTCTCCTGGGACCTCAAATGGGTGCTCAGAACTGATGGTATCATTTTTTGAAGAATCTTTATAGCTCCATTATGCTTAAGTGAAAGGAAAAAGGAGTAATCCTAAGAGTGTTGTATCCCATTTAGATCCCCCAAATTTAAAGGTTAAATAATTCTTGAAGGGAAGGTCATCTTTGAGCTCTATAAGAATGATCTACTTGACTCCCTCACCCATAAATAAAATAGTTGGAATCCCTCATCAATAAAGTTTACATCTTAATCATAAATTGTCTAATAGTTTAAATATCTCCTAAATTAATAGTATCATCTCTAAAGTCATTAAAGAAACCCCCTTACCTTAGATTGGGAATTGGACTAAGGAAAAAACTATAAAAAAAAATGAAAGGAGAAAAGCAACATCTAGGGCTACTACAAGGGGAAGGAAAATGGAGAATAATAAGGAAAACCCCCCCAAATTCTAGCAAAGGAAAATGTCAGGGATCACAATGGATCTTGAAACAACCCAAGCTCCTCTAATATCCATGTTACTTGTTTTAGTTGGCTAGGGTCCCTCAGGATAAAGAAGTGCTAAAGAGAGTTTTTGGGTTTCTTTTTCTTGAAAATTTGAGTTCTTCTATTGTGACCTTGGAAGGTTCCTATGTTATATTGATTTTTTATTGATTTTTTGCCATCTTGGCTGGGGCAGTCTTTCTTCTCTTAAGAGATATCTTGATGCTATCCATTGAAGAATTAATTTTTATTATTTATCACCTATTTTATTTTTTAGTTTTAATGGATGGAGAATTTTCCCTCCAAAAAAATGGGTTGGTTAGAACATTTATTTCTTTACCCATGCATGAGTTATTTAAAACATTCTTTGAATGCCTCTATTACCATTAATTCTAAGAGTCATAACAAAAACTTTGAAGCACTTAACACTATGTTAGGAATGGAAGATGAATATATGAAACATGATTGCATGCCTCTGATATCTAAAGCTACTAGCTAGAACTCAGTTCTGTACATTCCCAATAAGGTCCTTGGAGAAGTGGAAAAAAAGTATGACAACTCCTTAGTGGGAAAATTTGTTGGAGTAAAGCATGGCATAGATGCTATTAGGGATTGGATTAAAATAAAATGGAAATGGATTAATGAATTTAAAATTATTTATCTTGCTAACCACTATTTGTTATTTTACTTTGCTTGTATTGATGATTACATAAAAATCTTCAATGAAGGGCCATGGTTGATGGGAAGGGTAATATTGATGCTTAAACCTTGGAAATTGAATTGGTCTTATTTGAAATTCAAGATAGATTGAATTACTCTTTGGCTAGAACTCCCTGGCCTTCCTCCCACATTTTAGATAGACTAGACATTGGAAAAAATCATAAGAATTTTTGGTTTGCTGGTGACCATTGACCTAACCACCCACTCCCATAAAAGGTTGACTTAAGACAAAATTTATATGTTGGTGACTTGTAAATAGACACTTCCCAAATTATTTTTTTTGAGGTCTACCTTGGGCTCTTAGAACTAGTCTATAGTGTTTGATAGGGATAAAGAGATTTGTTGATGTTTTAGTAAATTCAAACATTATGAGAACTCATACATGGTCACTCATGGAGATCAAAGTTTTGTTCATGACCATGATATTTATAATTATCTTCAAGGGCCTTGGATATTATGGATAGATTATAGACCTTCCCCCTGATGAAATTATCCAAAAGGCTAGGAACCATGATGAGTTGCATCACATTCTAAGTTTGAACAATCTCTAGTTTCCATCTCAATTGTTCTTACTGGGTGTTTTTTTCTAGTTTTTGGGTCTCATTTATTTTGGATTATTTTGTGTCTAGTTCTATTCAACCTTGGGGTGTGGGATTGGGTCCCTTTTTTTCCAGGTTAATTCTCCCTCTCTCTCTCTCTTGTAGGGGTTTTTATTTGGTTGGGCCTCTTTTTCTGACTTGTTTCCTTTTGGTTGCCTCAGTTGGGCCTCTTCCCATCTCATGTTATTTATGTTATTTTTGTTTCTCTCTCTTGAGGAGACCCAAGCCTCTAATTATGTCTGGGATGGGTTCCACACTAGTCAAAGTTGGGATTTCCTTAATCCAAACATGAAGTAATTAACATAATAAAAAAACTAGTAAACTTTTAAATGCTAATTTTTTTATATTTTTTAGTTATTTAAATGTTTTTATATTTTCTTGATTATTTGATTATTTTTATTTTTGAATATTTGAATTGATTAGCAAAGGTGATATGGACAAGGGCAACTTTATACTAGAAGCTAAACATGTCATCAAAGGGATGTCTCTATGTAGGCCTTATATCATGGTTGTCATGACCCTCAATTATATTTCCATATTTATCATGCATATTAGATTTGTCATTTCAATCATCTTCTGCATAACCATAGTTAGTATAGGAAAAGACTAACTTCTTAGGTTATTCTTGAACTTTTAATATACCATTTTGAGAATTTGTGTATGAAAACCCAATTACACCATAGATTGGATTTTCTTTATTAAAAGTATGTTTCTATTGAGTATGTTCATCATTGTAAAATTTTTGCATCTCATTATTGATTAGATAAGAGTCGTTTATATTTGCTTAAACACTAGGAAAAATTGTAATTTGTGATTTGACTTACTAATCTTGTTGTAACATTACTTGATCTACTTTTAATTTTGAATATTTTCTTTCTCTAAGTTTTGAATTTACAACTATTTTTCATCAAATTATCCTTTGATAGCCATATTTTTTATTTTTGCACTTATGCTTTAAGAGATGCTCCCATAAGGTGATTGGGTTACTTGATTGATCTATCTATTATCCTATAAATTATAATTTGTATTTTATTCTTCAAATCTAAACAAAAATATGCATGATGCCCATGCATTCTATGATATGAAAAATAATATTTGGATCTCCTTAAAGGATGTGGATGAGGTAGTTTGATCAACTTTCTAAAAATATCCCTTAGATTTTCACTTAGAATTTTTCTAATCCTTTTTTTTAATTTTTAAAGCACTAGTTGTAAAAGCATTTTGTTGTGGCTTCTTGTTAGGCATAACATTACTATATGAAGATAAAAACACACTATTATCACTACATAATATGGATTCTTTATGTTGGATGGTGGAGACTAATCTTATTTTAATGCTCAGTTCTTGATAGGGGGTTGCGAGGGCAATGCCCCCCCCCCCCCCACTAGGGTTGTCAAGGCCCCTGAAGCAAAATTTTGTGAGAAATGTGTTATAAAATATTATAATTTCATAGTTAATCTCAAGCATTTACTATTAGGTTTTATATCTAATGGTATAAATTAAGTTATTTCCCCTCCTTTGATATTAAGGCATTGTAATTAGGAAAAAAAATGTGAGAGAGTGAAGAGGATATTATAGTGGATCTATTGTAGGTTGTTCCCTTCATTTTTTGGACTGAATAATAAGGACTGGCAGTTTCTGTGTGGATGAAGCCCATATTAGGTGAACCATGTTAAATCTATGTCTCTATTCTATTGTGTTTTTTGAATTTTAATTTTGTCTTTATTTCATTATTATTACTCTACATTCCATATTCCTAACACTTTATATGTGTGACCTGATTTTCCAATTATGTGATCTTTGAATTGAAATACTATTTTTTATTTTTCAATTCTTCTAGTAACTTGATCTAATGAATATTTGATCCTTGAGGGCTTTACAAGCATAAACCCTAGGTAATTTCGATTGAATATGCATACACACATCATATAGAGGAGATGTTGGAGGTGGAGGGGTTTGAGGAAGGGTATGTTGGTTACGTTCATTTGGCACTATAAGATGGTATACCTTACACCTTGATGTAGTGATAGCATGGACCTAGTTAGAGGTAAAGTAGTTATCACCCTCCTTAGGGTGAAGAGGAGGAAGAGGCTCTTTTTTATCCATTTTAAATGATCTAAATACTAATATGAGAATAGGAAAAGAGAGACATATGATTGGAAAAAATTATTCCAACATGATAGAGAAATCAAAATTAAATTTGAAACCTAAAAGGCTAAAAACCTTAAGGCAAGTTAGGGTTGTGCAATAAGAATTAGATGTTGACTTCACCAAATGTTTAACCATTTTTAAAAAGAGGTATGGGAATTATATATTAATCAAATAAATAGATAATATATTATATAATTAGGCCAACTAAATAATCTATATTCACAATATTTTGATATAGTGTTGAATTATGAAAGTATGCTAAATTTATAGAGAATAATGACAAATAGTAATTTGAATGTAGAAACATGAAGAAGAAAAAAATACTTATCTTATGCACTTATGTACAGGCATATCTAATAACTATAGATGTAGGATAAGATATCCTGATGTCCCACTATGATTTGTTAAATTATATAAATTAGTTCTCTATCAAGCTAGACACTGGCATCAAGATATGGACATTATTGTTGATGCTTTTGTCCCTATTTCATACACTTTTATCCTATATAAAATATAGATTTTTTTCTATATTATCCAATTTTGCATATAAGGGTTCATTATTACCCTATAGATTCTCTATTTAAATCACATGTAAAAGTTTTGGATATCAATATGTAGCTCAAATCCTAGGTCCTCAAACTTGTAATGTCATTTTTAAAAATAGGAGTTAGTGGGATCAAGTGAAGTTGAGTTGACCTAAAATACCTCATTATCCATGAGTGATACCTACATAGCCTTATAATTTGAAGAGGGCCTCAAAATGATGTAGTTATCTCCTTTATGTGGGCTCATGTGTGAACAACTATGAAATATGCTATATGTGAGTGCATGTAGTGATCTATCTTGTAACATGAAAAATACTTCTCATGGGTTGTTATTTGAATTATTTATACATGTAAGATGACTTATCCTATGACTAATTTGGAAATAAAGAAGAATATGGTAGTTTTGTAAACTTGAGAAGTGTTTTTGCTTAGTATAAGATAGATGTGTGTTTGATTTGTACTTGATGATAATGAATGGTCTTTGACTTATATTTTTACAAATTTTTAAATTATCTCATGAGATTTTAATTAAGACAAATAAGGTGACCCATACAGGTCAAAATATTTTAAAATTTGAGCATTTTTAAGGCTCAAACACTAATGCCAATCTTAGGACACTATTGTCAATGTTAGAGTCCTAGTTTGGTTGGTAGTGTCCAAGAGGATAAAAATGTGTTGAAGATATGTAACTTATAGAGTAGGAAATAGATCAATTTTTATGTATACTATGGGCTAAAGGTGATTTGGGTAATCATAATATCAGGTTAGAACCATAAGATGATAAATTAGGCATAATGAAATAGAGAACATGATACTTTTAACAATAAAAAGGTCCTAAATTGAAGGGTTGAGCCATGAGTGATATTTGTCAAGTGTATAAGACTAGTTTATATTAAAAAATAATATTTTAATATCTATAATATCTTCATATTTCTTTCTAGATTAGTTGGATTTTATTTAACCTCTATCCCACATTAGATAGAAAAATGGATACCAATTTTAGATTTATAGTGAGTCAATTAGGTTGCAAATTATATTTTTACATACCTTTGAATCATAATTAAATTATTATAGATATAGATCCTTTGTTATAAATTATGAACATCCAAAGGGAGAATTTCAATTACCATGATGAAGCATCAAATGGATGAATGTATGTCACCCATTAAGGATTAGATAAGTGGTCCATATCATTCAATTAATGAATAACCAATGTTAAATTATTTATATACATATCTCATTAAAACATTAGGACTTGATGAACTAAGTTCCTTTCTTTAAATAGAAAAAAACTGACTAACAAATGGGATAATTTTTTTACTAGATCAATTGTAGTCATTTACATGAATTAAGCAAGAAAATCATGACTTATTTTTTAATATTCTATTCAAATGTTGAAAATTATAATATTGAACCCTTTCATTGATTCATAAACCCTAAAATTAATCCAATCAATAATCAAAATTAACAAATTATATAAAAAACTTTTTGTTAAGAAGGTGAAGGGAACCGTATAGAGCAATAGATGTCTACAAGATTTTAGGTTTCCTCCCCATATGTCACACTATTGATCTAACATAGTTATAGGTGGGATTAATTATATTTTGATAGCACATTTATTGTGTTGAGTTTGGATGAAAAATTTCCCTTTTTATGGTGTTGTGTTTCCTTTATTAAATGTCCATTGCCATTATTCCTACATCATTTGATGCAGGGATAATCAGTGGGAGCCTCAGAAGTAATGACATCAAAACAAGCTCAAAATTTTGTTCTAAAGGTCTACTATGATGTATTGGATTTGACTTAGATACACATGTACTTGATGTTTTTTGGACTTAGCAGAGTTTGATAAACCATGTAATTATTTTGAAAACTTTACCTTACTTATTTTGTGGGTCATGTCCCTCTAAAGATCCTATTAATGTAGTGGGTTTTTTTAACCATTGGAAAGCCCATGGTGTGAAAATGGAAGGGGTCCAAAACCTTACCAAGATTTTATTCCTATTTAATTTCACTAATCCTAATCACTATAAATCTATTATTATCCATGGCCCCTGGTTTATCCATAACACACTAGTTATTTTCTCGCATTGGACCCGAGACTTTCAAGTCTTTGAACAAGCCAAACTTAAAATCCCATTTTGGATAGAATTTACAAGCTTGCCTCTTCCTCTATGTAAAATTTTTAACCAACTTATTAAGCCTCTAGGGTATATTATTTACCATGAAAAACCAAATTTATAAGAAGCACATTCTTGAATAAGGGTCTGTGTGGAAATAGACCTAGCCAAAGACCTTAAGGAGTCAATTGAGATACAAGTGGGTAATAATCACTTCACCAACACATGCTATATATTAACCTTCATAACACTTGTTTCTAATATAAGGCTTCAAACCATATCATTAGATTATTCCCTTTAATTGTCCCCACTTATTTTGTTCCTCAATAAAAAGTGGTACTAACTCAAAACCCTAGAATGGGAATTATGATGGGTGGACAACAGTCACTAATAGGAAAAATAATTCAACCCATGGTAATCTTAAGCCTTAGTTAATTGTTTACTAACCCATATGGGGTATGATCTCATCGATCTCTATTAGTAAGGCACATTCACCTTCATAAGTTAAACTCATACTTCCTATCCCCTATTCACCTCAAGTGATTACCCATCTAGTCCCCTCTCCATTTTTTATTTCTATAGCTACATCTTCATATCCCCCTTTGGGGGTGAATTTTGTAGACTCTAAGCTCATTATCATGACTCTCAACCATAAGGATATTTTATGGTGATCTCATATCCCTTCACCTTTTTCAAATGAGGATTATGTGCCAAATAAAAGGAAACACTTCAATCTTACATATTTTTCCCTTCTTGGTTCATCTTTCAATCAGTTTGAAACCCTCTTAGACATCACATAAGGAAATTATATGAATATTGATGATTCTCAATGAATTTTTACTCATGAAATGTTAGAGGTCTCATTGATCAGGTGTGTAAGTATATGGTGAATAATATTTGTTAGAATTTCTCCAAAATGAATGTTTTTTGCATGTAAGAAGTTAAAATATATTACTCCCTCCTTCAGTTTGTTGCTCACACTATCTGGCCTAGGCCTTTTATTAGGACAATTGTCATTACCCTATCCATGGGGGTGTTGTCACTCTTTTTACACCTAAGCTTTCTCAATTTATTATTTTTGGGGTTCTAACCCCACCCATTGGGTGGTCTAGAATATTTTTGACTTTGATAGTCAAATCATTGGCCTTATCAACCTATATGCATCTAATGATGTTCTATAGTGTACCTTTATCTAGAGATGGTTAGAAGATTCCCTTATAGATGTCCATTGAATCCTCTATAGGGATTTTAACATGGTTGAGTTCATTAAATAAAAATAAGGATTCCTCCACATGTCGTGTTGTGTAGGTGAGTGGAAGTCATGGTTTTATATGCATAACAAACTTGGGGTTTTTGATCCCAATCATTACTAGAAGAGCAAGTCAAATTCTTCCTGGTTTACCTAGTCCAATTTTTTCTAGGGAAAATATAGAGTGCTTAAGTATTTTAATCATTATTTGCTAGTAGAACATTACCATTTTTTTTATTATACATAATCAACCATAGTTGTGATCTCAAACACTTTCTTAACTGACCATCACACTATCTACTTCTATTTTGAATGGATCACCCCTAGGTTAAAACCCATAATTATCAATTTTACCTCAACACTACCTATCTCAATCATGAGCAGACTATTAGGAATATCATTTAAATTTATAACCTGGCTCTTGGACCGACTGGGGATATTGGTTGGATTGATTGATGGGCTCATGTCATGGCTCACACCATAGATTTCATTTAAATATATGGTAAGTGGTAATCTTTCAAAAATGTATACATCATGATATAAACCATGAATACCTTAAGGTTTCATAGGATCTAGAAGCCTCACTTTTTAAACCTCTTCTTCAGGCTCAAGTATCTATGTGGAGACATAAACTTCAAGTTACTGAGGGCTTACAAAGCAAGAAAAGAAAAATTTAGAGCACATATGCATTGGATAAAAGTTAGAGATAGTGACTAAATAATTATTTGCTTTCCTATGTTCTAGACAAGTTGTAAATAGAATCAAAGCCATTAGATGTTCTTTATCCATATTTACCAAATTACCTGACATGCAATATTTTATGCATCACTATCATGGTGTGTTTAATGCTCAACCCACATTTCCTACTCGTGAAGCTTCTCTCTCTCAATGCCTTGGGGGTATCCCATGTAAGCTCTCTGAAGCTGAGATAATTGCCTATGATAGACCTCTTAGATTGAGTGATCTCAAGGAAACTATTATGTATATGGCCATTGACAAATCCCTAGGATTTTATGGGTTTCATTATGAGTTATACTAGACCCTCTGGGACACTATTGGACATGATCTTCATAAAGTCTATTTTGAAGTTGTTTTGTCCAACTCTTTGGGCCTCTCCTTAATCCAAGGTCACATCAAAGTCATTCCTAAATCTAGAGACCTTGAGGTTATCATAAAATAGAAGCATATCACTCTTTTTAATGTATCTTATAAAATTATAAATAAAGTTATAGCTCTCAAAATAAAACACCTTCTCCCTTTAATTGTGAAAAGTAAGAAAATTTGGTTTATTCAATAAAAATACATTTTGGCTAATGTCATTACTATGTGGGAAGGTATATAATGGTCCAAAATTTCTAATCAAAAGGTGTTATTCATCAACATTGATTTTGAAAACCCCTGTGATTGAATTAAATGGCCTTTCATTATAGCCATGCTTTAGGCTCTTGGTTTTGGACCTATGGTTATGCAAACTATTAATATGATTTTTCAGGATGTTGTTGCTTCAATTACTATCAATGGTTATCAATCTTAGCCATTTTGAGTTTCATAAATCTATTAGACAAGGGTATCATCTATATCCTTCTATTTATGTTTTGGATACTAAGGGTGTTAGTTATCTTTTGGATAATTATGCTTCCAAGAGTTTGGTGAAGGATGTTTCCTTCCCTAATTTAGACCTTCAATTAATTAATGGGCACTTTTTTGATGACCTATTCCTCATTATTCAAGAAAAAGAGTGATCTTCTAAACATGCCATGGATTATCTAGATAATTTCTACCTTGCTTATGGGTCTTACATCTAATGGTATAAGACCCAACATTATCTCCAATCCCTCTCTCCCAAACCTCCTTGGTTAGAGGGATACCAATGGCAATGGATTCTCCCTAAAGTGTAATTTAAGTTATTATGCATTACATTTTTTTTTATATATTTGATCAATGAGTTGTGGTCCTATGTATTTCAAAGGGTTGAGAATAAAATCTATTTTTGGATCGCTAAGCCCTTGAATCTATATGGGAAGTTTCAAATTTTTTCTAACTTGATCATTTATACTCATGTTTACTACTCGTACTGTCGGGACCCTTTCAGTGCTTCTTATGCTAAACTTGAGAAAGTCTTAAGAGACTTTCTATGGGCCAAATTTGAGGTCCATCATGTTTTTCACATAGTCTCTTAGGCCATTTGTTATTAACCTAAGGAAACTAGTGAGATTGGGCTCATTGACATTAAACTCCAAGGTCTCACTCTTAGTGTCAAATGGAAGTTAGAAGCCTAGAAAATTTTATTGTGGAATCACATATCTTAAGGCTTCTCTCTTGAAAAAAAGGCCTAGCAAGGGATTGATATATATATATATATATATATATATATATATATATATATATATAATCCTCATCACCCCTATTTATGTTAAAATAGAGGGAATTTTTATTATTCGAAGCATCTATAAGGCTTGGAAAAAGCTCAAAATACCCCTCATTTGGGTGGGGGAATGGTTTTGAAGCAGTCTCTTGATTAATGATCAATCTCTTTGGTGGTTTCCCATGCCAAATTTTCATAATGTTTTTTTATCATGGTCCTTTAGATCAAAAGTTTGACACTATTTAAACATGGTATTTATAAAATCATTCAGGACTGGCTTCCATAGAATCTAGTAATGTCTAAGTTTAAGATTAATAATGAAGATGATCTTTTAAACATGCCATGGATTATCTAGACACTTTCTACCTTGATTATGGGTCTTCCATCTAATGGTATAAGACTCAACATTATCTCCAATCCCTCTCTCCCAAACCTCCTTGGTTAGAGGGATACCAATGGCAATGGATTCTCCCTAAAGTGTAATTTAAGTTATTATGCATTACATTTGTTTTTATATCTTTGATAAATGAGTTGTGGTCCTATGTAGTTCAAAGGGTTGAGATTAAAATCTATTTTTGGATCACTAAACCCTTGAATCTATATGGGAAGTTTCAAATTTTTTCTAACTTGATCATTTATACTCATGTTTACTACTCGTATTGTTGGGACCCTTTCAATGCTTCTTATGCTAAACTTGAGAAACTCTTAAGAGACTTTATATGGGCCAATTTTCAGGTCCATCATGGTTTTCACATAGTCTCTTAGGCCATTTGTTATTAACCTAAGGAAAATAGTGGGATTGGGCTCATTGACATTAAACTCCAAGGTCTCACTCTTAGTGTCAAATGGAAGTTAGAAGCCTAGAAAATTTTATTGTGGAATTACATATCTTAAGGCTTCTCTCTTGAAAAAAGTTCCTAGAAAGGGATTGATATACATAGAATCCTCATCACCCCTATTTATGTTAAAATAGAGGGAATTTTTGTTATTCAAAGCATCTATAAGGCTTGGTAAAATCTCAAAATACCCCTCATTTGGGTGGGGGAATTGTTTTGAAGCAGTCTCTTGTTTAATGATCAATTTATTTAGTGGTCTCCCATGCCAAATTTTCATAATGTTTTTTTTAACATGGTCCTTTAGATCAAAAGTTTGACACTATTTAAACATGGTATCTATAAAATCATTCAAGACTGGCTTCCATGGAATCTAGTAATGTCTAAGTTTAAGATTAATAATGAAGATGATCTTTTAAACATGCCATGGATTATCTAGACACTTTTTACCTTGCTTATGGGTCTTCCATTTAATGGTATAAGACTCAACATTATCTTCAATCCCTCTCTCCCAAACCTCCTTGGTTAGAGGGATACCAATGGCAATGGATTCTCCCTAAAGTGTAATTTAAGTTATTATGCATTACATTTGTTTTTATATCTTTGATCAATGAGTTGTGGTCCTATGTAGTTCAAAGGGTTGAGAATAAAATATATTTTTGGATCACTAAACCCTTGAATCTATATGGGAAGTTTCAAATTTTTTCTAACTTGATCATTTATACTCATGTTTACTACTCATACTGTCGGGACCCTTTCAATACTTCTTATGCTAAACTTGAGAAACTCTTAAGAGCCTTAATATGGGCCAATTTTGAGGTCCATCATGGTTTTCACATAGTCTCTTAGGACATTTGTTATTAACCTAAGGAAATTAGTGGGATTGGGCTCATTGACATTAAACTCCAAGGTCTCACTCTTAGTGTCAAATGGAAGTTAGAAGCCTAGAAAATTTTATTGTGGAATTACATATCTTAAGGCTTCTCTCTTGAAAAAAAGTCCTAGCAAGGTATTGATATACATATAATCCTCATCACCATTTATTTATGTTAAAATAGAGGGAATTTTTGTTATTCAATGCATCTATAAGGCTTGGGAAAAGCTCAAAATACCCCTCATTTGGGTGGGGGAATGGTTTTGAAGCAGTCTCTTGTTTAATGATCAATATCTTTGGTGATCTCCCATGCCAAATTTCCATCATGTTTTTTTTTAACATGGTCCTTTGGATCAAAAGTTTGACACTATTTAAACATGGTATCTATAAAATCATTCAGGACTGGCTTCCATGGAATCTAGTAATGTCTAAGTTTAAGATTAATAATGAAGATGATCTTTTAAACATGCCATGGATTATCTAGACACTTTCTACCTTGCTTATGGGTCTTCCATCTAATGGTATAAGACTCAACATTATCTCCAAACCCTCTCTCCCAAACCTCTTTGGTTAGAGGGATACCAATGGCAATGGATTCTCCCTAAAGTGTAATTTAAGTTATTATGCATTACATTTGTTTTTATATCTTTTATCAATGAGTTGTGGTCATATGTAGTTCAAAGGGTTGAGAATAAAATCTATTTTTGGATCACTAAACCCTTTAATCTATATGGCAATTTTCAAATTTTCTCTAACTTGATCATTTATACTCATGTTTACTACTCGTACTGTCAGGACCCTTTCAATGCTTCTTATGCGAGAAAATATTAAGAGAATTTCTATGGGCTATTTTGAGGTCCATCATGGTTTTCACATAGTCTCTTAGGCCATTTGTTATTAACCTAAGGAAACTAGTGGGATTGGGCTCATTGACATTAAACTCCAAGGTCTCACTCTTAGTGTCAAATGGAAGTTAGAAGCCTAGAAAATTTTATTGTGGAATTACATATATTAAGGCTTCTCTCTTGAAAAAAAATTTTAGCAAGGGATTGATATACATAGAATCCTCATCACCCCTATTTATGTTAAAATAGAGGGAATTTTTGTTATTCAAAGCATCTACAAGGCTTGGGAAAAGCTCAAAATACCCCTCATTTGGGTGGGGGAATGGTTTTGAAGCAGTCTCTTGTTTAATGATCAATCTCTTTGGTGGTCTCCCATGCCAAATTTTCATAATTTTTTTTTTAACATGGTCCTTTGGATCAAAAGTTTGACACTATTTAAACATGGTATCTATAAAATCATTCAGGACTGGATTCCATGGAATCTAGTAATGTCTATGTTTAAGATTAATAATGAAGATGATCTTTTAAACATGCCATGGATTATCTAGACACTTTCTACCTTGGTTATGGGTCTTCCATATAATGGTATAAGACTCAACATTATCTCCAATCCCTCTCTCCCAAACCTCCTAGGTTAGAGGGATACCAATGGCAATGAATTCTCCCTAAAGTGTAATTTAAGTTATTATGCATTACATTTGTTTTTATATCTTTGATCAATGAGTTATGGTCCTATGTAGTTCAAAGGGTTGAGAATAAAATCTATTTTTGGATCACTAAACCCTTGAATCTATATGGGAAGTTTCAAATTTTTTCTAACTTGATCATTTATACTCATGTTTACTACTCGTACTGTCGGGACCCTTTCAATGCTTCTTATGCTAAACTTGAGAAACTCTTAAGAGACTTTATATGGGCCAATTTTTAGGTCCATCATGGTTTTCAAATATTCTCTTAGGCCATTTGTTATTAACCTAAGGAAACTCATGGGATTGGGCTCATTGACATTAAACTCCAAGGTCTCACTCTTAGTGTCAAATGGAAGTTAGAAGCTTGGAAAATTTTATTGTAGAATTACATATCTTGATCTTTTAAACATGCCATGGATTATCTAGACACTTTCTACCTTGCTTATGGGTCTTCCATCTAATGGTATAAGACTCAACATTATCTACAATCCCTCTCTCCCAAACCTCCTTGGTTAGAGGGATACCAATGGAAATGGATTCTCCCTAAAGTGTAATTTAAGTTATTATGCATTACATTTGTTTTTATATCTTTTATCAATGAGTTTTGGTCCTATGTAGTTCAAAGGGTTGAGAATAAAATCTATTTTTGGATCACTAAACCATTGAATCTATATGGGAAGTTTCAAATTTTTTCTAACTTGATCATTTATACTCATGTTTACTACTCATACTATTGGGACCCTTTCAATGCTTCTTATGCTAAACTTGAGAAACTCTTAAGAGACTTTATATGGGCCAATTTTGAGTTCCACCATGGTTTTCACATAGTCTCTTAGGCCATTTGTTATTAACCTAAGGAAACTAGTGGGATTGGGCTCATTGACATTAAACTCCAAGGTCTCACTCTTAGTGTCAAATGGAAGTTAGAAGCCTAGAAAATTTTATTGTGGAATTACATATCTTAAGGCTTCTCTCTTGAAAAAACGTCCTAGCAAGGGATTGATATACATATAATCCTCATCACCCCTATTTATGTTAAATGGTCCTTTGGATCAAAAGAGGGAATTTTTTTTATTTCAAAGCAAAATATCTATAAGGCTTGGTCTCCCATGAAAAGCTCAAAAGTTTACACTATTTGAAAATTTTATTGTGGAATTACATATCTTAAGGCTTCTCTCTTGAAAAAAATTCTTAGCAAGGGATTGATATACATATAATCCTCATCACCCCTATTTATGTTAAAATGGAGGAAATTTTTGTTATTCAAAGCATCTATAAGGTTTGGGAAAAGCTCAAAATACCCCTCATTTGGGTGGGGGAATGGTTTTGAAGCAATCTCTTGTTTAATGATCAATCTCTTTGTTGGTCTCCCATGCCAAATTTTCATAATGTTTTTTTTTTAATATGGTCCTTTGGATCAAAAGTTTGACACTATTTAAACATGGTATCTATAAAATCATTCAGGACTAGCTTCCATGAAATCTAGTAATGTCTAAGTTTAAGATTAATAATGAAGATGATCTTTTAAATATGCCATGGATTATCTAGACACTTTCTACCTTGCTTATGGGTCTTCCATCTAATAGTATAAGACTCAACATTATCTCCAAGCCCTCTCTCCCAAACCTCCTTGGTTAGAGGGATACCAATGGCAATGGATTCTCCCTAAAGTGTAATTTAAGTTATTATGCATTACATTTGTTTTTATATCTTTGATCAATGAGTTGTGGTCCTATTTAGTTCAAAGGGTTGAGAATAAAATATATTTTTGGATCACTAAACCCTTTAATCTATATGGGAAGTTTCAAATTTTTTCTAACTTGATCATTTATACTCATGTTTATTACTCATACTGTCGAGACCCTTTCAATGCTTCTTATGCTAAACTTGAGAAACTCTTAAGAGACTTTCTATGGGCCAATT
The DNA here is from genome assembly GCA_037957365.1 of Torreya grandis. Lineage (NCBI taxonomy): Eukaryota > Viridiplantae > Streptophyta > Pinopsida > Cupressales > Taxaceae > Torreya > Torreya grandis. The sequence continues at coordinate 508,030 of JARHVA010002403.1, forward strand.
TTGAGGTCCATCATGGTTTTCACATAGTCTCTTAGGCCATTTTTTATTAACCTAAGGAAACTAGTGGGATTGGGCTCATTGACATTAAACTCCAAGGTCTCACTCTTAGTGTCAAATGGAAGTTAGAAGCCTAGAAAATTTTATTGTGGAATTACATATCTTAAGGCTTCTCTCTTGAAAAAAATTCCTAGCAAGGGATTGATATACATATAATCCTCATCACCCCTATTTATGTTAAAATGGAGGAAATTTTTGTTATTCAAAGCATCTATAAGGTTTGGGAAAAGCTCAAAATACCCCTCATTTGGGTGGGGGAATGGTTTTGAAGCAGTCTCTTGTTTAATGATCAATCTCTTTGGTGGTCTCCCATGCCAAATTTTCATAATGTTTTTTTTAACATGGTCCTTTGGATCAAAGTTTTGACACTATTTAAACATGGTATCTATAAAATAATTCAAGACTGGCTTCCATGGAATCTAGTAATGTCTAAGTTTAAGATTAATAATGAAGATGATCTTTTAAACATGCCATGGATTATCTATACACTTTCTACCTTGCTTATGGGTCTTCCATCTAATGGTATAAGACTCAACATTATCTCCAATCCCTCTCTCCCAAACCTCCTTGGTTAGAGGGATACCAATGGCAATGGATTCTCCCTAAAGTGTAATTTAAGTTATTATGCATTACATTTGTTTTTATATCTTTGATCAATGAGTTGTGGTCCTATGTAGTTCAAAGGGTTGAGAATAAAATCTATTTTTGGATCAATAAACCCTTTAATCTATATGGGAAGTTTCAATTTTTTTCTAACTTGATCATTTATACTTATGTTTACTACTCGTACTGTCGGGACCCTTTCAATGCTTCTTATGATAAACTTGAGAAACTCTTAAGAGACTTTCTATGGGCCAATTTTGATGTCCATCATGGTTTTCACATAGTCTCTTAGGCCATTTGTTATTAACCTAAGGAAACTAGTGGGATTGGGCTCATTGACATTAAACTCCAAGGTCTCACTCTTAGTGTCAAATGGAAGTTAGAAGCCTATAAAATTTTATTGTGGAATTACATATCTTAAGGCTTCTCTCTTGAAAAAAATTCCTAGCAAGGGATTGATATACATAGAATCCTCATCACCCCTATTTATGTTAAAATAGAGGGAATTTTTGTTATTCAAAGCATCTATAAGGCTTGGGAAAAGCTCAAAATACCCCTCATTTGGGTGGGGGAATGGTTTTGAAGTAGTCTCTTGTTTAATGATCAATCTCTTTGGTGGTCTCCCATGCCAAATTTTCATAATGTTTTTTTTTAACATGGTCCTTTGGATCAAAACTTTGACACTATTTAAACATGGTATCTATAAAATCATTCAGGACTGGCTTCCATGGAATCTAGTAATGTCTAAGTTTAAGATTAATAATGAAGATGTAAAATCCATTTTTGAGTTGTAAAGTTCCATAACTGACAAGTATCTAAAAAAAAATTAGTGTTACCTCTCATGCCATGGTTTAAATACTAGTCTTAGCCTACGTGTACATTATTTCATCTCTAATCCCTTTGGCTTGGGTATAATATTTTTTCCCCTTAGCATATTGGCATTGAAACTCTTAATCACTAATGGAATCTAAGATCCCTTCACCATGTCTAGGCTAGAAGGTTTCAGAATGTCTAGATGGTTTTTATTGAACCTAAAAAATCCCAATTCCTTTGGTGTATTATTTACCAAGGTATACCTGGGGGTGATCAGCTCAAGCATATGGGGTCTCAAATCCCACTTGCCCTACCTATCACCACCTAGAATTCCTTAAACACCTTATTTGGTTTTATCCTCATGATTAGTTTATGTATAGATGGATTCACACACTCTATTGGAAATATTGTCATTGATGTCAAAGGTCTAGCACTATTGGTGATAAAAGCCCCATTACATTTAATGGTGTTTTTAATATTCATATCTTGGCTAATGTGTGTTAATATTCATTTAATATTAATGAATATATTTTTGTTTGCATATAATTCAAAAGAGGGCCCATGGAGAAGTCAAAGAGTCATGGGGTAAAATATGAAAGAGGAATGGGACACATTTTCTCATGAAGAGTTATCTTGAGGAATTCCAAGAGTCACCATGTGAAGACAAAAGAGGGTATGGTACATTTTTGCATGAAGGGACACTTTGAGGAATATGAAAAGTCACCAAGATAAATACAAAAGAGGAAAGGATGCATTTTCTAATGAAGGGTCACCATATGACTTTTCAAATGCAAGGATATGAAGGGTCATGCAAGTTTGGTGCCATTTTCCATGAGGATTGAAGGGTCACAAAGGGTGAATGCCAAAGGTCAATTGGAAAGCTATAAATAAAGGCTTGAGAAGCCATTTGTTATATGTAAGAGAGTGCATGGTTTGTATTTGTTTTAGAGGTGAGAAAATAAAGAGATATTGTAGAGTTATATCATTTATTGAGTAAGTAACATTGAGAGATAGTTGTGTTTTATACACAAGAGGGGTTGGTGCTCTTGTGGATTGGTGATCACAAATATTTGCAAGGGGTTGGTGCTCATATGGGTTGGTGCTCACAAATAGTTGTTATTTTGGTTCTTGGAAAAGGGTTTGGTGCTCCTACAAGTTGGTGCTTGCAAAATTTATAATTTGAGTTGGTGCTCATTCATATACTTGAGATTATTCTCCATGGTTTTTCCCACTTTGGGTTTTCACATAAAAATCTGGTCTCTCTCTCTCTCTCTCTCTCTCTCTCTCTCTCTCTCTCTCTCTCTCTCTCTCTCTCTCTCTCTCTCTCTCTCTCTCTCTCTCTCTCTCTCATATGGTGCATATTATTGTTTCAATTTTATTACATATCTTAAATGTGTGGTTAAGTGGTTAAAGAAAAGGAATTTGATTAAGAAATAAGATATATAATATACTGATTCACCCCCCTCTTAGTATATTTTTTGGTTAACAATTGGTATCAGAGTAGGTTCCTTTGAAAAAAATTTACAGCTTGAAGGTAGATTAGGAAAGTACAATGGTTGGATAATAAGAAGGTTTTTATACAAATAAGGCACCTTTATTTGATGGGACAAATTATGTTTTTTGGAGCATAAGTATGAAGACTTATTTGATGTCCCTTGGATTCGGCATATGGTAAGTAGTGGTAGAAGAATATGAAGAGCCATAGACACTTGTAACTACTCTGACATAAAAGAAGGCAAGTGAAAATAATGCTAAAGCTTTAAATGTTATTTTATGTAGTTTATGTGAATCATAATTTGCTAAAGTTATGTAATGTAAATATACTCATGAAACTTGAATAAAACTTGAGAATATTTACAAAGGTGATGGAAAGGTTCAGCAAGCCAAGCTTCAAACTTTTAGAAGATAGTTTGAGAGTTTGAAGATGGAAGAGGAAGAAAATATAGCAAGTTATCTTTTACAGGTTGATCAAATAGTTAATCATATTCAAGGTCTTGGAGAAAAGTTAGAAGAATCAATTGTGGTTCAAATTTTTTTGAGATCTCTACCATTGAGATATGATGCAAAAGTTTTAGTAATTGAAGAGATGAATAATTTAGCCAAGCCAAAGATGGATAAGCTACATGGTATTCTTATTACATATGAGATGCAGACCAAACAAGATAAACTCTCAATAAGAGAATCTACTTTCAAGACATCAAAGAAAGAGAAGGCTAAGATTCAATAATCAAGTGATAGTTCTAGCGATGATGAAGATGAAAATGGAGCTCTATTCATTCGCAAGATAAAAAAGGACATAGGTAAATATTAAGGAAAATTACCTCTTAAATGTTTTAATTGTGGAAAGATTGGAAATTTTATAGCTAAGTGCCCAGTTAAGGGTAATAGAGACAATGAAGAAGGAAAGTCTACATACAAGAAGAATTTCAAAGGAAAATTCAAGAATGGATTTGAGAAGAAGAGTTTTTATTCTAAAGATCCTAGCTCAGCCAAAGATAGGGGAGTCACTAATTTAGAAGAAGAAGAGATTCTATTCAAGGCCATACATAAAGATGCCTCTACAATCAAAAGTATAGTTGATCAAGAATAAGAATAGGATGAAGCTGAACTGAATCTAGAAGAACTTGTTTATGCCTTAGAAGAGTTAAAATCTATTGAAAAGAAGAATTGAAGATTAAAGCTCCAGATCAAAAAAAATGAAAAGGAGTCAATGGAAATAATTAAAGATCTTCAAGCACACTTTGAAAAATCTAAGAACAATGAAGAAGATCTAACAACATAGTTTAAAATAGTAAGTAAAGAATGTGAAAGGTATGTTATTGAAATTACTTCTTTAAAATCAGATCTTGAGAAAATAAATAAAGTAATAAATGATAGATCAGCCAATGATTCAAAATTTGAGAATAATACTAATATGTTGAATAAGATATTATAAAATCAAAGATCAATGTTAGATAAGATAGGTATTGGATTTAAAAAAGAGAAAGGGGAGGCCACTACTTTCATAGACAAGGAAAAAGGAAAGAGCTATGTCGAAGTTCTTACAAAAGAAGAAATAAAAAGGGAAGAAGTTAAGAATACATAGGAAATCTCAAACAAATAAGGCTAGAGGGAATATAGCTACAAAAGGCAATCAGGTCAAAGATACACAAACAAATCCTATTTTTATGGTTACTATTTTTATTGTAATGGATATGGTCATAAGAAAATAGAATGTTGAAAAAGGGCTAACAATTTTAGAAATAAGGAGAAGGAAAGTCATGTAGAGTCAAGTAGAAGCCAAAACTCTTTTTCTCCTCTATCAGGCTTTAATGAAGAGGCCATAATATGTTACAAGTGCAACAACTTTAGACACATAGCTTGGTACTATAGAAGTGTGTTTGAGTCAGTCAAGAAGGAATAGAGTTTCAAGGCTGCATTCATCAAGAAGAAATCTCATGCAGGTTCATGGTAGAAGAAACAACCTAAAAAATCTATGTTGGTATAGACAAATTTACATGCAATAAATGAAGAAAAGCCATGGTTCATTGATAGTGGATGTTTGAGGCACATGATCAAAAACAAAATCAAGTTCATAACCTTGAAGAAGATCAATGGTGGCATAGTGAAATTTGGAGATAATACTACTGCAAGAATTGCCAAAAATGTACACTAAGTTGAGATAATGGTAGAACTAAAACTAAAAATATTTTGTATGTAGAAGGTCTTAAGCATAATATTTTAAGTGTAAATCAAATGTGTGATTAGGGGCACACACTAAAGTTTTATACAAAAGGTTGTAAAATTAGGAGAAAAGATTCAGATGTGTTGATTGTCGATGCTCAGAGAATAGGCAATAATTTCTGTATGTTATTAGACATCAAATGTCAAAGATGTTGTTTGAGTCAGATTGAAGAAAATTGGATATGGCACAAGAGAATGGGTCACATAAATTTTGTCAATCTTGTCAACATCAAAAAAAATCAAGCAGTCATAAATCCTCCAAAGATTAAAAATCCATTAGACACACTTTGTGAACCTTGTCAGCATGGGAAGTAGGCCAGAAGGTGGTTCCAAAAAAAAGAGTACTCAACCACTCAAATGTTAGAGATTGTTCACAATGATCTATGTGGACCTATGAGAACTAAAAGTACTCAAGGTGAGAAATATTTCATGTTGCTTATTGATGATTTTTCACGTATGACTTGGGTAATGTTTTTAAAGAAAAAATCAGAAGCTTTTAGACATTTCAAAGATTTAAAGCATTAGTTGAGAATAAAACCAATTTGAATATTAAGTGTCTAAGATTAGATTAAAGAGGAGAATTCATGTTGGATCAATTTATTGAGATTTTTGAAGACCATGGAATAAAGATACATTATTCAAAGCCAGAACTCCATAGCAAAATGGAGTAGTTGAGCGGAGAAATAAAATAGTTTAGAAGATAGCGAGGACAATGCAAAATAAATCCAAAATACTAGATAAATATTGGAGAGAGGCAGTTGTTACAGTAGTGCATATTTAGAATATAGAATTATTGAAAGTTAATAGTGAAAAGACTCCTTATGAGCTATGGAAAGATAAACTAGTAACAGTTGATTATTTCTTAGTTTTCGGTAGCAGATACTTCATAAAGAGAATCAATGAAAAACTTGGGAAGTTTGAATCTAGAGCAGATGAAGGTATATTTCTTGGTTATCCTTGAAAAATTAAAGATTATAAATGTTATAAAAAAATAACCAAGAAAATTGTTGAAAGTGCAAGTGTCAGGATAGAAGAAGATGGAACATAAAGAATCAATGATCCAGTAGACATTCTTGAAATCATTGAAGAGGAAGAATTTGAAGAATCAGATGAAGATGAGAAGAAGGAGAAAAAGGACACAAAAACTCCATCCAAATATGTTTAGAGAAATCATAATGAAAGTGACATCATCAGGTACATAAATGAAGGAATTCACACTAGAAGAATGATGGTAAGTGAATCTGAGCAAGTTAATTTCTCTTTGTTATCCAAAATTCAGCCTAGAACATTTTTAGAAGCTAGACATGATAATCATTGGATTAAGGCTATGGATGAAGAATTAAATCAAATAGAAAAGAATGATACTTGGGAATTAGTGTTGAGACCAAAAGATCACAATGTGATAGGAACAAAATGGAGAAGTGATCAAGAATAAAGCAAAATTAGTATGTAAAAGATATGCTCAAATTGAAGGAATAGATTTTGAAGAAACTTTTGCACCAGTGGTAAGGTTAGAGGCTATTAGAATGTTTCTTGTATATGCAGTGTTTAAAAATTTTGAAGTGTTTCAGATGGATGTCAAATCTACCTTCCTAAATGGTAATCTAGAAGAAGAGGTCTACATTGAGTAGCCTAAGGGATTTATTCTCTCAAATATTAGTAGCCATATATTTAGATTGAATAAAGCATTTTATGGATTAAAACAAGCTCCTAGAGCTTGGTATGCAATACTTGATAAGTACCTATAGGATCAAGGTTTAGGATTTGCTAACAGTAATCTCTACATCAAAATAGAAGGTGATCATCAATTGATTGTTGTGGTATATGTTTATGACATCATTTTTGGAGGAAACATTGAAAAGATGACAAAAGAATTTTCTAATAATATGCAAAAAGAATTTGAGATGTCTATGCTTGGAGAATTGTTATTTTTCTTAGGATTGCAAATATTTTAGTCAGATAAAGGAATTTTCATATCTCAAAATAAATATGCCAAGGAAATGTTGAAGAAATTTGGTTTTGAGGATTGTGTACAAGTTGGCACACTAATGTGTATAGAAAATAAGGTGAGTAAGGATGAAGATTCACCACTTGCAGATCAATTTGTGTATATATCTATGATTGGTAGTCTTTTATATTTGAAAACATTGAGGCTAGAAGTCATGCATGCAATATGTATGGTTGCAAGATATCATTCATCTCTAAAAGATAGTCATGTTCAGTTGGTGAAAGAATATTCAAATATATCAAGGGGACATTGGATTATGGATTATGGTATCCCAAAAGTAGATATTTCACTTTGGTTGATTATATAGATTCAGATTGGGAAGGGTACTTGGAAGACATAAAAAGTACAAGTGGAGGAGCTTTCTTCCTTGGTGATAGCTTAGTATCATGGCTAAGCAAGAAGTAGAATTTCGTATCACTTTCTATAGCTGAAGTAGAATACATTGTAGTGGTATTATGCTGTACTCAATTTCTTTGGATAAAGCAAACTTTGGAAGATATCAAGGTAAAATATGATGAACATATTTCTATTTTTTGTGACGACACAAGTGTTATTAATATTTTGAAGAATCTAGTGATGCATTCAAGAACAAAACATATTCCCATTATATATCACTTCTTGAGAGAGAAGGTTAAAGATTAATAGGTTAAGATGGAGTATATCAGTACTACAGAGTAGATTATAGATATTTTCACAAAGGCACTATCAAAAGACATTTTGAGTATCTATGAGAGAATTTGGGAGTAATTTTTTTTACTTCCTACCATTGAGGTTCATCATTAGTTGAGGGGGAGATAAGTGTTAGCTCCAGGTAGGCCCTTTGCCATTGATGTCAAAGGGAGAGAATAACAAGTACAGGTATAGGTATAGGTGTAGAAATAGGTACATAGAATAGGTACAAGTTACTACAGTAAGGGGCAGTTACTGTATGTTTTTAAGATGGTAGTATGTGTAGGTTTTAGGATGTGTCAATTTCAATTTGAGGTTGCCATCAATGACAAAGGGGGAGATTATTGGAAATATTGTCATTGATGTCAAAGGTCTAGCTTTATTGGTGATAAAATCCCCATTGCATTTAATGGTGTTTTTAATATTCATATATTCGCTAATGTGTTAATATTTATTTAATATTAATGAATATATTTTTGGTTGCATATAATTCAAAAGAGGGCCCATGGAGAAGTCAAAGAGTCATGGGGTAAAATATGAAAGAGGAATGGGATGCATTTTCTTATGAAGAGTCATCTTGAGGAATTCCAAGAGTCACCATGTGAAGACAAAAGAGGGTATGGTGCATTTTTCCATGAAGGGACACTTTGAGGAATATGAAAAGTCACCAAGATAAATACAAAAGAGTAAAGGACACATTTGCTAATGAAGGGTCACCATATGACTTTTCAAATACAAGGATACAAAGGGTCATACAAGTCTGGCACTATTTTCTATGAGAATTGAAGGGTCACAAAGGGTGAATGCCAAAGGCCATTTGGAAAGCTATAAATAAAGGCTTGAGAAGCCATTTTTAACATGTAAGAGAGTGCATGGTTTGTATTTTTTTTTAAGAGATAAAAGTCAGAGATATTGTAGAGTTCTAACATTTGTTGAGTAAGCAACATTGAGAGATAGTTTTGTTTTATACATAAGACGAGTTGGGTGCTCCTATGGGTTGGTGCTCACAAATCTTTGCAAGGGGTTGGTTCTCAAAAATAGTTTTTATGTTGGTGCTCGGAAAAGGGGTTGGTACTCCTACAAGTTGGTGCTTGAAAAATTTGTAATTTGATTTGGTTCTCATTCACATACTTGAGATTTTTCTCCATGGTTTTTTCCACTTTGGGTTTCCACGTAAAAATTTGGTCTCTCTCTCTCTCTCTCTCTCGTGTGGTGCATATTATTATTTTAGTTTTATTGCATATCTTGAATGTGTGGTTAAGTGTCTAAAGAAAAGGAATTTGATTAATAAATAAGATATATAATATACTGATTCACCCTCCCCCTCTTAGTATATTTCATGCTTAACACCCTCGTTAAGCCATTTAGTCCTAAAATTTTCATGTGGAATATGGATCTCCTCTAGACTCTACCTTATTCCTTAAAATATACAATAGATTATATAAAATTGTATATATTGATATTCTTTTTTAGATTTGTAAATATATAAATAAAACATGTTCTAATCATGAAGATATGGAAAAACAATTATGTAACTAATAAATTTGTCGTGATATATAATGTTACCCTCTAGCTATATTTAGATGGATGAATTTTGGATTGATAACCACCATCTAAAAATTCTCCTAGACCATTATGGGAATGATCCTTATGTGGTCAACCATGAGCATCTATATCCCCTATCACCATTTCCCCTTGGGGTTGTGGGAAGGGATAGATGTTAACATTCTCACAACTTATAGTCTAGGAGATATAGGAGTATATCTCCTCACCCTCACTGGCCATTGATGCATTATGTATCTAGAATTTATACCAAATACAATGGTGGTAGTGGTGGTGGTGTGTGCGTGTGTGTGTGTGTGGGGTTCCTCTACAAGATAAGTTCCTACAGATGGCTCTTGCCATTTTACCCTCTAGGTAGTATTTTGTAATGAAGTAATAGAAATTTGTTGAAGATAACCAACACACTAATGGTTAGTATCCCACACTAATTGATGAATACCCCATTTCTCAAGGGGATGGGGAGGAAACCCTTAGTATCCTCTACCTCCTCTACCTCTACTTGCCACCATGTTTATTTCTATTACTTAATGTGTTCTTTATTATTTTTGTTTTTTAATATCCTTTTTTTGGTTGATATACACTTGAGTTAATTTAATCTTGTTTATTTTATCCATGTAATGGAATTTTGTGGACTATGTTCTCTTCTCAAGCCTTGTTTTAGCTTAGTTTTCATATGCTTCTAGGGTGTGACTTTTTCACCCATATTTTTTGTATGATAAATGATGTACTATATCTTGTTTTATTAATGAAAGTGTGATTTTCAATCAAAAAAATTAGCAATTGAATAGATCAATACTTTTCATACATTTATAATTGATATAGTGGGTATTTTAGATATTAAAATATGATATTTGGTACTTGAGAATGATGATCCTAACACACATTTACCATGATTTACTTAAGCACTTAAAAAAAGTCCTAATCTACCATTCTCTCACACTTGCATGTTATCTTATAATTCAACCCTTCTATTCTATTATTAATCATCCACAATAACCTCACTATATGTGTCAAACCTATTAAATTTTCTGCATAGACATATTCAATCTCTTTTTTTAGTCTGCATGTACTCAGGCTAGTTCTGTCATATTTGGTTAGTATCACTATTTAGCATTGACATGATTTGGTCGGTACGAACCCACTCCCTACAATGTATATTTTATAAAATCAAACCTATCCTTAAAGGTTGGACCATTTTCCTATCATGTTTTTGGCATGATAAATTACCCAATTGAACTCATATATGAAAAAATAAAGCTCTCATTCAAAAGGAACATGGCACTTATTTAGAGCACATATATACATTATTACACATTACAAAAATCTATCCTATTCTTCTCAAATTGTAAACCTATCATTAGGATTAGTCACAAGAAAATTTAAAATCATTCTAAAAGATAATTCAAATCAATCATTTTAAAGTAACAAATCCAAATCATTAACTACATACATATATTGAAGGAACACAATTGCAAAATCACACTAGGTGGGAGAACTATGTGTGTTTTGATTTCCCTACTTAGAGTATCAAATATGTAGGTAAGAATTATTCATAAAATGGGGGTGATTTGGGTAAATTTATCCCATTTTACTTTCCTCATTTCAAAACTATATATTAGTCATAAGCACACGTAGGGTTTCAAGGAAAAGGATATTGATTTCTAGAGTTGTACAAACTAGTAGGGTTTTAGATCACAAACATAGAGAAATCAAAGGCATATGTAAGTCACTAATCATTATGACTTACTTTGATTTATTACTAATAAAAAATTTAGTATTGACTAGTGATACTAATCCATATTGGTAGAAGTGACCCAATGTAAATAATAAATTAGTTTTGGAACCAAATGAACCATAAGCCTACTTTATCTTGATTTTTAACTCCAAAATATATTCACAGGCAAATAGTTAAATAAAAATTCAAAGTATGCATCCATTTTTTTAATTACTATATTTAGTATATTCCACTTGACAAATAATAAGAATCTATCTTAGTATTTTACATTAGACTATATACTTGAATGCCATATCTTAATATCTAAATTACATTACAAGGTTATATTTTGATTAGATTAAGTTCATCACCTTAATAAAAATTAGGTTAAAAAATATTTTTGAACCCATAAACATATTGAATAGTGAAAAACCTTAGGTTTTATCTTATAATTTCATCCTTTCAAGGTTTTATATGTTTAGCCGTAGTGTTTCAAATTTTATTTCTAATCTCCTTACACAAAAAATTATCTTAGATTTTTTATCCTAGGGTTTCATTGATATCATTTTTTATTTATATACATAAATAATAATTTCACCTTTGATGATATCCTTTTACATACTTGCATTATCCCATCCTCTGTCATCTAAAAAGTCTAGTTCCCTTATACCTCTAAGATGCAATACTAGATTAAGTGGGACCCATATAGAGCATAATCAAATTCCTATTACTTTATCTAAAATGGATATAATGAATGTTTATTCTTTTTTTGATGATGTAATTATTCATAAATATGTGAAAATAAATGATTATGTTGATATGCCTCCATTAGAACATAATAATCAAAATAAATATAATGCTCAAGATAATTATGAGGGCCTCGATAGAATTGATCCTAATGAACTTAATGGGGAAGATCATGACCAAGTTAAAACCTTTTCCAATTTTCATCAATGTCATCAAGACATGGGTTAAGTTTTCCAATTGATCTTATCATCTAAGGCCACACACCAAGCTAATATTTCCACATATCAAGTACCTCAACAAGATCCATTTTCCATTATCAGCCAATCCTTTATTCTACATTATGTATTCATACCACTACTACTGGTAGTATTTTTATGCCTACACCTTCACTAACTTATGTGACATCCACCCAAGATGTGGGGTAAATAATATACCTTAAACAAATTTCAATACATATTCCTATGAAAGATATGTTTACCCCTCTCTTGATGATTATGCATGTTCCATCACCAACCTATCTTACTACACATTCCCTTGAGTAGATTGTTACAACTCTACATTTCAAGATGTTGTAACAAGATCAAGGTGCATTGAGAGCTAGTCATTCCATGAATTTGTACTCTTTTATCTATAACCCACTAACCCATTAGATAATATATTGCCCTTTCCAATAATATTCTTAGGTCCCTAATTCCACTATATGGACGTAAAGGTGATCTGGAACAACATCTTAGATAATTCCATACAACTTGCTTGGATTATGAATATAATTATAAGCTATTGACCAAATAATTTATAATAAATCATAAGGATTTACATTGAGGTGGTTATATGATATCCCTATCTAATATATAAGATAATTAAAACCCTTTTCTAACCAATTCCTAGTGTATTTTTCCATCAATATCAATGAGAAGTTATCCTATGCATAAATTTCTAAGCTTAAGAAAGGATCCAACCAACCAATCAATGACTATATACTTCGATACAAGATCATGATATATAATATGATCCATATTTTGGCTAATGATAAATTAAACAATAAATTCAAATAAAGTTTGATAATAGATATCCACAAGTCAATTATATTCAATAGATTCAAATCATTTGATGAGTTAAGCTATGAATTGAGGGGAAAATAAGTCAAGTTAATTGATTTGAACAAATTTAAGTATAAATCAACTCATATGAATACATAATTAATAAATTTTAAAATCAAACCACTTTATAATGTACAAAAAAATTCTAATAATAATGAGGTTAAGATTACATTCAATATAGTGTCCCAACCAACAAACCAATTACATGTGATAGCTCTACCAAAGAGGAAATTTTCATGATTATCATCACCTCCTCATGTGATACTAAATAATTTACTTGATTGTAACCTTTTCACACTCTTTACTCCATAAAATATTGGTATAAGTAGGCCTAAACTAAGGAACTATGATTTTAATGCATATTATGATTATTATTATATTGTAGGGAATTTGGTGCATAGATGTTTCAAGATAAGACATAAGATACGATACATTATAAATGGAAACATTATAAAATTGGGTACTCATAAAAAATAATCTATACTTCAACATAATGGAAATCAAAAATTGAATCTATTCAATGATATTTTTCCTAAACATGAAATATTATAAACTAAGGAAATTTTAGAGGTACATTATCCATAAAACATGCATCCTCCACGGGTGACATAGGATAATCCATTATATACTATCATTGGCACAATTAGTGATACTAAACCATAACAACCCATGATCACATTCAATTATAGTGAGATAGTTGATGATGATTCAAAATTTAATAAACTATTCATATGAGCCTACATCAATGAAAAACTTATACTCAATGTCATGATCAAAAATTGTTCAAGTGAGTATATTTTTATATTGACATTTATCCACTCCTTTGGGTATATGCTAAAATATTAAAAAGATACATCAAAATTAGCTAAGGGATTCTAAATATAGAAACATAATACTTTGGGATACATTATATTACCTATTCAAGTATGTTTAGCCATATTATCCATAACATCCTTGGTTACATATAGTAACGGTGTTTTCAAAATTTTGTTAGGATGCCCTTAGATGTAGATACTTCATATAGTCTATTATATAATGCATCGATGCCTAAAGTACATACACTAAAATAGGGTAGTCATATTTCTATATGTGTGGTGTATCTTTTACATCCATTGATATCTCCTCCACACCCACCACCATATAAATTGGTCAATACACATATTCAAGATCATTATTCAAAGATGGTTGATACATATATTTAATATAATTATTCAAATATGGTTGATACACATATTTATAATCATTATTCATAGATGCTTGATACACTTATTTAGGATCACTATTTATAGATAGTTGACACACCTATTGAGGATCATTATATAAACATGATTACTATACATATATAAGGTCTATCTATTTAGCTAGTTATTTAACATAGATCACATAATAGAGTTAATTAGAGAACATTGAAGCCACCATTTCAAATAGTGCATACTCAGTTATCACCATGGGATATTTCACATGTTCCATAGTGAACACATATAGTAGGACACCCTCCTACTGCATAATGAACCCCATAGAGTACTTGGCCATCTATATTTACCTATACTACATTTTTTTATGAGAAATGACTATGATAAATATGGTACATCACATGATTCCTTATCAAATACTGATCCACCCAAAGTTGGTACCTCCTATCCATGATATAAGACCCCTCCACCATGTAATATAGGTGCATCCCATGATCCTTACATTGATAGTACAATTAATTAGATTTTAAAAATCTCAATTACTCTATTGATGGTTGAAAATGTAACATCAACTAATCGACATGTTAACATATCATGAAGTTCAAGGTGGAATCATACAAGTCTAATTGTATGAAGCTAATAATAAATATTAGTTCAAAGGGAATGAAAGTTTTTTTAAAACATTAAGTATGTAAGGTTTCAATAGAATTTAAAACTTAACCAAATAATATGGAATCAATATTCTTTCAAAATATTAAGATATTATCAAACTTTCTAAGACAATAGAAATCAGATTGGATCATCACAATCAAATAGTAAAATGAAGCACTATAAAGTTTTTTTTATTTATCAATTTATTTAATTCAAGTAACTAGATATTGGATTTTAGAATTTACCTTATATTATTAATTCTACCTAATAGAGTAAATACTATTGAAAAGATAATAACTTAGAGGACTCAATTTTATAAATAAATGAATAATGTTTATCATTGTGAGAAACTTATTTGGGATCACTTTCACTAATCAAAAAATATTCTCAAATATGATTCAAAATAATTCATAAAATTCAGACAAAGAACCAAGAATTAAAAATAAAAAACAATAAAATGAGAAACTAAATAAGCAAACACAAAGTCTAAATTAAAGAGATAGAAATAAAACTAATTGAATATTAAAAATTATTAAAATTATAAATAAGTGGATTATAAATACTAACTATTAAAAATCCTATTAAATCTAAACTTGTGATTAAAACTAAGAAAAATAAATAAATAAATAAATAAATGTACATAAAATATAAAACTAACAAGATTAATGCAAAGAAAAATGATAAAAAAAAACTAGGGACTTAACAAAAAGATAATGAAGTAAAATAAATTAATATAATTATCAAAAAAATAAATATTGAGTAAAACTATTATATAAGAAATTAAACTAAACAAATAATAATAATAAAATATTGTGAAATAAAGAGAAGTATAATAACTATAAAAAAAATCATTCAATTCAAAATATTAGATAGATGAAGAGTAAGGAAAACATGGATAATGAAAAAAAAAGAGTTGAAGACACTAAGGATTTTGAATTTGACACTTTGTAAGAAAATTAGAATGTACCTCATAGAATCAATAATAGTCCTTAGATGGAATAAAATTATAGTAAGGTGGATACTAAAAGTCATCATAAAGATGTTGTAGGTCGCAAGATAACTGACATGTCCTGAGTAAAAGTCACGAGTGGTAATAGCAACAAGGAGGTATGAGATTGTCATAAAAAAGGTGTTGCATTTACTAGATTAATAGACACGACCCAGGGAATAGTCACAAGTGGTAATTTTTTGAGTATTGAAAAGAACCCACCTACTAAGTTCCATTTGGAAGTTTTCACTCTCTCCAGGGTGGATTGGGTCTTGGGAAAATGATCGATGGGAATGGACCTCTTAGATGTCCATCCAATCCTGTCAACTAAAAATAATGACACTTGGGTCAATATTCCTTCCATTATAATAAAATTGGTAGATAGTAAGCTAGAAAAATCCCTTTTATCTAAGGTAAATGGATTCATACCTAACATTGATTCCCTTAGGAAATGGGCCAACAATTGGTGGAAGACTAAGGGTCAACTTGAGGTAGTTGCTTTATCCAGGGACTTATTCCTTATTAAATTTACTAATCAAGAGGATTTATTTAGGATCCTTATATAAGGACTTTATTTCATGTCTAAAACTAATGTTTCCATTAGATGTTGAAAATCAAGCACTAACCTAAACATCATAGATTTGGAAGATATACCCATGTGGGTGTTGCTTCTAGAGTTACCTCTAGAATACTGGGAACTAAAGATTCTTTTTAGTGTTGCAAGGGAATTAGGATAGCTGATCAATATTGATTTATTAATCATATCTAGTATATTGCATCCAAATTTTAGGTATTTATTTTAGTAAACAAACTTATTCTGCATAATATTAAGCTAAAATCAAAATATGGGGTTTCATATCAAAAAATCAAGTATAAAAACTCCAATCTAATTTGTAATGATTTCAATACTTGGTGTCATTCCTTTAATTATTTCCCTAAACCTCCCTTTTCCCATGCACCTGTCCCTTGTCTTGGCCTCCCAATCAGCTCTTTTTGAGACCCCTCCAAAAAAAATCTTAGTTAATCCTTCAACCTCACTCTCACCTCACCACCCCCACCTCAATCCCTCCTCCCTCTTGTGGTCTCAATTCCCCAAATAATTCCCCTAATTCCCTCCCAATTGGGAATAACATGGCTAACCAACCCCCTCCTAATGTTTTTATTCCTACTTTGGATCCAAATCATAAAGGGGCCCCTACCAAACAAGATTTATTAGATTTCAATGTTACCTTGAAAGAAACATTCCTCCAGAGTCCCTCTCTTAAATATATACTTAATTAAACCCCCTATTTTTTATGATTTCTATAGACTCAACCTTCAAAATTCTAATGGATTCATGGAAGAAAAAGGAAGTAACACAACATTTGTCTTAAAATTGCCTAAGTGTTGAGGACATTGAACCTTTTCCAAGCCTAACAAGCACCACCTAGTTAGAGTTGTTTAACAATGGAGGATCTACCCAAAATGAGAACCTAGGTGATAACTCCCTGAGTTGAAATATTGTATCCCCATCAAATAATAATAAAAGAGAATGTTCCACTCTAGAAAAAGAGGATGAAGTAAACTGGACATAGGCCAAGTCAAAAAGAGGCTAGAAGAAATTGGATATTGGAGAAGGATAAAAACAAATCCTAAAATAACCCCAAATAATGTTTTTTGAAAGAAGGAAACTACTAATTAAATATCCAAGGGTTGTCAAAAAAAACCTTAAAAACCATTTAACTAGAGAAAAGCAATGAAGTTAATTTTTTAAAATGTAAGGGGAATGAATAACCCCAAGAAGCAAAAAATGAATGGTAATTTGATAAATAGAAATAACCTAATGATCATCCTTTTAAAATAAACCAAAATGTCAAAATAAATATTCAAGAAATGTAGTAACATAATATGAAAATAATCAAAGTTTTATGTATGAGCTTGAATGGTGCCTCTGGATGAATTGCTACCTTATGGAACCCTCAAGAATTGGAAGGGAAAACCCTCATCAATATTAATTATCATATGGATATGCTCTTTATAAAAAAATATCCAAGGAAGAGTGGATCATATCTAACCTTTATGATCCCAATTCTAGACTAGCTAGGAGAAAGATTTGGGAGGACTTAATGGCTTTTAGGAAAATCAACAAAAATTAGAAATGACTACTAGCAGGGGATTTCAATTCTCCTCTGTCACCAATGGAAAATAAAGGTAGCCTTACTAAATTCTTAGATATAATGGTAGATCTCAATTATTTAATTGTATAATCTATTCTTTTGTATGTCAATCTCAAAGGAAATCCTTTTACTTAGACAAACTGAAGGATAGGTGAGAATCTATTATAGATTAGACTAGATAGGTGTCTAGTATCCTTATGTTGGGATCTTCATCATAGAAACTCTTTATCTTCTCCCCCCATAATTAGTTCAGATCATAATCCTATCATCTTTGAAGGAAATATTATCCCCAAAATGAAAAATATCTCATTTAGATTTGAAGTTATGTGGATACACCACCCAAATCTACACGAAGACATAAAGACTTGGTGGAAAGAACCCTTCTTAAGATCTGACATGTTCATCTTGGTTAAGAAACTCAATCATCTAAAATCAAAAACAAAAATTTTGAATAGGGAGGTTTTTGGTAATATCTTTAATTAAAATAAAAACATTAAAGAAGAAATCAAAAAACTTGAAAACTACTCCTCTCTATATGGCACTAATGAACAGACTTATGCTCTTAAGAAGCATCTTCTCAGTGCCTATCATAACCTTGAAGATAAAGAAGAATATTTATGGAAATATAAGTCTAGATGCCTTTGGATAAAGGAGGGTGATTGGAATTAAAAAAAAATCATCAATAATCATCTAGAAATAAAAACAAAAATCTGATTTTGGAGTTCATACATGATGATGGTAGGAAATGCAAAAACCCATAGGATATCAACAACTAGATTATTCAATAGTTTTTGGATATGATCAAATAAAGTGTCTCGCCATATAAATATTTGGAGGAAATAATGATTCACAATATACCAAGCCTTATTTCTCAAGCTAAAAATACCACAGTCTTAAAACCCCCTTAGCAGAGAGACATTAAGGTTGCAACATTCTTAATGGAAGGAGGTAAGGCCCCCGAGCCAGGATGGATTCCCTCCTATCTTTTTTTAGAAATTTTGGGATATCATTCACACATAGGTGGAAGTTAATTCCTTGGAATTATTCATATAAAGTACAATTTTAAAGGACATGAATAATGCCTTTCTCATGCTTATTCCTAAAAATCCTAAAGAAAATCATCTCAAAGACTTCAAACTAATAAACTTATATTTTATGGCTTACAAAAAAAATTCAATGACTCTGGTAAGAAGAATCCAATCCATTATAGAGAGAAACATAGAATAACATCAAGGAGACTTTGTCTTAGACCATCAAATCATAGATGGGATAATCACTATACATGAGGCAATCCATCCCACACATTTGAACAATAATCATCGAATGTTCATCAAACTTGATATGAACAAAGCATAAAATAGAGTTTCTTAGATATTCTTGGATAAAATATTAGAGAAATTTGGATTCAATTCCTCCTTTAAAACCATTGTTTGGAGTTACATCTCCACTCCTAAGTTCTCAGTCATAGTCAGTGGGATCCTAAAAAGCTTTTTCTTAGCCAATTGAGGTCTAAGACAATGGGACCCTCTATTCCCTATTAGAATATTTTCATTTATGTCAAAGGGAATATTCAACATAATTTTTTTGGAAGACAAATAAAATTGTTGATGAAAGTGAATGGATCTATCAAAAAGTAACAGAATTTTTGGATGGAAATTTCCCATCATAAGTATGGCATTTTCAAAATGGATGCCTACCCATTTGAGCATAAATTTTTTATATTAAAATTATCCATAAGGGACCAACACTAATCACAATGGACTATCATTACAATATTAATTTTTAGTAGAAATTTATTAATGAAGGACCTAGCATCAAAGAGATTCATATTGTAGCAATTGAAGATGAGTTAAAGTATTTTTTATGATGGTTTAAACCCCTAAACATCATATCATTTGTTGTTGTTTTTTGAAAGAGTCTACCTTGGGAAAATCACCCCTTTTGGAGGGTTAATTGTGTTTTAATTAAAATAAAATTTTAAAACACACCTTTTTGGTGAAAGGGTGTCTCTTGAATAGGACACCACTATTGGGTGAATTTTTTAAAGGCTATATATGGGAGAAGAGATGTGGAAGTATTATAAGCATTCAATTTTATTTAAGATCATATAAGTGTGAGAGAAAATGAATAGAGTAAGATCATATTTTTTTTTATGCATATCATTTAAATGAAGAAGAAAAGAAAGAAGAGTGTTATTCAAAAGATAATTTCTTTTGTGTGGGGATTGGTGTATCTAGGAGGTTGGTGCCTTCAAATTTTTAGAGTTGGTGCTTGGTATTTGGGATCAGTGTCTCCAGTGGGTTGGTTCATACAAAAACTTTTTATTCATTTGTATTTTTGACTAGATTTGGATGGTATATCCAAGAAACTCATCACTTATGGTTTTTTCCTAAAAGGGTTTTCTATATAGATCTAGTGTCATAGTGTTATCTCTTTTTGTGAATGATTTATGTGTGAATTTTAGTTTTAAATTAAAATTTTATGTAATACTAACTCACCTTTATTATTATTAGTATTATTTATCAATTGGTATCAAAGTGGGTTCCTTTATAAATAGTCTAATTGATAGAAGGTAGATCTCAACAACACACATGGCTAGTCATCGAGCACAAGAGGGTTTATCCACAAATAAGGCTATGCTATTTGATGAAAAAAATTATGATTTATGGAATGTATTAATGAAAAACTATCTAATGGATTTAGGGTTTAATATTTGTAAATTGGTAGTAATGGGATATAAAACTCCTCAAACCCTACTAATAGATCAAATAGAAAGAGGGCCAGTGAAAATAACACCAAATATTTAAACATAATATTATGTGACTTGTCTAAATTTGAGTTTTTAAAATTTATTCATTATGACATGACAAATTAGACATGGGTAAAATTATATAATATCTATGAGGGGGATACCAAAGTGAAGTACGCTAAGCTCCAAACCCATAGAAGGCAGTTTGAGAGTCTAAAATGAAAGAAGAGGAAAATTTTGAAATTTATCTTCTTCATGTGGATGAAATTTTGAATACCATCAAAGGACTTAATGAAATAATATAAGAGATAATAATAGTACACAAGTTACTAATATCTCTCCCCTTACGATTTGATCCTAAGGTTTTGGAAATTGAGGAAATAAAATATGTAAACACGTTAAATATTGATGAGTTGCATGGAATTCTCATAGCATATGAAATGAGGACAAATACATAAAAACTATAAAAGAGAGAAGTAGCCTTTAAATCTTAAAAGAAATTCAAAAATTCAAAACCTAAGTCAAGTGATGAATCAAAAGAAGAAAAAGCTCTTTTTATGAGAAATCTTAAAAAGGGATCTAGCAAGTACAAAGGTAATCTTCCTTTCAAATGTTTCAATTGTGGTGAGATAGGGAATTTTGATGTTAAGTATCCTCATACAAAATATGATAATAGTGATTAAGAAGAACATTATAAGGTAGGAAAGATTAAGCATTCATACAAAAAGAATTATAAGCCAAGTAAATATGAAAAAAGAAAATTTTTGATAGATATAAGAAAAGCCTCTACACTAAGGAGATTATCTCATAAGAAGAGAGTAATGAGATGACTTTAGAGAGTGATAAAGAATAATCTCTTTTCAATGAAATATAAATAAATAATGATGAATACAAAATGTTTCTATAAGTTGAATAAAATCATGAGGATGAAAGAGAAGTGGATCTAGAAGAACTTGTCTATGCCTTGAACAAAATAAAAAGGCTTAAGAAAAAGAATTTGAAGAAAAAAATTTAGATTCATAAATATGAATAATAAGGTAGAAATTTGAAAATGAACATATCTCAAAGATTCAAAGAGTATAAAAAGATCATTACCAGTCTAAACACTCAATTAGAAGAGGTGAAAAGAATTGAGGAGGTAATAAGAGATCAGTTGAAATCAAAAGAGGGAAAGTTTACTAAGCTTGAATCTAAAATTATTGATTTAAGAAAGGAATTGGAGAATTCTATTGTTAAGCTGAGAAATAGCTTAAAATTTGAAAAGAGCATCAAGATCTTGGATAAAAATTTTATATCCAAAATAAATCATTCATCAAGACTGATATTGGCTGTGAGGAGAAACAAAATATCACCAAGGATATTTCAAAAGATGTTGAATCATCAAAGAAATAATATAAGATTCCTCAAAAGAACAACATTCCTCAAAGGATGACAAAGATGAGAACAAGTGGCATGAGGTTCCCATAAGATAATTCAAAATATCTTTATATACAAGGTAGTCTTACATGATTAAGTGTCAAAACTCCTTTTATGGCTATTATTTTTATTGCAACACTTTTGGTCATAAAGCAATAGATTATAAGATTTAGGCAAGGAATAATAGCTAACTCATTTGTTGTACTATCAAATTACAATGAATATGATATTGTATGTTATAAGTAAAACAAAATTGGCCATATAACATGATATTGTAGAGGTGTTTATTTAGAGAATCTAAAGCAAACCAGGAAAGTGGATACCCTAGCCAAGAAAAAACAAAATCTACAAAAGCTTAGAAGAAGAAATAAGAGGAAGAGAAAGAGAAAGAGAAAGCTTTGCTCATTCAAATTGATTTTCATGTGTAAAATGAAGAGAAACAATGGTAAATTTATAGTGGATGCTTGAGCCATATGACATGAGACAAGATCAAGTTCCATTCTTTAAACAAAGTAAGTAAAGGAATAGTAAAATTTGGAGACAATGCTATAGCAAGGATAACAGGCAAAGGTAACATGAGTCTAAATGATAGAAAGATAAAAATTGAGAATGTGTTGTATGTTAAAGGTTTGAAGCATAATCTCCTAAGTGTAAGTCAAATGTGTGATCAAGGACACATCCTCACTTTTTATCCTCAAGGTTGTGAAGTAAGAAAAGTTGGTTCAGGAAGATTAGTTGCAGATGCAAATAGAAATACAAATAAAATATATGTGCTTAGTGAAGTAAAGAAAGAAAGATGTTATATGACATAATCAAATGAGAGTTGGTTATGGAACAAGAGAATGGGGCATATGAATTTTTAAAATTTGGTAAAAATCAACAATAAGTAGTGTGTGAAAGATATGCCAAAATTTACAAAACCTTCAAACATCATTTGCAAGCCATGTCTGCATGGAAATAAAAATAAAGGTAGATTTAAATCAAAGTATTCAATAATAAAGCCTTTGGAATTAATCAATATAAAATTGTGTCAGCACCAATAAATCAAAGTATATAAGGTGAGAGTTACTTTCTATTTTTAATTGATGATTATTCTAGAATGACATGGGCTAGTCTTCTAAATGATAATTCGAATGTATTTGAGAACTTTAAAAAATTTAAAGCTTTAGTAGAAAATGAAATGGATTTTTAGATAAAATTCCTAAGGTCATATCAATGGGGTGTGTTCCTCTTGAATAAATTCAATGAATTTTATGAGGAACATGGAATAAGAAGATAACTCACAGCTACATAAACCCCACAACAAAATGGAGTTACTGAAAGAAAGAGCTAAATAGTTTAGGAGATTTTAAGGACTATGTTGAATGAGTCCAAATTGTTTGATAGGTATTGGGCATAATAAGTTAAGATGGTAGTTTACATCATTAATAGGGAACAAATTAGAGTAAATAATACCAAAACACCTTACAATATATGGAAGGGTAAACGAACTATCGTTAAATAATTTATGGTGTTCAGAAGCAAATGTTATATTAAGAAAAATGATGGAGATTTGGGAAAATTTGAATCTATATTTTATGAAGGTATTTTCCTTGGATACTCCCCAAGGAGTAAAGATTATAGATGTTATAATAAAGGACTTCAAAATATTATGGAAAGTGTTGATGTAAGAGTAGATGAGTTTAGATAACATAAGGTGACCACACAAGTAAGTGATCACTTGGAATAATCAGACCAAAATCAAGTCAAATAAGAAATGGAAGAAGAGGAATGGGAAGATACTAAGACACCATCAATATTTGTTTAGAAGAATCATAGATAAAATCTAATTCTTGGTGATAAATATGTTGGGGTACAAACTTGATAGAGGATTATAAGTACATATAAAAAAGTTAATTTCTCTTTGTTATAAAAAATAGAGCCTAAAAATGTTATAGAAGCTAGTAAAGATGAACATTAGTTCAAGGCCATGGAAGAAGAATTGAACCAAATAAAAAGGAATCAAACTTGGGAATTCATTCTGAAAACAAAGGACAAAAATGTGATTAACACCAAATGGATCTTTAGAAATAAATTGAATGAAGATGGAAATGTAATAATAAATAAGGCAATGTTAGTATGAAAAGGGTATGCTCAAGTAAAAGGTATTGAATTTGAATAAACCTTTTCTCATGTTGCTCGATTAGAAGCTATTAAAACTTTCTTGGCATATGATAGTTGTAAGAATTTTAAGGTTTTTCGAATGGATGTCAAATATATGTTTTTAAATGGAAAAATAGAGGAAGAAGTTTACATTGAGTATCCAAAAGGTTTTTTATTGTCATAAAATAAGGATTTTGTGTGAAAATTGAAAAAGTCATTGTATGGGCTAAAACAAGCCCCCCAAGCATGGTACTCAAGACTTGACACATATCTTTTTCAACAAGGGTTCAAAAGAGTAGTAGATAGTAATCTCTACATTAAAATAAAAGGTAATCATCAATTAATTGTTGTTGTATATGTAAATGATATTATTTTTGGAGGAGATGATATAAAAATGTACCAAGAGTTTACCAAAAATATGCAAAATGAGTTTGAGATGTCAATGTTAGGAGAGTTGTCATTTTTTTTGGTTTACAAATTTCTCAATTTGAAAAGGGAATATTTATGTCTAAAACTAAGTATGTAAAGGAGATGTTAAAGAAGTTTGAAATAGAAGATTGAAAACCACTCAGCACACCCATGGTTATAGGATAAAATTTGAGTAAGGATTATGAATCTCCCAAAGTAACTCAAACTCTATATAGGTCAATGATTGTCATCTTATTATATTTAACAGCCTCTAGGCTAGATATCATGAAATTAGTTGGTTTAGTTGCATGTTTCCAAGTAGCTCTAAAATAAATACATGTGAAAGTGGCTAAGTGGATAATCAAATCTCTAAAAGGGACTTTGGATTATGGTTTGTGGTATCCAAGAGGTGAATATTTCACCTTAACAACATATACAAATGTAGATTGGGTAGGTGACATGGATGATAGGAAAAGCACAAATGGAGGAGCATTTTTTCTTTGTGGAAATTTAGTGTCTTGGTTGATTAAAAAATAGCCTTTGTTTCCTTATCCATAATGGAGGTAGAATATTTAGTAGAAGTATCATGTTGCACACATGTTTTATGGATGAAATAGGCTCTAGAAGATATTAAGGCAGAAAATGATGATCTCATTTCTATATTCTATGATAATACTAGTGCAATTAATATTTCAAAGAATCTAGTTATGCACTCCAAAACTAAGCATATTTTGATAAAATATCATTAAGAGAGAAAATAGCTAAAAAGAATGTTAAGTTGGATTATGTTATAAAAAAAGAGTAGATAGTGGAAATTTTCATAAATACCCTCTCAAAAGGGATTTTTGAGTACCTTAGACAAAGGTTGGGTGTGATACCCTTATCATCAAGTCAATAAAGTCTCAAGAAGTAGCATCAGTTTAAGGGGAAAACCATGGGCAACCCTTTTCCATTGATGTCAAAGGGGGATAATTGAAGACAAGGGGAGCAAAGAAGGAGAACTAAATAAAGGGAGAGTTCATGCACTATCTTGTTATAAGATTGACATAAATGAAAAAAGGAGAGATTGTTGGAATATTGTCATTGATGTGAAATGGAATAGTCAATATAAGTGTTTTTGAAGACAAATGGAACTGCTGACAGAAGTGAATGTTACCATCAAAAAGTAACATAAATTTGAGATGAAAATTTCCCATCATAAGTATGGAATTTTAAAAAATGGATGCCTACCCATTTGAGGATAAATTATTTTTATTGAAATTCTCAATAAGGAAGGGACCATCACTAATCACAAAGGACTAGCATTAAAATATTAATTTGTAGCAGTGATTTATTAATGAAGGGCCCAATAACAAAGAAATTTGTATTGTAGCAATCGAGGATGAGTTAAAGTATTTGTTATGATGGTTTAAACCCCAAAACATCATATCATTTATTTTTTATTTTTTAAATAGTCCACCTTGGGAAAATTTCCCCTCTTGGAGGGTTAATTACGTTTTAATTAAAATAAAATTTTAAAACACACTTTTTGGTGAAAGGGTGTCTCTTGGATAGGATGCCACTCTTGGGTGAAATTTTTAAAGGCTATATAAGGGAGAATGGATGTGAAATTATTATAATAATTCAATTTGATTCAAGATCATATAAGTGTGAGAGAGAAGGAAGAGAGGATGAGTAAAAAAAATTTTATGCATATCATTTGAGTGAAGAAGAAAAGAAAGCAGAGTGTTATTCAAAAGATAATTTATTTTATGTGGGGATTAGTGTCTCTAGGAGCTTTCTACCTTCAAATTTGTTGATTTGGTGTTTGGTGTTGGGTATCAATGTCTTTGGTGGTTTTTTGCCTACAAACACTTTGTACTTATTTATATTTTTGGTTGGATTTGGATGGTATATCCAAAAAGCTCATCATTTGTGTTTTTTTCCTGAAAGGGTTTTCCTCATAAATTTGGTGTCACTGTGTTATCTCTTTTTATGAATGATTTATGTGTGGATTTTAGTTTTAAATTAAAATATTATATAATAGTAATTCACCACCCCCCTCTCTTAGTATTAGTATTTCTTATCATCCCCTTATATTTTTATTATCCTAGTTGAATCTCTGGGAAGAGCAATAACTATGGCTAGAAACACAAGTATATCAAAGGAATTAGAATAGCTCTAGGCACCAGACCAGTCTCCCATGAATAATTTTTTGATGACACCTTTTTAATTTTATAATCCACAACAAGATAATCTAATCATTTAAAAATTATACTTTTGGATTATGAGAAAGTGTCCAATCGAAGAATTAATTTCAATAAAAATTTTGCCTTCTTTATTAACACCCAAGAAGGTCTTCAAAATAAATTGGCCAACATCCTCAACTATAATATTAGGAAGCTCCCTTCCATCCATCTTGGACTTCCTCTTTTCATAATTAAACTAAAAGATGAATATTGGAATCCATTGGTGGATAGAATTCAAAAGAAACTTGCAGGCTAGAAAGGTCACCTCCTTACTAAAGACAGTAAGAATAAACTACTTAAGATCACTATTTAGAGTATCCCAATGTACTTCTTATCTATTTTTAAAACTCTAAACAAAATTATAGATAAAATAGAATAGATCCAACATAATTTTCTATGGAAAGGGATGGAAGAAAGGTTTAGGTTCCCCTTGGTTCATTAGGATAAGGCTTGTCTACATAAATCTAATGGAAGACTAAGGATTTGAAAAATAAGAGACATGAAAAAATTTATTCTTACCAAAATGGGCTAGAAAATCCATAAAAAGGATAAATAATGGACACAAATCATTAAGACCAAATACATATAATGTAATAAATAATATAGATTCATATGTGAAGAAGGCTCAGCAGATGGATCGACCTTCTAGAAAGTAATCTCTTATGGAAATAAGCTCTTAAAAAAAGGATACAAGTGGAAAATAGGCAATGGGAAATTGATGGATTTCTAAGAGGATCCTTAGTTATCTCAAATCCCCCTCAACTTTCAACACCCATGGACCAACTTTTCTATCAATTTTATAGTTGAGTGGGGCACTAAATTAAAAGACTACTAGGACTTATCTAAAGGCTCCCTATAATGGAAATCCCTTAATTTTAATACCATCACTTATGAGGAATCCCAATCTCTTATTGAGCTTAATTCAAAAATTCAAAAAATTCACATACCCCACTTTCTAAAGAAGGATTCTATTCTTTGGTTCATTAAAGATAGTGGGTCTTACTCAGTGAAGTCAGGATATTTAGTGGCACTAAAACTAGAAGATTAATGGGATATTTGGTGACCTCTCTAGATCAAACACTTTATCCTAAAAATGAAAAAAAAAATTGGATGATTGTTCAGAACTAAATTCTCAGCATAAATAAACTTATCAAGAAGGGCCTAAAAATTCAAAATCACTACTCATTTTTATTACCTATGCAAAGTTAGTTCATCATCTATTATTAGAATTCCACCTCAGTCTCTTGATGTTCTATAGGTTGCTTATTCATTTTCTAGTCTCTTGGGTCTACCCAGACTCCATTTAGGATCTTATTTAATAATGGAAACCCATGTGGTCACTCTCGTCTCTTTCCTTTTTGTGGTCTCTTTCCCTCCCTCATTACTTTTGGGTCATATGGAAGGCTAGGAATGATCAAATTTTTGAGAATAAGATATCTCCACCTAGGTTAACCTTTAAGCATCTATGTTCTTCTATAATAGATAATTGGAAAGCTTTTATTTGCAAAGACAAACTCACGTACTCCCCATTTGAATCCTCTATTTTTCATTCATGGAATTTGTCTCAAATTATGGAAACATCACCATTGGTGGGAGATCGTCATGCCACCAAATGGTCAAGCCCCTCTTATGGATGGTTTAAACTTAATTTTTGATGGTACATCAAAAGGTAATTTTAGAATGGTTGGAGGGAGGGGTTAATCATGATCATGATGGTTTGGTTTTTACTACTTGTGTAGGTCCCTTGGGTCACCAAAACCAACCACGTTGTTAATTCTATGGATGTCTTTTGGGGAATTAAACTTGCTTCCAATATTTTCATCCCCAACCTTGTCATTGAAGGTGACTCTCTCAATATTATTCATGCCCTTGATGGTAAATTCACCCCATCTCATACAATCAAATGTATAATTGATGATGCCCGCAACATTTTACTTTCATTCAAGCATTTTTACATTATCTATGTGTACTGGGAGGGAAAATTTATGGTGGATAAACTTGCTAATTTTGATGTGTGTGATGATAATCTTGTCATGTGGGATAGTCCCAATAAAATCCCATCTAAAATCCTTTACATCCTCAATAATGATTGCATCCAATCATCACTTTAAGTTGTCTAGGTTTGCACCAAATGATGCATTAATGTATAGTGTGTGGAATTGGATGGTTAATGATTTCCACCCCAATTTTGCATTTAATGTCAATAGGAATAACACTTTGTTCAAATTCTACATAGGTTTAAACACCAAATCTAAGTTTATGGGCATCACTCCTTGCAACAACCTGACAATGGGGGGGAAAAAGACTAACTAGAACCACTTCCATGTTTGGATGTTTAGAATAATAGGAAAGTTTAGAAAAAAATTCCACAAAGGGGGTTTGGCTTTATTTATGTAATGCATTACTTATCACATTAAAAACTTGTTGAAGGATTTTGTTCTTTCATGGAACAAATGAATAATCAGAATGAGGGATCTAAGAATTAATGTCTCAAAGGAAAATATTGGTGAGGTGAAAGACATGCCATGCAATGGGATGAAAGCTTTCAAATAAAATATCTAAAAGTTGGATCTTATGTATAAATTTTCCAAAATTGATGAGGAGTTGAAGATAGATAAAAAAGGATTTCTAGACTTAACCTCCCAAAGTGATGGTCATAAATCTGCCTAAAAGTGATGAAATATCTCACTTTGGAAGGTAATTTCATTGTTACATTCTTGCACCACTTCCTTCTTCTTAATCATTTCAAAGGATAAAAAGTTAGTCTTCCTTTTTACCTATTAAAATACTTGGAAATTATTGCCCTAACTTACCAAGTGAGTAATAAAAATGACATTATTCACCATGGTTTGATTTATCTATTGGTCCAAAAAGGTTAGCCTTTACCAAACAAACCCCTCTCCCTTATAGAAGACCTTCTTGATGAATACTCTGAGCCTCCTGATAATTAGGAGGCTTCCTCTAACCTAGGATACTTCACCCACTCCACAAAATTTAATCATACTCCTCTCAACCACTCTCTATCCCATTAACCACCCTCAACCAAAAAATGCAAAATCACCACCACTCTTGTCAAGGAGGAAACCACCCTTAAAGACACCTTGACCCTCTCCCTAAAAGATTTAATGGGCCAATGCAATAGAGAATTAGGGTTTTTTTATACAAGATATAACAAGTTAGGATGGCCACATTAGACCTCATTACCAACTAGAATCGATTGAAAGTGGCTATGGTGAAACTCAAAAACAACCTAGATGTGGTACTAAATATGGAAGATACTCTACCAGAAAATAAGATGGAGCTAGTGGAGGTTTCTAAGGAATCCCCTTCTTAGGATAAGACCATTTAATTGTAGATGAACACCCCTCAAAGTGTACTAGGGGAAAAATTAAAAAGGTTTTGTTGAAGGAATCTAACCAAGAGTCTAAGGAGGAATAGGAGACTACTCAAGATAATACAAGCTTAAAGGGGCTTTCTAGTTATAGTTAATACTTTATTTGTGGTCTTTCGAGTTTATGTGTTATTTTTATCAATTTATCTTTTTTCTTCTAAGATTATGGTATGTTTATGATTGATTTGAGGCCTTCTCTAAAATTGCTACCATTCTTTGGTTATTTTTCATTTTATTCTACTTTTATTTAAAGTAGTGGTTGTAGGAGCCTTGTAAAACCTACATTATTCACCCTATCTATTAATTTAAAAAATATAAAAATGAAATTGAATTTAGATTTTAAAATAAATTTATTTTATTGATAAAAATTGAACTTCATTACTAATTTATAGAAATTTTGAGAATACACATTGATAAATAGTGAAAACTCAAGATATTGTCACACAACATGTGAAATATTATTAATTATTCATAAAAGACATAAATGTAATCTACATATATCACTATATTATTATGTTGTCCTCAAAAGTTTAATAATCTTGGGCATATTTATATAATCATTTTATAAATAAAATAATCAATCTGTATGTACCTAAGTGTACCAAGAAGTACACTTCACCATCAACGAATGTGTTCTTTGGTCTTCCTGTAAATAACACTTGATCTCATAAATTTATCTCTGAAGAGAAAACATAATATGAATATTGAAATAGAAAGTGTAGACACTATTTCTAAACTATATAGCACCTTAGTCTTGTACACTTGGCAAATACATATCATGGATGTACCTTCAGTTTTTAGACCTTTCCCACTATAAAAAGGTTCACATACACTATCTCTTTGTGCCTCACTACTTATCTCCTAGTCTATCATATGTATTTTAATGACTTAGACCTTTTTTTTTACCTAGAATTTTATAAGCTTGTTTATCTTCCAGCTCTGCAAGTTTTAGACCTATACCTATTTTTCAACTACTTGGAAACTTATGTCCCGGTTAGATACTTATGTCAATGCAAGTGTCCTACCCTAACATGAGTGTCTAGTGGCCTAAAGTCATAAAAATTTTAATTGAAATGTATTCCTATATTCAATCTAAGTTATTTAATGTGAGATATTATCCAAAGGGATTGGTATAAATATAAGATCAACCCTCATTCATTCCTTACCTAAAAAATAATTAGAGATACCAAAAAACTCATTAAAAACATTTTATCAAGAACTCAAGTGAAAAAATATTCCATATTTTTTCCTATTTCCATATTAGTCATAGAGATAGCACATCTATAGGTATAAATTATAAAAGGATCATTCTAAGATCTATATTTTCCAAATTACAAGCTAGGTCACTATTGTACTTGTTTATCACATTTGCATGATTCATACACAATCTAACACATAAGAGATAACTACATAAGTCTGAGGCCCTCTTCAAAGTATAGGATATGTAGGCAATTATCATTGATAGAGGGGTCTTTAAGGTAGATTTACATCATGTGCCCACTAACTTATTTTTCCCACAACCAATATAAATATGAAGAACTAGGGTTTTGCTATTTTATAAGGAGAGATAGTCCATGACCCAAATTTGAATACACCAAAGTGAAGGCAACATAGAGCTCAATCACATTCAAGTTATCACATCCTATTGATTTTAATAATTTTGTACTAGAAACCTATGTTTAAGTTAGATAAAAAAATAAACACAACCATCCTAGATCGACATAAGTGTCCATGGCTATAGAGGTATAATTTATAGAACCAGGTGACTATCCCAAAATCTAAAACTTGTCCACTTTCTACTATTCTAGATTTGGATATGTATTAGCATCAAACCTAAATATCTTATTTTCATTGTTAGATATATCATAGTATTACTTTATATCTTTATCATCTTAGTATAATAATTTTAGTATATGTTTATTTGAGTTTTAAAAATAATTAGCCTACTTTAGAGATAGTCTACAATCCTTATGCCCTAGGCTATCTCTTCCCTCTTTAACCCTATATTTTATTTAATATTTATTTTAGGGTGAAATATTTGGTGAACCTGATTCGTATGAATGAAAAAAATAAATCCTAATGTTTTATCTATTCAAATTCTACAATTTTTCATTTCTAAATAATGGAAAATAGTAATCAAAAAACTGATTTCAAATGGAAGATAAATAAGTATTGATCACTCATCTCAATATTTAAAATGGATTAGTAGATCCATTTTTTCATGTTACAAGATATGAAATTATTTTGCATGATAAGGCTAAGGATTCCTCACCTAGTTATGGTGAATCCTTAAATGGTACTACAACTTATTTCATACCAATGAGTCTACCTACATCTAGTGGGGGAAAATGATATGTATTTTAACCTTTGTTCCCTAAAACTATCATTCTCACATCTTACATGGGAAACCAAAATATTTCAACTCAAATACTGGGTTTGATGCCTATATCCACCCAACCTATGGGTACACATCCTTTGGTGAATTCTCAAATACCCAACATAAAATATCAAGAGGTGCAAGCTCTTGTCCAAACTATAAAACTTTTACAAACTAAAGTTACAAATATTGAGCAATATTCTATGAAATCACCTTATGTTATTAATTCAAAAGAGGTGTTTCATAATCCTCTTGCATCAAAGATATCCTTGCACCATTTTAAATTGATTTTTTTCACCTAATTTCACATTTTATGATGACAAGGGTGATATTGAATAACATCTTTAATCCTTTTATGTGGCATGCCTTAATTATGCATCTAATGATAAAAATTTGAACAAATTATTTCCAAAGAGCCTCAAGGAATATGCTTTGTGATGGTTCTATAATTTACCAACTCAATTAGTAAACTCATTCAATCCCCTCATGGATTAATTTTTGTCACACTTTTCTATTGACATTGCCAAAAAAGTTTCCTATGCCCAAATTTTAAAAATCAAACAAAGAACAAGTGAACCTATCAATGAATATGTCTTAAGGTACAAGACAATGTTGGCTAAAATGACCAATCCTATGGTAGATAAATAAATTCAAGACATATTCATGAAAATATTGCTTTCCCCATTACATAATTCTATTATTTTAAAAAAATTCAAATATTTTGATGACTTGTGCCACATTGTTTGAGATTATGAAATAAAACTTATCTCATTGAATAAACTTAAGTACGTAGAAAATACATTGATTACATCTACATCTAATACCAAGTTTAATATCAAACCAAGTTATAAGGTCAAACCTCCTGATCCTAAAAAATAAATAACTACCATAGTTAATGTGGTGTCACAATAACCCAATTAGCTTGTCTTATCAAATGCACCACCAAGACAATTTACATGATTATCTGAGTCTCATGTTTCATTACTATCATAGCTTTTATAGTGTCATATTATATCTCTCCCTCATCATATGTAGGGTTCATATGAGTATACATCTAACCAAATGGTATGATACAAATACTTATTACAATTATCACCAAGGCCCTGGGTATTTTAAAAACATATGTTTCACCTTGAAGCATAAGATCTAGGACCTCATCGATGACCAAAATAATAAATTTAATGATCCTAAAAAGGAATCAAGTTCACAACTAAGTAACCACCAAAAATAGAAAATATTTAATATTTAAAAATACTTTTCAAATAAGGATCTAGAAGTGCAAATTTCATATAGTTCACATCCTAATACATCACATTATGATCACCCATCGTATGGGATTATCGGTACCTAAATGTAACATACAAGTCCTAAGGTTCATATACCTTTCTATTACTTTTGATTATTATGAGATTAGGGATGATGACTCTGATCTTCATTCCATATTCATTTGAGCATACTTTGACCACCATCATGTACAAAGTGTTATGACTGATAATGGTTCAAGAAAAAAATTGTACCATGACATTACTTATTCATTTGGGTTATACAAATCATGATTTACATCATTTGACTAGTTCAATTAGAAATTTTGATGAGACCTTAGAATAGGTTCTTGGTGAGATTGACTTACCTTTATAGGTGGCTCCCACCCATGTGGATAACACCTTCTAATTTATACCTTCCTCGGTTGTATTTGATATGTTATTGGGATAGATACATAAACTTTGAATAATGCCTTTTATAGTGAATGGGTATGTTAAATACATTCATGGAAATCAGGTAATTAAAGTTTCTAGAATTACATATGAAAATCCTCTTGAGAAAGAGAAATCTATACCCAGGTAGTTAATTTTAAAGCCTACTAAGGTTAATCTTATACAAAAGGGTATGCAACAGGTAATACCATTTACTTGGTGGCTGGTACTTGAGAAACTATTACATCAGAGATCCATAATAGGTTCCATGGAGTCCCCATCTACTACACATCATATCCAAATATCTAGAGCACCTATAGATGTTCCTATTATTGATACTTCAAAGCAACCATAGAATATCAATGATGGGTTTTATGAACCCCTACTCCTACTTTTTTTTCTTCATAATCACATAGTCCTATTTTACATACACAGAGCATCAGAGATACTACAATGATAGATATTACACCTATACATGATCCTCAATAGCATCACTAATTTATTACTCCAAGTTATCAATAATAATATGTCTATGAACATCATTTATAAGCAATCATAAGATAGTATTTTCCTCTCACATATTCCAAAAATATAAAAAAAACTTCAAAAATCCAAAAATATTTTCAACATTCACATATCCTATTAGCTCCTTGACATATATGTTTCTAGTTCCATGTTAGTTAACATCATATTAGTATTTCCTATATACACATGTGGTTCACACATATTTTGAGTGTGATCCAAGCATAAATAGATACATGATCTATGCACTTTTCGATGTTGGGATTTACCTCTACTCACATCACTAGGATGTTAGGGGCATCCACCTATATGATCATGATGCATCTAGGTTATATCATTCTATGGTCATTTTACATTATCATGTTTGATCTCATATATGTAATTACACATGCCTTTATCTAGACCATATATTTTTAAATGAAGTTGATATGTTATGTAATTGAATTTTTTTGATAACACATATATCCAAGGACTAGTATGTTATGTTTATGTTGATTATTTATGAACTTCCTTGAGTGTTTTACCTTGTTATTGTCTTGATTATTTGAAAATTTCAATGTTATTTATTATTTTCAGATCATGTGCCTTTGTTTGCCTCTTTAAAATTTGAATATGTCATTGCTTATTGTATGTTGACATTTGAATATGTCATTTCTTGCTTTGTGGGCATTTGACTAAGTCATGTCCCTTCTATTGTACATCATTGTAACATGCCCCTTGTTTGCAGTCTCCTTGGACCATTATCTCTTGATTTGATTTTTAGTGCTATTATGTGTGTGATTAATTAATTTTTGATATTGTATTATTAATATCTAAACATTACCATGATATACATCATGTATCTTAAGACTTGGTGTGATCACATTATTCATGCTTCAATGATATATCTACCTAGACATGTTCCTTGTATATGATACATGGTACATACACATATTACATGGTTATCTTATCCTTTTGAGTAAGGTAAATACCAGTTATAATTCCCTCACCTCAAATAGGGGCATATTAGTGGGGGCATGCCATGGAGTCATGACTTCCACATTACTTCATAGATTTATATTATAGTGGGGGAATGTTTGGGAAACATGTTTTTTACATTTGTCATAGTTTTATATTTAGTGGGGACATGTTTTAGAAACATGTCCTCCACATTAAAATTTATATCAGGTTTTATATTTCTCCATATATAGTGGGGGCATGATTTGGAAGCATTTTATCCACACTTAGTTTAAAATTGGACAAATTACATAGTTATATCATTTAGATAAACATTTGTCATAGAATTATATACATTGGTACCATTTTTATACATAATTTCAGCATGAGACATATCTAAAGTGCATATGTTATACAATGCATACCTAATATTGTAAAATTAAATCAATTTTAGATTTCTAACACTCTCAGGGACTGTCACTACCCACCATATTGGACCTTTATAGACTATATTGAGCCAATATACTATAGTAGTTACTTCATTTTTGGTATGGTTGAGGTATTTAAATCACTCAATATTTCCAATTTTATAAGTTGGACTTGATTTTATCATCCAACCTCACCATTTTTATAGTGTGAGTTAACTTGGTTCACTCACATCCATTAGGTTATAATTATGGTTGGGTTACACGATTGAGCTAATCCCAACTATTGGATGGAAAATAATCTTTTCTCAAAGGTTTAGGTCATGTTTCCTCTAATATTTCTTTGGATATATGCACTTTATAGATTTATATTTTGTCCTAATCTTATTTTCAATGATTCATAATGATACATATTTGAAATTAAATTTCTAAAAGTCAAGATGGTTACATTGATACCTAGGTTTACTCCTAAACCTTACTATTTTTCAATTTAAATTATTTAAATGCTTTCAATTTCAAATTATATGCACTGATTATATAATGTAACATACTCAATCACTCAAGTTAGACTCAAGAAAATACAAGGTGTGTTATACACACACTTAAGTATGCATTCTTTTTCTATTAAATTAGTAATTTTATTACTAGATTAAAGGGGGGAAATGTAGACACTATTTTTAAATTATATAACACCTTAGTATTGTACACTTGAAACATGCATATCATGGATGCACCTTCAACTTCTAGACCTTTCCCTCTACCAAAAGGCTCGCATACACTATCTCTTTATGATTTATTGCTTATCTCTTAGTATAGCCTATGTATTGTAATTAATCAAACCTTATATCTTGTTGATAATGTTATAAAAATACTTATCTTCCATCTCTACATGTTTTGGACCTACACCTATTTTTCAACTAGCCAGACACTTATATCCCAGTCAAATGTTTATGTTGACACAAGTGTTTTACCTTAATGCAAGTGTTAAGTTCCTTAAAGTCATCCAATTTATAAATGAAACATAGTATTATGGTCAACCTAAGTTATTTAATGCAACCAAAGGTATTTTTGACTTTCTAAGTCACCCCTTCAATCAATGTAAGGCTTCCCAAGTCCCTATAAAAGATTAGCATACCTACAAAGTCCTTAGAACTTCAAGTAAAAGTGCATAGATACTTACCCATATACACTTGAGTCCAAGATAAAGGCATAGATCTACATAAGATTAATATAATTATTCTCACTCACTAAAGGTTTCCAATGCACACTCGTGCATAAATATTTTGGGTGTGTAGGTCAACATACAAGTCAAGGGGTGCATGAGTTCAAGGATGCATGTCCCCAGGTTCTAAATTAACTAAGTAAAATGAATGGTGTTGGAAGTAGCTACATATCATTGAAATCATACCAAAGATATTCATCTTCATGCACACTTAGATTTAAATCCTTCTTCATTCTTATTTGAGATAGTTCCTTACTCATGTAAAGGATCCTACATGTATGCCTTTGAGCTTTGTAGTGCACAACCTTCCTATCAATGCCACATGGTAGCTTAGAATTTGTATTTACCCAGAGCAAGTGATAACCTTTCAAATATCATGTATGTGATCCTCTTGCCTATCAACCAAAAGATACTCCTCTAAGAACCTGCCAAGGCAATGCATGTCAACTTGAAACACCACACCCAAGATAAATTAGGAAGTGCTACTTACCAAATGGAAACTAGATAGAAGACATTGGATATGGTTAATAAAATTTTGAGGAATTGTTAAAATAATTAATACAAAAGTGGTTACTTGACCTTAGAGCTTGGTTTCATACCATCCTTTGATACTGATAGGAAAATCTTTCATTCTCTAACACACGTGTATCTAGAAGTGATCCTGCCATCAACCTAGGTCCAATCATCAAACAAACTTCAAGAAGCATAGCCATCACATCTTAAATGGATTAAATGCTTCACCCATTGCCCAAGTGGCACATTAATTATAAAACTCACTTGATATTCTATAAAATCTTGGTTCTTTCATTATAAAAGGGTCAACATATTTTTTTGTAGCCTCACACTACTAAAATTTGCCCTCCATGAGTACTTGTATTGGTTAAGTCTTGTAGATTAATGAGAATTAAGTTCAAATCTTTCTATTCTTTTGATGATTTGTCTGATATTTATTTTTATTCATCTATGAATTTGGGTAGTGTTCACCCCTCTCTATTTTCCATTCCCTGCATCTCTTTGTTGAACTCAGAACACACTTGTAGGTCATATCCTATACACACTTAAGTCTATGTTGACACTACTTGTGGACCATTTTTCATACCTCTCAATATATCATTATGTTTCCATGCCTCTATGAGAAATACTTATTTATTTGGATCATCCTTAGCATAAGCTATGTGGAAATATCTTATTCTCAAGCATTTGTAGTATGTTTATGGCAGTTATGAGCACTTGCTTTATTTTAGGTGCATCAACTTTTGTTTTATGCACTCTCTTACCTTCTCCCTCCCTTTTCCTCAAAAAATCATTAGGTTTAAACTAGAAATAGGATATCTTTTTTCTATTTAGGTATGCACACTATTATTAAACTAGGTGCACTTAAAATAAAAGGAATTTAGTCTACTCTAGAGACTCATCCCAAGGAGTTCAAGGGTCCCACACCTTGGGGAAATTTACATCATTATAGTTTGACAAATGAAACTCACATGCATATCTATGTCATAATAATTCCATGTCCAGTGCCTTGGAATCTTACGTCCCACATAAGGCCTTCATATTTAGTGTCCCACTGCAAAGCTTCCCATGCTACAAAGCATCCATAGGTGTATGTTTTGAATGATAATAGTTAATATCATGATTGATGACACCAAATTGAATAAGCTATATAATTAATGCCTTATTTAGTTATTAAGTATAGTAGAAACTTGACAAAAGCACCTGGTGACTCCTAACATCTCTGGTTCATAAAGACTAGTCCCCTATTTATATGCCAAGAATAATAAGATCATCTATAATAGGTGTTGATTTTCATTTCACTAAGCTTATAGAACCATCTAGAAGAAGGATATTTAGAGCATCTTCATCCCCTAACAAAATTCATGGAATAATCCATACTCCATCCAAAACTCATTCTACACCATCATTTAAAAGGTTATATTCCAAGAGGGGCCTATTCCCTATTTCATTCATGATCATGCCAATGAATTAGGTATTTATACCATTTAATGAATGCAACCCATTATTTCTAGTGTAGTATGATGATATTAAAATGTTTCCTCTTAAGATCCTACTATATTTCATGGGTGAAAGTTCAACTTCTTTATGTAGCATATCCAAGACCTCACAAATATCTACACAATACACCATGTCACCCAAGATAATGTTACATTTAGGGTACTAGATTATTCCTTGAAAGTAGAATATCTCAAATAGTACTAAGGCTTATAACCAAACTCCATTCACAATTGGGATGAACTAGGTGAAGAGTTATAAAAGTAGTTTGAATATTAGAGTGATCACCTGTCCCTGATAGAGTAGCTCATGACCATAAAGTGAGAACCATATGAAACAATGGTAAATATAAAATTTTGATTCTAGACAGTCTAGGATAGAATCCTAGACTTGTGTAATCCATATCCTATCACTGCATTTTTATATTTCTTAAAATCTCTTAATATCAATATTATAGTGATGATTTAATAAATGGGAGGTAAATTTCTCCCTAATGCTTATGAGGTAACGATGCACATAGAGAATTATTTGATTCAAGTAGGCAATATTTCACCTAAACCCTCTACCTTGCCACATAACTGCATAACCCACACTAGCACCTATCCTTACTATAGTAAGCATAACTACTTTATAATTCATTCCTTACAATGAATTACATGAAATAAAGATGTTATTCCAAAGTTTTAGGA
The DNA here is from genome assembly GCA_037957365.1 of Torreya grandis. Classification (NCBI taxonomy): domain Eukaryota; kingdom Viridiplantae; phylum Streptophyta; class Pinopsida; order Cupressales; family Taxaceae; genus Torreya; species Torreya grandis. The sequence continues at coordinate 548,224 of JARHVA010002403.1, forward strand.
ATGAGTTGGTTTCCCTTAAAAGTTAAAAAGCATAGTATCCTAGATATCATCAGCCTTTCACTCAATAATACCAATTAAATAGACCGCCCTACCAAGGTGGTGCATAGGTAAAAAACTATCTCACATATAAAAAAGTGCCTTATTCATAGAATTTTGATGCCACTAACACCTCCAAAGCCCTTGTCCTAGTAAAAAATAATATAGGATAGGATATTGAGTGGTGATTTACATGCAACCAACAACACGATCAAGTTATATACACAAATGGAGTTATTAACTATGGACTTATGGTGAAATGTATGCCTTAGTTTTAATAAAAAGTAAGTAGTGTAACGCCACAAATAGGAGAGGTCTAATCACCATCCCAATCATAGGATGGGTCAGCCTTCATAAATTGGTAGGAGGAGGATTGCAACTATGTGAATTGAGGTAACATACTTGATATAGGAAGCACTCCAATTAATTTCAACACAATATTTAAGAGAAGAGTTATAGAAGTTGTACCAGATGTAGAGCCCTTACCTTTAGTATCCCAGATCAATCATGCGAGTGTGTAAGCTAAAGTGCCCATTCAGCCCTTACACCTAGAGAAGGCCATGCAGAATGAGAGATTATCCCAAACTAGTGTGTTAGTATTAGAATAACCTACCATTCCAAAGCCACAACCAAAAGGATACCAAGATCCTTTCAACATATTAGAGTAGATGAAGAACATTAGCCTCAATGTTACAATGTCAGACACACTTACCATTCCAATTCAATAGAATCTATTACAAGACATGCTAAAAGGCTTCCAAGAGTGTCATGTTCCTAGAGTGGTGCCTACCAATTTTACAAGTTCATGACAACCAAAGGAAGAAGCACAAGTGTTCAATGCTAGTAGTAAGCCACCCCCACTCTATGTATCCTTAATTATTAGTTGATATATGGTACATAACTACATGATCAACTCTGGTGCAATAAACTTGGTAATAATAAATAAGATTGTGAACACACATGGAATTACATATGCCCTTATTTTAAAATGAATAGTCAAGCTTGATGGCATAACAATCAAGGTTTCAGGTATAATCAAATATTTAAATCTAATGTTACATGTATGCCCAAGACTTTCTATTGCATAGGACATTGCAGTCATTGATCTTACCCCCTTAATTTTCCATTTACCTCTCTAGAGAATTCATGGTAAAGATGGGTAGATATTTGTCTTCAAATTAGTTGCATATATTACTAAGAACTATATACAAAACAAAAGTGACCATAAGGATAGAGCCTATCTTCAAAAGTCATGTCGATCCATACACTCCTAACCTAGTTGAGCAAAATTGTGTGATTTTTAACCAAGAAGAGGATTCAATTATCCATGAAGACATGACACTATTAGAGAAAGCCTCAGATGATCTACTAAATAAATGGGTACATGAACTCTTTAAGTGTGATCTATATGATAAAATAAAGACAAGACTAGGTACATATTATATCTTGGAGGAAAATGTCTCACTACTTGAGATCATGAAGCTACATAGGCATCCTAAAGGTATGTGGAAGTTGTACTTTGATGACTCCTAGAGTAAGAATGGTGCAGGAGTTGGTATCATGTTGGTATCTCCCCAAAAGGAAAAATACTTCCATGCCTTTACGCTATAGTTCACTTGCATGAAAAATGTTGTTGAGTATGAGGTGTTAATTTAAGGCCTTTACCTTGCACAAAATAAAGGAATCAAGGTGTTACAATCATTGGGTGATAGTGAATTGGTTGTCAAATAGGTCTGAGCATAGAGCATGACCAAAAATGGCTCTATAAAAACATATAAACATAGATTATGGGATATGATATAAGGTTTTGATGATATTAATATCACCTCCATTTCAAGAGTGTAGAATGTATATGCAGATAGGCTAGTAACTATGGGTGTAAAATATGACATTTAGTGCAACATAATGAAAGAATCTAAATATCTCATCAAGATAATGGTTAGACCAGTAGTCCCTGACAACATAGAAAACTGGAAAGTATTCTAACGTGATGAGTAGATCATTAATTTCCTTCAAGATAAATCAAAATTATATACCATGAATCAAGTGTAACTACAAGCCTAACATGAAGAATAGGTTGTCCAACTAATGGGGAACAAATTTCCAAAGGAACTAGTCACCATAGAGAGTATCTTTGATTCCAATGACCAATTTAGAGGAGAGAATCATAGCATGGCAGCCAAGGAAGACATCTTTATGCCTATAGGAATTTTATAAGGAAAGGTTCTTAAAGCTAGTAAGGTGTGTTCTATGATAGATATTCAAATATTCATTCAACTTAATTAGATATATGATGACATCTTCACATGGAGCTAAGAGGATCTCAAAGGTTTATATCCAAGCATCATGTAGCATACAATTGAGTTAGACCTTGGCACGTAGCCCATTCACCAAAATTAGAGACCTATTAATCTTAATCTAGAACCATTGATGCACAAGGAGATCTCTAAAGTCATTAAGGCTAGTATAATACTTATGATCAAGCACTCCTCATAGGTCACTAACTTCATTCAAATGTGAAAGAAGAATGGGGAGATACATCTTTTCATATACTTTAAGGACCTAAATAAGGCTTTCGTCAAGTACCACTATCCTCTTCCACCCATAGAGAAAATACTGTAAACAATCATAGACACAGAGATACTTTTATTTTTGGATGGTTATTTTGGCTATAACCAAATTCAAGTGCAAGAGTGTGACTGATAAAAGACCATGTTTACCACTAAGTGGGGAACTTTTACATACTAGTGCATGCCATTTACCTTAACAAATATAGGCATGACCTTCCAAAGATCCATGGACATGGATTTTATGGATCTCATCAATAAGATCATTTTAGTTTACCTAGATGACATAATTATTTTCTATAAGCACACAAAGGATCATTTGAGTCATCTAGAGTAGGTCTTTCAAAAGTGTCATGAATTCGGAGTATCCTTGAACCCAAGCAAATGCATCTTCATGATACATGAAGCACCCTTCTTGGGAATATTTTTTCTAAAAATTAACTCATAATTAATCCAAATCAAGTCAAGGCTATCTCATCTCTTCCCTTTCTAAGCCACAAAAAGAGTCTCCAAAATTTCTTGAGGAGAATTAATTTTGTGAGAAGGTTCATGCCTAGCTTTTCCATCTTGGTCAAACCTCTCACTAAAATGTTAAAGAAGAATATTTCATTAAATTAGATACACAAGGGAAAAGATAGTTTCAAGGCCATCAAACATGCCATCGCACAAGCTCCCACCTTGAATAACCTAGATTATGGTAAGGATTTCATCCTTTATGAATTTAATGGATCTGAAGGCATCTCAACCATCTTGATGTAACAAAACAAATAGCATCTAGAGTAACCAATTATGTTCTTCAGCTAGGTGTTAAAGGATTATGAGTTGCACTGTAGATTTATAGAGAATCACACACTCACAGTTCTAAGGGTGCTAAATAAATAGAGGCATATTCTCTCTAACAATAATATCCAACTTATAGTAGTGCACATAAGTATCAAATAATTCTTGCGCAGTATATATATTGGTGAGAAAAGGGTTGGCTAGATCACTAAAGTGATGGAGTATGACACAGATTTCCAAGTCACCAAGATAATTTGAGGGAAAGGACTTTATGAGTAGATGGTAGAGGTGGTAAATAAAGAATATGGCATGGTCTTAGAATTTCATGAGAAATATCTTGAAAATGAAGGAGTTTATACCAACTAAGTGTAGGACATGAAGACCTTCTATCATCACAATACATATATGCCTAACCTTGACAAAGCTAAGTGTAGACATTTCCATTTTTAATCCATTATTTATGTGCTAATAGGAGGTGCACTTTTCTAGAAGGATCTCAATGGGTTCCTCTTGAGGTGCATAGAGCTAGAGCAAATAGGTAGAATCCTTAAAGAATTCCATGATGGCCTTTTAGGAGGCCATTATTTACCTAAAACCACTGCTATGAATATCATGCAAGATAGTTATTTTTGGCTAACTCTATTCAAAGATGCTCATGATTACGTGTGATCTTGTAATAAATTTTCCTTCTTCACAATCAAACAAAGCGTTATTACCTTACCATTACACCCAATTCAAGTTGATCACCTTCTACATAGTGGGGCCTAAATTTCATAGGCATGATTAACCCACCATGAAGTAATGGGCAGAAGTGGATTCTCATAGCCAATAACTATTTCACATAGTGGATAGAAGTAGTTACACTCAAGGAGGCTAATGAGACATCTATTCTCAACTTCTATGAGGGTATTGTAGTGATATTAAATATTTCAGCCACCATTATCTCTGATAATATGTTGGTTTTCCTTAAAACCAAAATCAATGAATGGGTTATCAAGTACAATATCTACTTGAGTTCCTCATCAAACTAATACCCTTAAGGTAATGTTCTAGTTGAGTAAACAAACAAGAACCTGATCTATATCATAAAGAGGACTCTGAAGGATAACTAGTGAGCTTGGCACACAAAACTTAAAACCATCATATAGGCTGATCAAATCATGCCTAAAAGAATAATAAAGAACTCACCCTTCTTTTTAGTTTATGGAAGGGAAGCTATATTACCATCATCCCTTATGTTGGCCTCATTAGAACTAGCACATCAGTTAGAGTTTCTTGAGAGTGATCCCCTTGAAGTAAGGTTAGCCAAGCTAATGAAGCTTGAAGAAATTAGAGTGCAAGTTACATGCACCATGGAACTTCAATAAGTGTAGACCAATAGGGTCTTTGATAAGAAGGATGACACCAAAAACTTGAAATTAGGGGACTTAGTGATGAAATGGTATGTAAACAAGGAAAACGTTGGAAGACACACTAAGTTAGATGCAATATAGAGTGGTCCATATACCATCACTAGTTCCAAGCCATCTAATGCCTTCCAACTTGATAGAATGAATGGAGAAGAACTACCTATCCTAATCAATGGGATTCATCTTAAGTACCATCTCCATTAATTCTTGGCATATATTTGTAAATAATTAGATTAGATGCTTTTTATTTCCCTAAAGGCATGCCTCCCATTCCCTTGTTTTTAGATTAGTTTTATTTCCTCCAAGCACTTGTGCGTAGTATTTTCTTATCTTATGTTTTTTATTATAATCACCCTTGGTGTAGTTATTATCTTGTCAAGTGAACCTCAATTCATTTCAAGAAGCCAAAAACACATAGTCAACATGTTTGCAAGAGGAAGAACTAGAAGTTTCAAAAGCTCTATGCCCAATGGATTGATCAAAGGCTACTAGGTTCCTACTTACCAGGCAAATGGCCCATAAAGGTTACTAGAAGTGTTAACTTTCTAAGTCACCCCCTTGGTTGATGTAAGGCTTCCCAAGACCCTATAGAATATGAGTATACCTACAAAGCCCTTAGAACTTCAAGTAGAAAGCACACAAAAACTTCCCTATCTACACCTGAGTCCAAGATAAAGGTGTAGGTCTACATAGGAGTAAGAGAATGGTTCCTTCTCATTAAAGGTTCCCAATATGCACTCATGCATAGGGATTTTAGGTGCGTAGGTCAACATGCAGGTCAAGGGGTGCATGAGTTCAAGGATACATGTCTCTGGGTTTTGAAGTAGCTAAGTAAAAGGAATGGTGTAAGAATTAGCTATAGATCATTGAAAGCATGCCCAAGATCTTCATCTTCATGTGCAATTATCTTTAAATCCCTTTTCATGACTATTTGAGATAGTTTCATGGCCATGCACATGATCTTACATCCATGCCTTCAAGTTATGCAGTGCATGACCTTCCTGTCAATGCTACATGGTAGCCTAGTATTTATCTTTACCTAAAGAAAGTGTTATGTTTCCACATGTCATGTCTATTCTCCTCTTGCCTAGAAACCAAAAGAGACTCCTCTAAGAACCTACTAAGGTGATGCATGTTAACTTGCAACACCACACGTGATATAAATCAAGAAGTGCCACTTGCCAAGTGGTATCCAAATAAAGGATGTTAGATATCATTAAGAAAAGTTTGAGGAACTATAAAAATAATTTAATTAAAACATGGCTACTTAACCTTAGAGCTTGAGTACATGCCATCCTTTGACATTGACAAGAAAATATTCCATTCTCTAATGCACATGTATCTAGAAGTGATCCAACCATTAACCTAGGTCTAATCATCGAATATATTTCAAGAAGCATGGTCATGATGTCAAAAATGGATTAAATTCTTTACCCATCACCAAAATGGCAAATTAATTTTTAATCCAACTTGATGTTCTATAAAATTTTGGTTATTTCATTGTAAAAGGGTTGAAATATTTTTGTAGCCTCATGTTGCTAAATTTTAGCCTCCATGAGTACTTGTATTGGATAAGTCTTGTAGATTAATGAGAATTAAGTTCACCTCTTTATATTATTATAATGATCTATGTGTTATTTACATTTGTTGATCTTTAACTATGGGTAATGTTCACCCCTCTCTATTTTCCATTCCCTGCACCTCTTCATTAAACTCAGAACTCACTTACAAGTCGTATCTTGTGTGTACTCAAGTCTGTGTTGATGTTACCTATGGAATATTTTTCATCCCTCTTAGTATAAATTTGTGTTCTTGTGCCTCTATGGAAAATAATTATGCATTTAGAGTGTCCTTGGTAGAGCCTATGTGGAAACATCTTTTTCTCAAGTGTTTGTAGTGTGCTTATGGCAGTATGAGTACTCGCTCTATTCTGGGTGCATCGCCTTTTGTTTTATTCACTTTATTACATTCTCCCTCCATTTTCCTCAAAAAATCATTAGTTTTAGACTAGTGGTAGGATACCTTTCTACTCTTTAGGTATACATGCTAGTATTAAACTAGTTGTGCTTATAATAAAAGGAATCTAGCCTACTCCGAAGACTCATCCCAAGGAGTGTAAGGGTCCCATACCTTGGAGACATTTCCATCATTGTAAGAAGACAACCAATGCTTCCACATGTAGATGCATGATAATACTTATATGCCCAATGCCTTGAACTCTTATACCTTATGCAAGGCCATCACACTGAGCACCCCACCATAAATATTCCCATGTTTCAGAGCATCCACGGGTGCACGTTTCGAATGACAATAGTTATTGATATAAATATAAGATCAACTCTCATTTATTACTCACTATAGAAAATAAATCAAGAGACCAAGGAAACTTATCAAAAGCATTCTATCAAGCACTCAAGTGAATAAATCTTACCTATTTTCTCCTATTTCCATATCAATCATAGGGACAACACATCTACAGTTTTGAAGTATTAAAGGAGTAGCCCAAGATATATATTTTCCAAGATACAAGCTAGGTCATTATTATACTTTCTTATCACATATTTCATGATTCACACACAAGACAACATGTAGAAGATAACTACATAATTCTAAAACCCTCTTTGGATTATTGGCTATGTAGTAAACCTCACTAATATAGGGTTATTTGGGGAAGCTTGAAACTATGTACCCACTAACCCATTTTCCCAAATCTAATATGAAGATGAATAACTAGGGTTTTATTATTTGACAAGGAGTGATAGTCCATGACCCAAATCTAAATGCACCAAAGTGAAGGTGACACAAAGCCTAGATGCATCCAATTTTTTTCATCTTGTTTCAAAAAGTATTATGTAATATCCACCTATGTCTAAGTTAAATAGAAGCATTGATGTAACCATCCCAGGTTGATACAAGTGTCTGCAACTATAAAGGTATAATTTATAGAATCAAGCAACTATCCCATAATCCATATCTTGTCCACTTTCTATCTATTCTATATATAAATCTATATTAGCATCAAAACCATATAAGTATCTTATTTTCATTGTTATATCTATCATAGATGTACTTTCTATCTTTTGCATCTTAGTATTATGAATTCAATATATGTTTAGCTGAGTTTCACAAATAATGTGCCTACTTTAGAGATAGTCTACCATCCTTATGCCCTAGGGTATCTCTTCCCCCTTTAACCCTAGATTTAACTTAATCTATATTTAAGGTTAAACATAAATCTCTTGTACCTATGTATGTTTCTCCTTTTCAAATGATGTCATTCAAATCTTGTTAAGGTCTTCATTTGGAAATTAGTTATTCTTATAAGTTTTAAATAGCCTTTAGTTAACATAAAATAAAGTTAACTTACTTTATTAAAGTTAACTTAATTATAAATTTTAAATAATAATTTCATAAAATTAATCTATTTAAATTCATAAATTGAACTTTAATAAGACTTAATAATTAAATAAGACTTACAATGACCTAGTTAATCATAACTAAAAATCATTATACAAGTCAAACAAACAAAAGCAACTAATCTAAATTAATTAATCTTCAAAAATATAGAATTATCAATTTCTATCTTCCAAAAATGATAAAACATCAATTTCAACACTTATCTCTCATTAATGTCATAAGAAAAAATTATTTATATAATGATATTGAAAGACATACTAAAATCACACATTTTTTGAAAGTAATTAAATTATAGATGTATCATCAAAACATAATCTAATGAAATAATTGCTATAAACCAAATTAATTCTACTATAATAAATAACTATGTCAATGGAAAATAACATAGTATGCTACAAATAGTTTGATGGAAACAAAAATAAACTAAAGTCTAAAAAGTTAAATATCATCAATTAACAATAAAAATATATATACTAATCATCATCTAAAACCAAATCTATCAAAGATACCTCATGTTCAATTTGATACTTAGTATACTCAAGAGGCATTGAAGGTAACTCCACTCTACTGATGACTCCAAATTCATCACATACCTCTAATTTCATCCTTTTAAGAAAATGTGTTACTAAAGGTGGGGGTGAAAGGCATTAATGTGTTTATGACTAGAAGAAGGAATATTATTTGGGGAAATGGAAACAAGGGCTTGAGTAGTATCATAATGAGGTGTATTAATATTTTTTTGGCATAGATTCAACTTGTATAGGAATGTCATTATGTGTAGTAAACATTTGGGAAGAGGTGATTGGAAAACCATGTTCAATTAGATGACGCTGTCAATTCCCTCTACAGAAACCCCTCCTAATAGAAGGATTAAAATTACCTTGAGGAATCATGTTTAAAACAAACAAAAATTTAGGGTCATGAACATTAAATTACAAGTAACATGAGTATCATGATTTAAACTTATTGAAAATAAACTAGAGGCCCTTCTAGCCCTAAAATATCTATCTTGGTAATTACACCAAGTAGGTGACTCATTATATTATTTTTGGCTACCTCTACCCCATGAATTATTTATGTCTGAATTATGAGATCTATGAATCCAACTAGACTTTTTGTCTCTATAATTAAAGTGAAAAATGTATAACCATTATGAAATCATTCTCACAATTCAATGCATATGAATACGTCAAGGCCATTTGAAGACCATGTGTAGGTAGAGTAATATATTTGTGTATGAAAATTTTGTATGAAGACTATTAAAAAAAAAATCAATGTAAAGTAACACAATAATGTTATAACTAAAAATTATTTTTGCAAGAAACATCTAAATAATTCACCAAAAATATCTAAATGAAACCAAATTTTGAAGTAATAATAAATGAAACTTCCAATCTTGTCTCCAAGTTTTTCAACAAGCTAGAGAATCTTTCCTATCTCATCCTTATTCAAAAAATGCCTTATTACCATTGAGTGTATTTCAATAAGAGAATTTTCAATTAACTAATAATTTAAAAAACTTTTGTAACTTATTTTATATAAAATACACACCTTTGTGTCCTTTTTATAACTATTTAAATAATTTCAAATATATAAAATACCAAAAATAAACTAAGTGTTAATTCAACACCTTTGTATCCTTTTTATAACCAATTGAAAAACTATGCATACCTTATATCAACCTATTCTTATTTCTAAATTATCAATTATATAATGCTTATCACATTAAATATTTTTGAGATAAATATCTCAATTTTAATATAATTCAAGTATAATTTATGAATTTCATGTTAGAGGTAAAATCCACTAGGGGGTGAATCAGTGGTAGCAAAAAATTCAATTCAATTTCCAAACCCTTACAAATACTTAGGCATTCAATACAATCATTCATGAACCATACAAATCATTCATAGTAATGAATAATGAACATAATGCAAGATCACATACAAAGTACAAGGTTTACGTGGGAAACCATCTTGGGGAATAAAACCCACTCTCAATCCTACATACACATGGACTAATATCCTATAAGATGATCACAAATAAGACACTGATCAAGTCCTTCTGATCAGGAACCTTGGTCAAGTTTTTCTAACCTAAGACCTTTATTGAAATAATAGTTCTACAAGGAGTACCTTCCCCTAAGATGATCAAGTCCTTATAACAACCACCTTTTCATTCAAGTCCTTCTGACCTAAAACGTTGATCAAGTCCTTACCAAAGGTCTTTATTGAAACCATGTTTCACAAGGAGCAACTACCCCTAAAGAAGATCAAGTCCTTTAGACCCTCAAAAAGAACACTTCCATATTACAACTAATGTCTTCAACAACTGATGATAGATATCTATTTTATAACCTCTATACAAACTCTCTCTATCTCAAAAAATCCTCTCACATAGGCATGTCACAATCTTTCCTTCACTAAAACAGTCCTCATATACACACTCAGATCTCTTCACACAACTTCAAATTACAAAACACTATACTTTTATCAAAAAAATGACCTACAGATCATGCACAGTCCTTAATCTTCTCTACTCATAAACACAATAGTTTGAAAATCTCACTCTCCTCTCCTTTCCTTCACTCTCTAACTCTCTCACTTACAAGTCTCTCCCAAGCCTAGAAACCTTAGTTCAAAAATTTATTTATCAGTCATAAATTATCAAGTCCACAATAATCCTTATCAGCTACAATACATTACTTCACCCTTAATGTGTCTCACATGGGTCACACTTTCAAATAGGCCTAATTCTCTTTTGTAGACACCTAAAATTGGCCACCAATAACCTCTAACCAAGCTTTTGACCGATTTATACCAAAATGCACAATTTGGCCTAAAATACTAAAACACATTAAATGAGTTGAAATTATTATATTCAAGTTCTGATTTTGGATAAATTATCACTAAATGAGGAAATGCAATTTATGAGACATCTAACTTTGATCAGATCATTTTGAGTCAAAATGACATTTTTGCACTTGGGTGCTTTAGATTGCTTTTTTTTACCAAATTTCTTACATAAGACATGTGCCTTTGTTTTTTGTGTTAGAAAAATCCTAAATGTTATAATGGACCCAACACATCTAACATCACCTTATAATTCTAATCCAGTCAAATTTCAATTCAATATTATGACATTTTGATCAATTTTATTAATTTGTGCACCAATTGCCAAGATTTGCATCAAAGTTGACAAATCATATTCAAGGATAATTAATTTAAATCAAGAGCTTATGTTCATTTTCCATGGAACTTGTTGAAATATTTTTTTTTATAAATTGATATTGAATAACTACTTCATCAAGTGACATCATTTGTTAGAAAGACATCCCTAGGCCATAAATGCATAAAATAGTAGGATTAAGCCCTCCCATGCCTCATTAAGACATTTCATGACTTTTTAATGCATCTCTATCCAAATATTTATGATGGAATTTATTGAATTTAGCCTCCAAAATTTAATGGATTCTTAGCCACACATCTTCATCTTGAGATGGATGGTTCAGGTTCATTTTGATCATTTTATAAAACTTATAAATAGGAGGCCTTACCTTTTTAATTTTTAAGCTTTCTTGGTGTAAACTTATAATGCACAAATAATTATAAACCCTCATGAATATAATGTTTTAATTCCTAATTGTTTAGAGAAGCTTCACACAATCCAAAGCCACAAGCCAAAGGTGCCAAGAGGAGATGAAGGTAGCCACACTCCATTAATGAATATCTCTTGAAGCACAAGCCGAACAAGCTAAAGAAGGATCCTTTTGGAGCAATCAAGGACTTGGTAAGAAGTTTATGTTTTGTGTTCAAATTTCTCATTTATTTATATTTATATTTGTTTTTTTAAATGTTTTTTCCTCACTAAGCCCCCTAGTGTCTAGGCCTAGAGATGTATGCTAGTTAGTGTGTTCTCTCTCTCAATTTGATTTCATTTTGGAACTAACACGATACTAACCACATATCTTGAGTCAAATTATTAGTCTACATAATGGCACACCTGATGGGACCTAGCATCATTAATTTGGTCAAATATCATCTACAAGTAAGCTACTAACCATTGTCACACAAGATCTTAGAGTATAGAAGCAAAGAAGGTAAAAATTTGAGATAAAATCCATTTTTTATAGAATTCATGGTTTTGTTACTATGAGTCATGGTTTGATTCTTTATCAAAATCTCACCATTGATATAGTCATGAATTTGTCACCTCAAATAGTGTGATTTTATCACCCTGAATAGCAAGATTGTTGACCCAAATAGATTTTTTTTGTCACCATAAATAGAAGGATTGTTGACCTAAATAGAAAGATTATCACCTCGAATAGAAAGATTAACCCAACCCAAATAACCCTAAATAGTGATTTTATTATCCTTAAATATTTATTTTATTAGCCTTGAATAGAAATGTTGTCAACTAGAATAGTAGGATTGTAAGCCTCAAATAGTGATTTTGTCACCCCAAATAGTGGGATTGCTACCTTGAATAGTAGGATTATTACTCCAAATAGTGGGATTATCACCCCAATCCAAATAGCAGGATTGTTACCCTAAACAATGAGATTTTCACCCTGACCCAAATAGTAGGATTATCAACCTGAGTAGTAGGATCATACTATGGAGTATCGAGATTGACTGTGTGAAACCCAAAAGCTCATTTTGTAAAGTTATTTGCCTCATTTGGAAAAGTGATTCAAAGGTAGAAAATCTCTAACTTTTTCCTTGAAGGGCCAACTTGAAGAGGGATCTAAACAAGCTTAATCTAGTCTTTTTAAAATCTTTTTTAAGTGCTTAAAAGGGATTAGGAACATTTATTTTGGGTGCTTGAAGAAACATTTAGATGTTTTATTGAAAGTTTTGTAATATTTATTTACAAGTTTTAAAATTTTAAAGCCAAGGGGATAATGAACATTACCACATATTTCATTTATTTATTTAAAATTGAACACACTTCAAGTTTTTACAAGTTATTTCTTATTGTTTTCTTAGATTAGATTTGTTTGAGAAAATAGGGAGTTGTGTGTGTATGCTCTCCCCCATCCCCTATAAGGAACTTATGGGATCAAAAGTGCCAACTTCATTGTAAAGTGCCTTAGTCCAAAGGCATAAAAGAGAAGTTGTGAAGTCTCTCCCCAACACCTGCATGGCTTGGGTGAGCTAGAAACAACCTTCAAAGCTCTTTTACTTAGTGTTTTTTACTTTCATTACATCTTGGCTTGTGAGGGGGATTTCATCACCTCCCATAAGCTCTTTAGAGAATACTTGACCCAATAATTTATATTTTGGCATTATATTAAACCCCTTTCCATGGGGGGGGGGGGTGTATATAAATTGGGATCACCCCATTAGGACTAATGGTTTGAGCAATTAAACCATCTCTTATCATTGGGGCTAAGCCTAAGATGTATGATCATGTTAGGCATCACACTACACTAAGAAAGTGATGGAAATAGTGGTTGTAAAAATGGAAAGACCTTTTTACAATAAGCCATATGATGCGAACCCAATTGATATGTTACTTTTTTTGCATGTTGACGTGAAAGTCTTGTGCATCTAATCCATCTAGAAACATTAAAAAAAATTAGTTAGTTAACCCCACTTTGTCATACCTTATCAGTTTAGGATTTAAGATGATTTTATTAATTTGTATTTTTCTTGGATTACTTGGTTTTTTTGTGGAGTTAAAACTTGGTGTTAACAAAAATGACATAACCAAACACATTGTCCCTAGATTTCTTTGAACAAGGAGGCATTATGCTGCCCAAGTGAAAAAAAAATCCTTGTTCAAAATCATCATACACTTTGTGTCATATCGTCTAATTTGGCATAGTTATGTTTCCCATTTGAGTCTAGACCATTTTTCACATTTTCTGTAAGTCCCTCATTGATAGTTTAAATTTGAAATTGGACTCTTCCAAGTTTTAAAGGTTGATGTATTAAATTGGGTTTGCCACTTTGTACTTGACTTGTTTTAACTTGAGTTTAATTCCTAATTTTAATTGAGGGAATTTTTTAAGACTTAACATCATCATCATATTGAGCATAAGTCATCTTACGTATCACTCACACTTTGAATCCTAGGCTACATTTTATACTATCTATCCTATTTTACCTTTTTGTCTTAGGTCTATTTGATAACACACATTTGCCTTAGATATTTTGTCAAAAATTGGTGTGTGGGTATCATTTGGGTTGAGGAATAGTGTTATACTACCATAACCATGTTAAAACCATTTTACCTCAGAGTCCAGAAACAAGCATTTACCACACATTTTGAGTATTTTTATGTGGTTATGCTATGCAAATTATTTTGAAACTTATTTCATAGGCCTATTCACATATAGTCTAATTTGTTCCAAAGTTATAACCATTTTGATTTTTATTTGAGAACCTTTATCTAAAATGGTTATGTCATTCACCTTTGTATAGCTTATCGGTCAAAAGAGTCTAGTTTGTGCCATTATTTGGGAGAAAATAAGCTATCTCCAAGTGCCTTTTATTTCATACCTCGTACTTATTTTTAATTTTATGTCCAAGAGTAAAATGCCTAATTTTTTTGTAAGTGTTTCAAATCTATTAGATTAAATATCTTATCATTTAAAGTCTAGCTTTTGACACCGTTTGGCCAAAAGTCCTAGAACATGTTTTATTTGAGCCTAACTTTTGACACTGTGTTTGGCTAGAAGTCCTAGAAATTTTTGTTTTTCCTAGATGAGACTCATTTGAAACACTTTGACCTAGAATTTGGCATTTCAATTTTTGGTCCTTTTACTTGACCATTTTATGTGAGACGTGTAATGTTAGATACTTGATGTTAGCTTTTTTAATCACAAGCCATTGCATCAATCTTTTTGGATATACCTATCCTTCATTTTTACCAAGTTATACCAAGTTTGAACCTCTTTTTAGATGTCTCATTTTTATATTTTTTATATCTCTATCCATTTTTGTCATGAAATATTTACTATGGATCCCAACATATATTCCTACACTCATAGTGGCCTCATGTACAATTCAAGAGTTAGTAGATGGTCACACAAGAAGAGATGGTTCAAGACCCCTACATAACCAATGTTTCTTATGAGACAAATCCTTATCCATATCATAACACTCAAGTAGGGGAATAAATTAAAGACCCATTGGCTCATTATTTGGTAAACACACCTCCTTACTCAGAGCAAGATCAAGACCAAACAGAGTAGTATCTAGCTTCGATACCAATAGTTGAAGAACCAGTTCCTCAATAACTATACTATGTTATTGCACCATCCACATATGATCCTTATATCTTTGAATGTCACTTTTTAGAAAATAAGGATGAAATTTTGGTTAAAGCTATAGAAGTAGGGTCCATGTTTTTATTAGACTTCCCCCATGAAAACTTGTCAAGTCTAGTAAGAATGCCTCACAACATAATTTAGCTCTAGTAAAAATGCCATATTAATCAATCATTTAGCTCTAGTAAAAATGCCATATTAATACCCTAGTATTATTTTCAAAATCAAGGACCCCATGGAGGATAACTTTGTACAAATTTAGATAGCATACCAAACATACTTGAACTTAGCACACAATTTTAACCAAATGACCATGTCCAATAGGCCTCTCATTGACTTAGTTCCTTCAATAGGAGTTTTAATAAAATTGACTAGTCAAGACAATTAGGGTATAGACCCCTTCACATAAAACACTTTGGTTAATAACTTATTTCATGTGCTAACCATCAAAGAAGTGTATTCTACTTCTATATAGAACATTGAGCAAAACATAGTGGACAATGTGCAAGGAATGTCTAATCCAAACCAAAGTGGTGTAAATACCCTAATAACTAGTATGAAAATAAGTGTACCTTTAATCAACACCATGAGTGGTTCTCCAAATTAGGGAGTAAGAGTTTATACATCCTAACCTCAACCAACTAATAGCACTAATCCTCAACCAGCTGCTTCATCAAGTGCTCAACCAATAGGATTAGGTAGTTAGCCAGTGACTAATGCCATGCCTCAACAACAAAATGTGATGAATCTTACTCAAAAAGAAATGAGTAATATTCCTCAACAATAGGCACAATACAACATACCAATGCAGCATAGACAAAATATATTGCCACCTCAATAGGGGAAACCAATGTTCCACCTCACCAAGTAGAAATGAACATACCTCTTTCCTCACAGACCAATGTGCCAGTTCAAATCCAAATGATGTCTAATCAACAATGTATAAATATTTGTCATCTATAAATGTCAAATCTTATACAAACATTAACTTCCCAACAAGGATTCATTCAACCTAGAGGTTCTAATGTTTCTCAAGTACCGATAAGGCAGCCTTTTCCTTTTATGTAGATTGTGCCATTAATTCAATGATAGGGTCTTGGTTCATAGGTACCCCCTCAATATCAAGGTTTTATTAGTTAGTATAAAGTCCCTATTTAACCCTAGCAAGCATAATATATCTATATCCCTCCATCTCAACCTCAAAATCCCCAAAACCAAGCCTCCATATCCAACCCTAACTAGGATATTACACAACCACAAATGCAATTTTAATAATTGAATTCTAATCCACATATGCATATTTCTGGTCCATTTCCTAACCAAACCAACATACCCTAGTAAATACCTCTATCGTACCCCAGTCAAAGTGTTCCACTTGTGATCACTCAACTATCTACCGAAGCCAATAATTTGTGTCAAGCCAATATTCCCTCCACTTTCCTAGCCCAAGAATCGCAATAGCTGAAGGATATAATTTCTACCATACAATCTAGGAAATAGACCAAAATTTTTAAGTTGGATGATGTGTGTTCTTATCCATTTAACAAGGATTACTTGCAGATACCATTTCCTCTAGGATATGAACCACTAAAATTTGATAAATATAAGGGGAAAGGTGGCCCTAAGGCTTATTTGACTGAATTCTTTGTTACATGCCAACTAGTGGCATATAGTGATATATATATTTATATATTTTTCCTAAGGAGTCTATTAGGATAAGCCTTGAAGTGGTTCTTAAAGTTGCCCAAGAATTTAGTATCTAATTTTGATGATCTTTTAGTCAAGTTTGTGTAGCACTTTTCATACAATCTCAAACATGAGATTTATACAATGATAGAGATCCATTGCAAGTTGATTCACCCATAGTTTACTAGATAAAAAATTAGCTACTATATTTACCAAAAATTTGCATAGTGAGATATCCTATCATTTGGAACTATAGTGTGCACATACCTGTAAAAAGATCATTGATAAATGTTTGTTGATTGAGTGTTCCCTTATTAACAAAGGTATCATCAATATTAACTTATCAAATCAAAATCAAGGTACCAATTTATGAAATGACCAAAACCAACATCAAGTCCAAGCACAAGCATCACAACTAGCATAGGCCAATAGCAATGACCGACCAAGGTAATTCAACTACAACAAAAATGTTACTAGAAATGGAGTAATAGAATTAAAATATGTCTAAATGGTGTGAACACCATCTGCTCAACCCACATAGCATATTCAAATTACTCCTAATACATAACTTTTTTAGCCAATTTAGTAAGCATAATATCCAAGGCCCATACAACAAATGCAACAACTTTTGCCATTAAAAGATCCTCCTCTAAGGATAAAAATGCCTACTCATCACATTTTTAGTGACCATGGAGATCCTATTGAATCTATGTTTCACAAACTCACCATCACTAATCTAATTAGTTTTCCTATACCAAAAGATTATCCTTAGGGCATCCTTTATCCTGATTAGTACCACCAAAATGAATTTTGTGAATATTATCAGGTTAATGGGCATAATTTATGTCATTATGTGAAAATTAAACATTTTATTTAAAATATGTTGGAGAATGGGGAGATAACATTATATGGTGGTGCTTCCACTTCCAATCAAACCCTTGGAATCTATCAAAACCCCTTTCCCCAACATAACAACCAACCATAGTAGCAATGATAGTAATAATAACAATGATGACTAGTGCAAAATCAACAATAATAGTTTCAACAACCAAGGCCAAACTAGAATAATCAATAAAATCACCAACATTATAACCAATAGCATCTGAATAATGGATAAAATCAAGTTCAAAATGGCAATAACCAATGCAATTTCACATGACTATAATAGATTTATAGGTCATATTGTATGAGGTTAAGTTAACACCATCTCCATCAATTTGAGACCAAATAATAATCAATCAAGACCTTTAATAAATAATGCAAACCCACTAACTCACATTAATAATCTTTCCTTGACCTAGGACCATATACAGGCATACCAAAAAGTAAGAATTACTAATTTTAGACCCTATATAGATAACTCATCATTGTCTTGTGACCACATACAAGTGCACCAGCAATTGAGACTTATCTTATTTGGTCCCCCACCATCACCATCATTTGTTAGCAATCATGGTCCTGTGTTTAATCCTGATTATACAATCATAACTTGGAGATCAAAGATTACCATCCCAGTCCCACAACCATCTACCACTTTGCCCATCACCCACTAGTTGTTTAGCCTTAGAATAAGCCATTTAATACTAACCAAGAGAAGAATTTTGACATTATGGAATAATTGTAAAATCCACCTACACAAATCTCCATTTTAGTTTTGTTGCATATGTTAATAATCCACAAGGACATTTTTAATGACTTCTTGAGCCAAACCACAATTTCAAGTGACATATCCCCTGATAAATTCCAAGCTTTGTTTGGACACCTCGCTCTTGCTTAATAATTATCTTTCAACCAAAGTGATATGTCATCTCTTGGCCCACTGCATAATAGCCCCTTATACATTAAAGTTTTCATAAAGTGGAAAAAAGTGAGACGTGTCCTTATAGATAATGGATCAAGTCTAAACATAGTGTCTCTAAAGCTCATCAAGATTCTTAGATACACAATGATAGATATTCAAGTAGAGACCATAACCACCAAATCCTATGATAATGAGGAATGAGAATCATAAGGCACCATCTATTTACCAGTTATCCTTTGGCCCTTGACCCATGATACACTTTTCCATGTATTAGATCTTGATTTTTCATACAATATGTTTTTGGGTATACCTTGGTTACATGAAATTCATGCAGTCCCATCAACATTGCACCAATGTATCCAATTCTCCCATTTAGGGATAGAATTTTGTATACTGGGAGATTTACATACATACAAGCATTGTAAACATCTGGAGGCCAAGTTAAAGAGTTATAACTATCATTTTAGTATGAATCTAGTGGAAAAATAAGATAATGGAAAGGCCATACTCCTTGATTTGCCTAAGGACAACTGGATTGATCCTAATACCCTTGATTCCCTCTCCTACATACCACCTCTTGAGATATCCAATAATTATACCATCTTGCCTAATGGCCCTGGAGAGTATTTAACCCATGATACCTTTCATATCACAAACCTTCCATAGAACCCAAAGTCCTTTGGAAGACCTAAATCCAATCCACTTCATCCATAATAGCAATAAAAGGGCAAAGGTAAAGGGCCCATCTGGTTTAAACCATTATCTGGCCTAGAATAAGACTCTCTTAAAGGGGATGAATCATGGTTGTATAATGACAAACAGGCTAATTGTTATGAAAATACAAAGTATCTTATTCCCAATAAGATCATGAAGAATTAGGACTATGAAGGAAGAGGCCTTTGACCAAACCAATAAGGAGTGCTTGAGCAAATTTCCATGACCAAATACAAAGGACCTTATGGACTTGGATTTAAACCACCTGGGGGTGACCCCATGTACCTTAATCATGTTCCATCACCATCAACTAATGTTAATGATGATGATAGTGAAGCAAAGTTATATCATATCATTTTTTATGATGTACCTAATACTAACCTATTTAATACTCATTCCATTTATACCCTTACACCAATCATTCATCACAACCCATTACCATTGTATTATCCCCAACTGATAGATTGGGACCAACAAGAGTCCAACATACTGATTGAAGAGTTCTAAAATGATGAGGCTTTCTTTGATTTTCTTGATCTTAGATAAAATATTCCATTAGAGGACCATAAATTATGGTTTTCAATCAAGTGAAATCTTTAAGCCTATTTTAGAGAGCAGGTAAACACCCTTAACCAAAAGAAAATAATTAAAACATTGAGGTCCCAAAGTGAAAACCTCTTTAAGGCACTTTCTAACCAGGGTAAAAGTAAATAAAAAGGCCAATCTAGTGGTAAAAACCTATCTCAAGTGTCATTAAATGGGGGTATTCAACCTTCTTCAAACATAGCTTAGGAGACCATCAATGACAAACTTGTCTATGAGTCTGAGTTCAATTTTGAAGAACAACAAGCTTTTGATCAAATCCTTTTGTAGTTTCCAATAGTTTTTGTTACATGTCCAAACCTCCCATTCTAGGAATCTGATTCATCATGCCTAGGGAAATTTGAAGATCTAGTCCTAACAAAGGACTCTATTGTTATCAATCAGTTCAAACTTTTGTCCACTATCCTTGAAGATGGTTCAACCCTTCTAGTGAAAGATACAATAGAGGTTAACATTAGGTCCCTAAATGGCCCAAAGTGGATCAAGCTAGGCATGTCCCTTATCAAGGAGTGTGAAGTCCTTATATCCCTTTTGAGGTAATTTGTAGACATATTTACATGGGAATATTTTGACATTCTAGTTTTGGACTGTGCCTTAGTTATGCATAACCTTATGGTCAATCCTGATGCCAAAATGGTAAAACAAAAGTTGTGTAAGATGAATCTTCACATTTATGTATTGGTGAAGAAATATTCAGAAAAATTCTTAGAAGAAAGATCTATTTGATGAATCAACTATTTAGAGTGGATCTCTAATGTCATGTCAGTTAGCAAAAATCTAAAAGGAATCAAAATCTATACTAATTTCCATGATATATACACAACTTTCCCTAAGGATGATTTTTCATTTCCAAACATTGACATGATATTAGACTCCATATTGGGTTATGAGATGCTTTCATTAATGGATGGCTTTTCAGGGTACAACCAGATTAGGATAACACTAGAAGACTAACACAAAACAATGTTCACCATAAATTCTATTATTAATTTATGTCATTTGGTCTTAAAAATGTAGGGGCCACCTATGAAAGATCCATGGACATCATATTTCATGATATGATACATGATATTCTTAAAGACTATATCGATGACATTCTTGGAAAATCAAAGACTAGGGTTGATCATCTAATAGTCTCACATAGAATATTTGAAAGACTACATGAGTATAAAGTTAAACTTAATCCTAATAAGTGTGTCTTTAGAGTCACTTTAGGAAAATTTCTTGTATTAAGTTTATCTCATCGAGGCATTGAAGTTGATCCAACCAAATTCCAATCCATAATAGAGATGCAACTACTGACTAATTTGAAGTAGCTCCATAGTTTATAGGGCAAGATCCAGTCTATTTGATGCTTTATATCATAATTAGCCAATAAATTCCATCCTTTTATGCATATTATAATGAAAGGAGTCACATTTCATTAGGATGATCATTTCTAGCTAGATTTTTAGTAGCTAAAGGACTATATAGTGAATCCACCTATTTTATTGCCTCCTATGTTGGGAAAGCCATTCTTATTGTACCAATCAGCTACTAACAATGCCTTAGGGGAACTTTTAGATCAATGTGATCGTAATTGAAAAGAGCATGTTGTGTATTATTTAATCTGTATACTGGTTACATATGAACATAGTTATACACCCATATAAAAACATTTTTTAGCCATGGACTTCGTAGCTCAAAAATTATGCCATTACATATTAAATAATAAAACCATGGTTATTTCAAAAATAGATTCGCTCAAGTATCTACTATCTAAAATAGATTTATAAGCCTACATGGCCAAATGGATCATGCTTCTAAGTGAGATTAACATTGAGTACATCTACAAAAAACCCATTAAGGGTTAAGTTCTTGTAGATCAACTTGTTGAAGTACCCCTTGCTGATACAAAGCCATTGACATTCCAATTTCTTGATGAATCAATAATGGCCATCATTGAAACATCTCTTTGGGATCAACACTATAAGTTTTATTTTGATGGATCATTCATAGAATGTGAATCATGGGTAGGCCTTTTATTTATTACACCATAGGGGGATCTAATCCCTGAATCATTCTGGATCAGCTTTCCTTGTACCAAAAACATGGCCAAATATGAAGCACTTATCTCAAGGCTTCATCAAGTGGCACAATGGAACATATCTTATCTCAAAGTTTATAGTGATTCTCAACTAATAATCAATTAGGTTACAAACAACTTTTAGACCAAAGATGACAAGTTGGTTCCATATAAGGACATGGTTGACACTCTTAATAAACAGATTGTGACATTCAATTTGAGTATATACCAAGGGTAAGTAATAGAACCATAGATGTTATGGCCACTATTGGATCTCTGATTTGACAAATAGACATAGCTAAAGAGTATCAGTTCCTTATCAATAATTTGTTAGCGCCAACTCATGAACCTTTAACTATCATGATGATTTGTGATATTATTGATCCTAGCTCTATTTGGTACTTAGACTTTTATAATTACCTTCATGACCAAATTATGCCACCTGACCTTTTCCAAAAAAAATCCAAATCCTCCATCCACCAAAATACTCACTATACCTTACTTGGATCAACCCTTTATCACCATAATTTTGATAAAACTCTACTTCGTTAATTAACTTTGGTAGAATATACACTATCATTATGGGAAGTTCATATATTATGTGGAGCCCACACTAGTAAGGTAGTCCTATCCAAAAATATCATGCATACTAGTTATTATTAGCCCATAATAGATGTAGATGTAGCTACATATGTAAAGAAGTGTGACAAGTGTCAATGGCATACCAATCTGATTCATGCCCTGACCAAGTCTCTAAAACCAATGTTGACACCATGGATATTTTCTATATGGGGCCTCAACCTCATTGGAAAGATCAATCCCACCTCATCCAATGGCCATAAACATATCCTTACCACCACTAAATATTTCATTAATTGGTTTGAAGCTATACCCCTCACTTACATGACTAGAAAATAAATTTCCAAGTTCATTTTCAACCATCTCATTTGCTTCTATGATATCCCCTCTAACATCATATTTGATAATAGAGGATCATTTAAGAACAAGGATGTCAAAAAGATATGTACTAAATACAACATCACACAACATTTCTCTACGTCATATTACCCTTAAGGTAATGGTCAGGCTGAAAGGTCTAAAAAAACCATTGTTAACCTTCTCAAAAATATTGTCAATGATGTCAATCATGATTGGCACCTTCAAATATTTCACACCCTTTAGGCATACCATAACAATCACCATACACCCATAAGAGCCACTCCATATTCCATTGTTTATGGTATTGAAGCCATTATTCACATTAAGGTTAAGCTACCATCTCTATGCATTTCTTTCAAGCATGTCCTAGATGACAATGACTATTGAATAACTCACTTGTAAGAAATAGAGTTACTTGATGAGAAATGCATAGATGTGGTAAACAATCTCCAAGATTATCAGAATTGAATTTAAGGCCACTATAATCAGCATGTGAAACATAGAGACTTTGAACTTGGTGATATTGTCCTTAAATAGAACCAACATAATACCGTGGATAAAAAAATCATAAAGGCAAGTTTAAACCCAACTAAGTTAGTCCTTTCATCATTATGGAAAATTATGGAACATGAGAATACGAGCTTAACATACCAGATAGATAAAAACTTGATGAGAAGATGAACATTATTCACCTCAAGTGGTATTATTCTTGAGTAACTTGGTGTATTCTCTATAAGGATTATTTCAATTTGTGCCATTTTATCCACATTCTTCTTTGTACTATACCATTTTACCATCCTATCATCCTACCAACCTATCACTTTTTCCTATCACCTATCTATTTTACCATACTTTGTCATTAACTAAGTTCATTTCTCCCTCCCTACCCATCCCTATGACCTTGGTTCCATTCCATTTCATTCCAGAGCCACTTTTAGCATGAGGATTTAGATTAAGTTTTAGCAGTTGTTTCACACATTATAGATAGAGGTAGTATTTTGGGAGCAGTAAGATAGTAGTTTGGTAGTTACATCCTTCATTTCATTTTCTATTCTCTATACCAAGTGTGCCTGATTATAACCACCTATGGGAAAATCAATCTCACATCAATCTTGTTAATAATTATAACTACATATGGGTAAATTAGTACCATTGACCCATATCATTGTATCCAAGTTATAACCACCCATGTGTAAAATAGGGGAAACATTTTTTTACCATGCCTTGACGTAAAAAACTAGCCATTTCATATGCCATATTGTACCTTTATACCAACTATGCCTATTTTGTTTGAATTAGCTGCTACACTGGTCAGATTCCTCCACTATAAGTCATAACTATAGTGACTTAAGGTCCCATCTTAGGACTCTATAGGAAACACTTGATACTTGTTGAGGTTATCTCACTCACCTTAAGCCATTCTCTCACTATTTTATGAGCAACCTAAGCCACATTCTCACCATTTTATGAGTAATCTAAGTCACACTCTCACCAGTTTACAAGCAACCTAAGCCACTCTCTCACCATTTTATGAGCAACCTAAGCCATACTCTCACCATTTTGTGATCAACCTAAGCCACACTCTCTCCATTTTATTAGTAACCTAAGCCATGTTCTCACCATTTTTTGAGCAACCTAAGATATGCTCTCACCATTTTGTAATCAACCTAAGCCACATTTTCATTATTTTGAGAGCAACCTAAGCCATGATCTCATCATTTTGTGAGCATCTTAATCAATGCTCTCATGATTTTGTGAGTTTGTACCATTAGTATCTCATCCTTCTCCACCACATTAAGATACCTAGAAATTTCTAAAAACATTTGTAAAATTATTAGAAAAACCCAAAACATTGACCACTTCTTTGCCTTCAGGATTTTGGGAAACCTCACTAAGTCATAAGAATATCACTTGTCACTTAGTTTCTCCATCCTTTTTGGCCTTTTCTCCCACACACCTATAATTTTGTAATATAATTCTTATTCTTCTATCAAATCCATCATATTTGTTTTCATCAGTTATCATTTTCTTTCCATTTCTTGGGAGAACTACATTTGGCCTAAAGTTTTTGTTGGATATTACATCTATAGAACTATGTATGTAGCATCCACTTACCTAGTGCATATGGAGATAGATCAAGAACCCCCTTCCTTTTCTTCTATTCCTCTATTCATGTTTGTTTGTTAAGTTGTCACCTATTTTCTAGGGGAAATGTTCATTATTTTATTTATACTAATATTAAAACTAACTATTATTTGTTTCTTTATTTGTTATTTGTGTGCATGTTTGTTTACTTTTAGCACAGTTACCTTGATTCAGTATATGTGCATTCATTAGGTGATTCCTTGTGTATTTATACTTGAATCCATCCATATTCATATGTTTACATTATCATCATGGTTTTTATTATTGGTGCAATATTTTCCCTTGAATATTAGATTCCAAAAGTCAGTCCTTATGAATATTTTGGCCCAATCCTCAAGGTATTATATCATGATGTTTACCATCAATTAATACAATAAAAATCAACTTTAGGAAGTGTGCTCAGCAATGGTGGTATCAATATCTCCTCAACACTGGCATCAGCGATATCCTAATCATATCCCAAATAGAGTAATTAACAAATGAAATAACTTTAACCTTTATTAGTTTGGATGAACATCTCCCTCCTAGTAGATTATTCCAATTCATCATTACCCTCTATATCAAGTTATCATCATCATCAACCAATCAATCATGTTTTCTATAATCAAGGTCTAATGATTATAACCATCGATGGACAAATCATTATACACTGTTCCACTTGTATATCTCAATGATTATAACCACATTTGGGCAAATCATTGTGTTCTCACCAAATTTATTTATTTTTCCCAACTAGGGGCATGTTGTTATCTTATTTTTTTAATCGTAACTAGGGCAGCGCCATCTTCTCAATGATTATAACCACCTTTGGTCAAATTATTGTGTTATCATACCACATTGCCACTATCAGGGTACAATGCTTATAACCACCTTTGGTAAAACCATTGTAAATCATCATAATTGAATTTTTAGTGATTTTGACTAATTTTTCAAACTCATCATGTTCTCACCCCATCATCTTCATATATTTTCTCCCCTCATTTTGCTTCTTTCTTTCAAGGGACTATTTGCTAAGGGGGCAACAATTCATCCATTGTCATTGAAGTTATAAGCATATAAGACCTTTTCATTATGTGAGAAGATGTTACTATACCTATAGCTTGAAATTCCTTCCCAAATAGGGGAAAATTTTAGACACCTAAAACTATCCACCAATAACCTCCAACCAAGATTTTGACCAATTTCTACCAAAATGCACAATTTGGCCTAAAATACTAAAACACATTAAATGATTTGAAATTTTTATATTAAATTTTTGATTTTAGTTAGAGTATCACTAATGGCAATGAAATTTATGAGATATCTAACTTTGATTAGATCATTTCAATTCAAAATGACATTTTTATATTTGGGTGCTCTAGATTGCTTTTTTCCAAATTTCTTACACAAGACACATGCCTTTGTTATTTTGTGTTGGCAACATCCTAAATGGGATAATGGATCCAATACATCAAAAATTTCCTTATAATTACTTAGTAAAATTTTAAGCCAATAAAATGACATTTTGATCAATTTGATTAATTGGTACACTTGCTAAGATTTGCATCAAAGTTGACTAATCATGTTTAAGGATAATTAATATAAATCAAAAGATTAAGTTAATTTTCCATGGAACTTGTTGAAATATTTATTTTTGAAATTGATATTGAATAACTACATCATCAAGTGAAACATTTATTGGAAAGACATCCCTAGGCAATAAATGCATAAAATATTAGGATTGAGCCCTCCCATGACTCATTAAGACCCTTCATGACTCTTTAATGCCTCTCTATCCCAAATATTTATGAGGACATTTATTGAATTTGGCATCTAAAATTTAATGGATAGCTACAAATATTCACATTAATATGGAGTTTATGTTCAAATCATTTTATAAAATAAATAGAAGGCTTTGCCTATTGAATTTTAAGCTTTCTTGATATAAACTTATAATGCACAAGTAATTCCAAACCTCATGAATATAGTGTTGTAATACCAAATTTTTGAGAGAAGCTTCACACAAGCCAAAGCTACAAGCAAAAAGTTCCAAGAGGAGAAGAAGGTAGCTACACTCCATTGATGAAGATCTCTAGAAGTATAAATTAAGAAAGCCAAAGAAGGATCCTTTTGGAGCAATCAAGGATTTGGTAAGAAGTTTGTGTTTTGTGTTCACATTTATTATTTCTTTCCATTTATAATTGTGTTTTCACATGGTTTTTCCTCTCTAAGTTCCCCCTAGTGTCTAGGCCTAGATATGTATGCTACTTAGATTTTATGTCATTTTGTAACTAACACAATACTAACCACCTCTCCTGAGTTACATTCCTAGTCTACAACTTTTAAGTACTATAGAGACCCATTCAGCTCTTTGACACTTATAAAAGCATAATAAGAACAAAAAAAAACTTCAAAATGAATAGGTCCACTCCTTATGTCCCCTGAGACATCCTCAAATTATCACAGTCACCTTTTCTCACCTTTGTGTATGCTAAATCAACTCAAACAAAGACCTTATACATAGGAACACCATTACCAAACATACAATAGACTTATTAATCATTATTAATAATTAATATATATTTATCACACCTCTAAAATACTCACATATCATCCTCATAGAGTTTAAAACACTTGACAATATCCATTTTAGTAAAATTTTAAGCCAATAAAATGACATTTTGATCAATTTGATTAATTGGTACACTAATTGCTAAGATTTGCATCAAAGTTGACTAATCATGTTTAAGGATAATTAATATAAATCAAAAGATTAAGTTAATTTTCCATGGAACTTGTTGACACAATATTTATTATTGAAATTGATATTGAATAACTACATCATCAAGTGAAATAATTTATTGAAAAGACATCCCTAGGCAATAAATGCATAAAATATTAGGATTAAGCCCTCCCATGACTCATTAAGACCTCTCCATGCCTCTTTAATGCCTCTCTATCCGAAATATTTATGAGGACATTTATTGAATTTGGCATGTGATATATATCACCATTAAAATACCTTCTAAAATTTAATGGATTCTTAGCCACACATATTCATATTAATATGGACAGTTTATGTTCATTCTGATCATTTTACAAAATCTATAAATAGAAGACCTTGCCTATTGAATTTTAAGCTTTCTTGGTATAAACTTATAATGCACAAATAATTCCAAACCTCATGAATATAGTGTTGTAATACCTAATTGCATTTGAGAGAAGCTTCACACAAGCCAAAGCTACAAGCAAAAAGTGCCAAGAGGAGAAGAAGGTATAATTATGAAATCACTGACAACTCTTGAACAATCTCCCCCTTTGTCATTGATGTTAACAACCATCATATATAGCAATATACATTTCACCTTCTCTCTTTTCAAGCACTCCCACATCAAGAACTTTCTCCCCTTTGACACAATGACAAAGTGGGTACCAAATAATCTTAAGGACCTTAAAATAATACCAATAGGATTAGACCATCTTAGCAATATATTACAAAAACACCCTTACCTTGAGCCTACCTCTTCTTGCCTTAATAACTTCCTCTTGCTCCGTGCCAAAACTCTCTTCAACCAAGAACTATAATCAATGAAGAAAGAATAGACAAGAATACTAAAATCTGATGTAACTCATTAAGAAACATCTAAGATTGAATCCCCTAATATTTATGATCAATTGCATCTCCTGAGCATCTTCAGATTTCCATACACCATAAAGAATCACCATACAAGCTCACTAGCCTTCTCTCTCAAACCACTTCAAGGACCACCAAAAGAACTTCATTCCACATACCAAATAGGAAACATGATCTAAAATAACTAATATCTCTCCTTCAAAGATACATAACTTTCTATTTTGGAAACACTAAGCAAAAACATCAAATCTTCATACTAGGCCTGTTTAGACTCCTTGTAGCCCTACTTGAAACTTGCAGAGCCCATATATTTTAGTAGATATATCTTCAAGACTTGAAAATTCATATCTAGAGAAATATCATATTCCCCCTTAAACACACCAAATTTCAAAAACTAACTCAACATATGTAGTATAATTCCTTCACAAACCTCTGGAGCAAGTTTATGAACTTATTTCTCTCCCTTAAACAAAGACCCTCTTATTGATTCATAGAGAAAGAAATGACACCCAAGATTTATCTTAGATACTTAAAAGTATATTTTTATAATGGTTTGGTCATAATATTTATAATATACTCTTTTTTAAGCACATGCTCTAACTTGACACATTAATTAATCACTTGTTCTCTCAAGAAATGATATCTAATAGAAATGTATTTAGTTTTTTAGTGCGTAATAGGATTATTTGAGATACTAATTACACTAGTATTGTCATAATAAATAAGATAAGTTCCATCTTGTCTTACCTTTTAATCCTCCAAGGTTCTTTTCATCCATATGACTTATGTGCAACAAGAGGTAGCTACTATATACTCAAATTCTATAGTTGATAGAGACACTGAGGCTTGCTTCTTACTTAACCAAGATACCAAGCATTTTCCCATGAGTAATTCCCCACCACTGGTACTCCTATCATCCACACATCCTACCCAATCATCATCAGTATATGATTTGAAAGAGAATTTTTTACTCTTGGGATACCATAAACCATAATCTATGGTGCCTTTGAGATATCTCAAGATCCTTTTGACTAATTTCAAGTGAGATTCTCTAGGATCAACATGAAACCTTCCTATAACATCTACTACTTGCATGATGTTAGGCCTAGATGTTTTAGATTAAAAAATACTTCTAATCATGGATCTATACAAAGTTTTATCAACTTTTGGTGAGTCATCCAGTTTACTTAACTTGTAACCTATGATCATTGGATTACCCATTAGATTATAATCCATCATGTTAAACTTCCTTATCATATCCTTGATGTATTTATCTTGTAAAATGAATATCCATACATAAATTTGATTAATATTTAATCCTAAGAAGAAAGATAATTCCCCCAACATTGACATTTCAAACTCAGTCTTCATAATATCTGCAAATTCTTTACTCATTTTATCATTGTCAGATCCAAAAACTATGTCATCAACATATACAACATCTATCAATTGATGATTACTTTCTATCTTAATGAATAAATTAATATCATCTACCCCCTTTTAAATCCTTGACTCAAAATATACTTATCTATTCTATCATACCAAGCTCTAGGAGCTTGTTTGAGACCATACAAAGCCTTCTTCAATTTACACACAAAATCTTAATTACTTAACATGAATTATCCTTCAGGTAACTCAATTTATAATTCTTCTAAGTTACCATTCAAGAATTCAAATTTTACATCTATTATATATACCTTAAAACGTTTGAAACATGCATATGCCAAATAGAGTCTAATTGCTTCCATCTTTACCACATGAACAAAAGTCTCATCAAAATATATTCCTTCAACCTGAGTATATCCTTTAGACAAAAATCTAGCTTTATTCCTTGTGAATTCTCCTTTCTCATTCATCTTATTTTTGAAAACCCACTTGGTACCTATCACATTTATATCTTTTGGCCTAGTAACTAAGTCCCATGTTTCATTCTTTTCTATTTGATCAATTTATTCATCCATTACATCATTCCAAATTTCATCTTTTCTAGCTTCCATGAATTTTTTGGGTTCAATCATGGATAACAGAGCTGAGTCTTATTGATTTTAATTTATCAACATTTTCCTTCTAGTCTGGAACCTTGCACCAACATTTCCAATAATTTGAGAGATTGAATGATCTTTTTGATTTTTTCTAGATGGAGATTTAATATCTTATCTTTCTTCCTCCTCTTCATCTTCATCATATATTTTAATAGATAAATCATCATTATTTACAATGTTATTTTGAATTGAGTCACCTAAAATTTTGGCTTCTTGAGTCTACTTGTCTCTTCTAACCTTACATTTAAACTTTCAATAATCTTGTGAAGTCTTTTGTTGAAGCACCTATAGGCAATACTAATAGAAGAACAACCTAATAAGATGCCCTCATCATATATTGAATCACATTTACCAAGATGATCTTCATTAATTTTAATGAAGCACCTACTTTCAAACACTTTAAAATTTTTGACATTAGCCACTCTATTCTTCCATAACTC
The DNA here is from genome assembly GCA_037957365.1 of Torreya grandis. Classification (NCBI taxonomy): domain Eukaryota; kingdom Viridiplantae; phylum Streptophyta; class Pinopsida; order Cupressales; family Taxaceae; genus Torreya; species Torreya grandis. The sequence goes on from JARHVA010002403.1 coordinate 579,760, forward strand.
ATAAGGAGTATTATTACCATTTACTCTAATTTGGCACATGTTTAGGATGTACATAGAAGTGTTGGCTACCTCTTCCCAATAGCCATCTGATAATTTTTCATCTTGAATCATGGCTCTACCCATCTCAATAATAGTCTTATTATTCATTTCAACCACACCATTCTATTGTGGTGTTCTAGACACAAAATATTGTTTTTTATCCCATGTTCTTCACAAAAATCATAGAAATTATGAGAACAAAACTCACCTCCTCTATCTGATCTCACACACTTGATCTTTGAAACTTTATCATTTTACACAAGAGCTTTGAATGCCACAAATTTTTCAAAAGCGTCTAATTTTTCTTTAAGAAAGAATATCCAAGTCATCTTAGTATAATCATCAATGAGAAGCATCATCAATGAGAAGCATGAAGTAACTATTACCTTGAATACTTTGTATTCTTATAAGTCCACATAGATCAATGTGGATCAACTCTAATGGCTCTATAGTGGAGAATTCCTTGGTTTTTTACCTTCTCTTATTTTGCTTCCCATGAATACATGCCTTGCAAAGAGAATGAGGAATCTTATAAATATTAGACATATGTCTTACCAACCCCTTTGAACTATTTTTTATCATATTATCAAAATTTATATGGCCAAGCCTTTTATGCCAAAATAAACTTTCTTCCAATTGACTAATGAAGCACTCTACCTTCTTAGATTCATGGAATACATACATGTTATCTTTTTTATGAACATTTGTAATTAATCTACCAGATTTTTCCTTTATTATTTCACATACATCATGATGAAAAGTTATAACATTTCCTTTCTTACACATTTGGATCACACTTAAAATATTATGTTTCAAACCTTCTACATATAAGACATTCTCAATCCTAGTATGACCGTTGTCCAAACTCATAGTACCTTTGTCAACTATGTTAGTAGATTTTTTGTCACCAAATCTAACTACACTTGGCTTGGTATTTTTTATAGAGATAAACTTTCTCTTGTCTCCTATCATATGATTTGAGCATCCATTGTCTATGAACCATCTCTTGTTCTCATTTTCTTGAGTATGCAAAGTTGTATAAACAAATAATGACTCTTCCTTTTGTGATATGCTTGGATTTTTCTTCTTTTTTCTTTAGACTTAACCTTCTTTAACCATTTTATAGTGTCAATGACTTGTGTATCCCTTTTCCAAAAGGCTTTATTGCATTTCTTGGCTATGTGACCATGTTGGTTAAATTTGTAACATATGATATCCCATTTGATCTCTAAAGAGAGAGAACAATCCTTATATCTATGACCAAATTGATTGTAGGAGAAGCAATACCCATTGAATACATTATTCATGTTTGACCTTATTTTCTCTTGACCATTAGCACTTAATAGATTTTCATTCTTAATCCTTTTGGTGGATCTAAAATCCTTTTTGTTCTTGGATAAACGAACATATGATTAATTCAAGACTTTATTTTCACATTGTTCCATCCTTTGATTAAGACCTTTATTCATTATGACTTGTAGGTTTTTGACTATTGCCTCTATATTTTTCACTTGTGTATTCACATTATTTACTTTTGATAAAGCATAAACTAGGTTATCTTGAAGACAAGCCATAACCTCTTTGTCAACCATTGTACCTTTGATCACCTTCAAGTGGTTAAACATTGCATAAAGGACCTACTCAGATACTAATTATTAGAAGTACAATCCACTAAGAGGGGGGTGAATCAATGGTGGAAAATAATTTAATTCAATTTCCAAACCCTTACAAATACGTAAGCATTCAATACAATTATTCATGAAGCATATAGATGATTTATAGTAGTGATTAATGAACATAAACTAAGATCACATACACAACACAATATCTACATGGGAAACCCTCTTGGGTAATAAAACCCACTCTCAAGCCTTCAAACACAAGGACTATTATCCTATAAGATGATCAAAAATAAGAGACTGATCAAGTCCTTTTGATTAGGAACCTTGGTCAAGTCCTTCTCACCTAAGGCCTTTATTAAAAAAGTAGTTCCACAAGGAGCACCTACCCCTAAGATGATCAAGTCCTTCTAACCTACATCCTTGGTCAAGTCCTTTTAACCAAAGGTATTTATTGAAACCCTATTTCATAAGGAAAAACTACCCCTAAAGAATATCAAGTCCTTTAGACCCTCCTTGAGAAGAAAACTTCCACCTTAAAACTAATGTCTTCAATAATTGATGATTAATCTCTATCTCAAACATACCTCTCACATAGGCATGTCACAAACTCTTTCCTTCTTCACTCAAACAATCCTCATATGCATACTCAAATCTCTTTTCATAAATTCAAACTACAAGAACACTATACTATCATTAGAAACATGACCTACATATCATACACATAGTCCTTAATCTTATTTTTTCAATAACCTAATAGTTGGGCACTTTCACTCTTCTCTCCTTTCCTTTTCCCTCCAACTCTTTCACTTACAAGTCTCTCCCAAGCTTAGAAACCATCTCATTTAGTTCCATAATTTATAGAGAAATCATGAATTATCAATTCTGCAATAATCCTTTTTGGCCACAATGCATGCCTTTACCCTTAAGGTATCTCAGACGGCTCACCCTTAAGCACAACACACTTTCAAATAGGCCTAAGTCACTTTTAGGTCCTATAGATACCCATTTATCTCTTTAACACTTATTTGAGAATAATAATAACATAAGACCACTTAAAAATACATAGGTCTACTCCTTATTTCCCCTAAGACATCCTCAAGTGATCATATTCACCTTTTGTCACCTTTGTTGATACTCAATCAACTCAAACAAAGACCTTATACATAGGAACACCATTACCAAACATACAGTCAAATATTAATCATTGTTAATACTCAAGGTAGATTGATCACACCTCAAAAATATTCATAAATCATCCTTATGGAGTCTACAACAATCCCCAATGGTCAATTCATCAAGATATATCAAAATAAGCTTGAATACTCTTCTCAGATTACTTATAGAATAAATATAAACACAGTCAACTTTAGAGCTCAATAGCTTGATCTGTACACACTTTCTAATCTTAAAATCCATATTTATAGACTTGACTTTGATTCCTCTACATAGCATTCAAACACACACACACACCCACCTCTAATTTTTTTTTATTTTTTTATTTTTATTTTTATTTTTTATTTTTTTAATTTTTTTTTTTTAATTTTTTTTTTTTTTTTTTTTTTTTTTTTTTTTTTTGTGTGTGTGTGTGTGTGTGTGTGTGTGTGTGTGTGTGTGTGTGTGTGTGAGAGAGAGAGAGAGAGAGAGAGAGAGAGAGAGAGAGAGAGAGAGAGTGATAACAAGGCATTCAAAACACACACACACACACACACACACACACACACACACACACACACACACACACACACACACACACACACACACACACACACACACACACACACACACACACACACACACACACACACACACACACACACACACACACACACACACACCTCTAGGTTTGTGTGTGTGTGTGTGTGTGTGTGTGTGTGTGTGTGTGTGTGTGTGTGTGTGTGTGTGTGTGTGTAACTAGATTTATACTCTTCTATTTTCATATTATTATTACAACTTTAAAAACTTCCTCAAACCTTAAAAAAGTTTAAGAAATATAACCCTGTTAATAATACAATTACTAAAATAATAAATTAACTTACAACCATATCACTTCTATAAGCCTAAAAAAGGGCATATCCAGATATGGGTCTTTCATGAACAATTCTCAAAACAAACCCTTATTCAAGGATTGTGTGTGTGTGTGTGTGTGTAACTAGATTTACACTCTTCTATTTTCATATTATTATTACAACTTTAAAAACTTCCTCAAACCTTAAAAAAATTTAAGAAATAGAACCCCATTCATAATATAATTACTAAAATAAAAAATTCTTCAAAACTTATAGATGTATCACTTTTATAAGCCTTACAAAGGCATATCCAAATCTAGGTCTTTCATGAACATTTCTCAAAACAAATCCTTATTCAATATGTGATCCAAATATATTGGTGTAAATATCAATATAATAAATCCTTAACTAGCGGGGTCTCAAGGATATCGAATAAAAATATGTTTTACACCATTATAGTATAACAGTCAAGAAAAATAAATCCCAAAATAAATAATAAAAACCAATTATTTATTACCAATATCCAACCCTCAATTCTATAGGCCTAAAGATGGAATAGAATTCCATCCTTAGGTATATAGACCTAATATTTCATACGGTTTTCAATAGATATTTTATCAAAGTCAATCATTTCACACATTTTATAGTAAAGTTATAAAATAAAACCCACATTTATTCTTTTAAAACCTTATAACTATAAAATAAGAACCAACCTAGGCTATTGAAGTTTGTCATACAATGTCTAGAGAGATTTCCTTCACTTAAACCCTGTCGAGATTCCTCTTTTCCTTCTCTTTTTACTTCTACCATGTTTTTTTCTTTCTCCCCTTACCGTTATCATTATCCTTTTCCTTTTTGTCCATGCACATATTACATAAACCTAATAATTTCCTATAATTTTTCCATTAATCCTCATGTAACTTCCCTCTTCAAAGCACCACTCTTTATTTTTCCTCAGTTAACTGGCAATCATAATTTCACCACCAAACATGGCAATTGCATAATCTCATTTCCTTCTTGGCAAGGTCAAACCCTCAAAATCACAATGGTAACCAAATAAAAACTTCTTTCACATTTAACTTTTCCATTTTTTAATCATCATAAAATGTCATGAGGCTTCCAAAACACAACCCTAACATTTTATCTACTTTCTTAAGTATAAAATCTTATCAAGTGCTAAAACTTTGAAGTATCAATTAAAAATAATTTACATTGGGATTATTTTTCCCCTAAATTCCTCTTACTTTATTAAGCTTCCAAGCTATGTTTTAAGTAAATTTACTTCTATTTGACCTTGCGCCTTTCCATTAAAATGGTAATGCCATAAAAAGTCCTTGAAATCAAGCAATAAGACAAGTAATCATTTCAACCCATAAGTAGTCAAAATTTTAAACAAGAGTAGGTATATATAATCGAATGAGACAATCAAATTCCCTAATGTGATCCAATTTATATTTCTAAATATAGTGCAACCAAACAATCAATGAGATAAACAAGTAAATCAGACAATAAATGCATTCATGCTTCTTATCTAATATAATGCAGTGAAAGACATTAAAACACAATAAATGGATAACATACTTATGTAGGTCATGACCCAAAATAAAATAAAATAAAGGTTTTATAAAACTAAGTGAAAGTATCGTATGTTTTATTTAAATAACTAATAGTGATGTGTGCATAGGTCCTTGAAACTTTCTCTCTCTATCCCCATTATTTATATTTGTGCCCCCCCTCTCTAATGATACTCTCCCTCTAAACTACCTATGAGAGTGGAATAGTCCTACATCCACCTCATCAAAAAAATTGGTGTTTAACCTAAATCATGATAATAATCAACATATATCCATATGAACTATTGTATGAAAGTAATCCATAAAAATCATGATCATAATCATAACAAAACATATGCAACAACTATCTATCTAGATATTGATCATGAAAATAGGTAATATGTCTACCAACCAAACAACATATACAAATCCATCTCAAAATAAACATGTCTAATAATAATTAACCATATAAACCAATAATTGATGATTTAAACAATCCATAGGGAAAACTAGATGTGACATCCTCCCCTTAAAACTAGTCATCATCCTGATGACATTTATTTCTAGAAATAATTTTAAAATAAAACAAATTTCATCAAAATATAATTACTGTTTTTAGTAGAAATAAATAACGTTCAATATAAATATTATGTAAATAAATGAGGATACAACCTCAAAAACTCCTCATAGTCTTTTTGTGTAGTACTATCCTTAGAATATTAGTTTCATTAGACCTTACACTATGATACTTCTCTATTACACAAACCAAGCTTGTGAGTATTAATTATTCTAATTGTTCTACTATGATCACCCCTAGATCTTAAAACTATTATACATTCCAATTTAAAACATGTGTAGGATCAACAATATACTTATTAAGATATTAAACATGAAAAACATTATGCATTTGTGCTAGAGCTAATGGCAATAAAAGACTATCTGTTACATGATTAATGACTTCTATAACCTCAACAAGTCCCACATATCTAGGTGATAGCTTTTTTGATTTACCAAAATTTGTTACTCTTTTGGGGTTTAACTTACAGAAACACTTTATCCCTAACTGAGAACTACCTTGTTATTTTTAAATCAATGTATCTTTTATACCTATCATTGGCTTCAGCCAATGTCTCCCTTAATAATTTTACTTTATCTTCCATTTTAGCAAGCATTTCAGGTCCCAAAACCACTCTCTCTTCCAACTTATCCCAACTAATTAGTGTTTTGCACCTCCTACCATATAATGCCTCAAAAGGATCCATTTTAATAGTTTATTAGTATGATAATTTTTAAATAAACTAAACTAATGGTAGGTATTCTTCCCATTTGTATTGTGGTTCATGTAATACATATTCAAAATATCCTATAAGATCTGATTTATTCTCTCTATTTATCCATATGTTTCTAGATGGTAAGCTGAACTAAATTCAATTGAGTTCCCAAAGTTGAATTAAAAGTCTGTTAAAACCTTAAAGTTATCTTAAGATCCCTATCTAAAATATTATTTTCATGAAACTCATGCAACCTATAAATTCTCTTCATAAACCTCTTGGATAGAATAGGTACATCATCAATTACATTGATAGGAATAAAATGAGCTATGTTGGTTAATTTATCCATAACCACCAAGATCATGTCGTAAGAATTCCTATACATAGGCCAATCTTGGATAAAATCCATACTGATAACTTGTCATTTCCATTTAGGTATAGAGTGTGGGTACAACAACCCAACTAGATTCACATGTTTAGCCTTGACTCATTGACACTCCAAGCACCTATACATGATATCAGTTACTTCCTTCTTAATTCCTTTGTAGAAATAGAAAGGTTTTAACTTTGCTACTAGTTTAGTCACTCTAGGATGCCCTGAATATGGAGCATTGTGAAATTACTTTAGCATAATATTCCTCAAATTTTCCTTATTAGGCACATATATCCTACCATTTCAACTTAAAACCTCAACATTATCAAACTTAAAACCTTGATATCTATGATCTTGAGAGTTTTTAGCCAATTTTTTCTGTACTTGTTCATAAAAATCATCGTCAAATGAGAATTTTGATAGAATATGCAGATAAAAATGCTTGAATGCTATGATACTTTTATTGAATAATAATAGGTCAATATATAAAAAGATAAAATGGTTAATAAAACTATAAACCTATAAACAGTTATGCCATGCATCACCTAAACTATCATCTAAACAAAACATCTAACTATGATAATCACTACGCTAGTGTAACATATCATTAAGATTTAAAATGTAATATATCACATTTTTCCAACATTCCCCCCTTTATTATATTATTTCTATAAACATAATTTTTTTTATAGTGATCCCCCCTTTATTACAAACATTGCAAAAATATTTACACTCTCTGCGTAGCGTGCTCACTTTTTGAGGTGGTATACCATCCTTGTGGCTTCAAGGTCTTAGTGTTACCTTTATTTTTCCTTACAAAATTACCAAAAACCTAGAAGTGGTAGGAACACTTCTCTCTACTAACCACAAACCTAGAGGGTTTCAGGAGGTTTCTACTACACTTCGATGGTTTAACGGATTACCATAAACCCTTTTCAAAGAACCAAGTGCTACTTTAGTGATTTTTCTCCCCACAATGTTATTTTTTAGGAGGTACCAAACTGAAAAATAGTGTTTAGTAATCTATTGAAAAATAAACTATAAAACATAACAAAAACACACCAAAATTTGTCACCATAACAATGCTACGACCCTATCATAGGTGACTCATGAGAGGATGCCAAAGGTTCTTCAACCTTCATGTATCCTCCAACCTCCAATAAATGAAGCTGATTTACTCAGTTTATAAAGCTCTTATACATGTCATTTATGAGGGCAAAACTCTCCCACTGACACATATGACTCAAGATGCTCAGGTTCACCTGATAATGCATATTGTTGTCCCCCCAAAAAAATGTCACTCTTTTTGGGACAACGTATGAGCCATTTTGGTCCTGCAAGACCAAATTTGCCTCTTCCCTTTTCAAAATTTCTTTTGAGCTTTCAAGTTCCTCACTTTTCAAGATTTTCCAAAAATATATGGACTCAACATGCTTGAAATTAGCAGGTTCAACTGTTTCAATGGCTTCTTCGAATGAGTTCAATCAAAAGGGGTGAGTTTCCAACACTTGGGCATTTTCAGGATTGGTTCAATGCCTTGGTTCAACCAAAAAGGGGCTCATCGGCAAGCTTCTAAGCAAAGATTGAACTGTTGAACCTTGAACCACTTTGGTTTAATGATTCAATGGGTTCAAGGTTTAACATCATTGATAGGGTTAAAAGAGTTAAGCGCTTCAACCAGATTGAACCATTTAGTGATGTCAATAGGACACTCAACTGCTTTGGTAAGTTCATCAGCTTTCCAAAAGACTAAGCTTCAAGGAAGGAATGAACCATTGAACCAAAGTTGGTTTAATCAGTCAGTTCAAAGAAAAGGTTCAAAGTTTCAACGTGGTTATTTCAAAGCAATCAACATGGTTTAGAAACTATTTCAAATGGTCAAGACTTAGCCAAAACAAAGACATTAAATTGTTGAACCGTTGAACCAAAGTTGGTTCAATCAGTCGATTCAATCAAAATGGTTCAAAGGAGCACCACAAAAAGAATGAGTCAAGAAGAAGCCACCACATGTCATCTATCGAGCCCCATTGCACTTTTTTTATAATCACAACAGAAGATGCCACCTATCCCTATTGAAGCTTGTCGGAAGCCTCCAAGTGTCTCCATCCAAAGCTTCAAAGTTTCAACAATTTCAAAGTTCAACGCGTAGGTATTTATTTTTTACGTAGGTTTTTGTCTAAGTCTTAAGAAGTTACAGAACATGCCACATGTCCCTTGAAAAAGTTTGGTGGAAGTCAATAAGTGTCAATCTTTGCAATTTCTCCCTCTTGCTTCTTGTTTTCATAAAGACTATGGTGGACCCCCAGTGAGCTGCTAAAGAAAGCAGAATGCGACATGTATCATCATCCGCTAACTCTCCAAAGACAAGTGGAAGCTACCACCTCTTCATTTATAACTCCATAGAGAGTGACACATTTCTACATCTGAGTTTCAAACAAGTTTATAAGCTTCTCCTAAGCATTTTTTAGAGCAAAGTGGAGACTACCATGTGTTATCATCTGCGTGAATCTAAAATCAGTCCCAAGTGTTTTCAAAGGCCACTAAAGCACAGCAGAGACTGCCACATGTCATCTTCCGTTGGACTCATAAAAAATGTTTGTAAAGCCTCTAAGAGCAGTGAAAGCTGCCGCATGTCCTCACCTATTTCAAAGCAGATGCTACCACATGTCAATTTTTCAGTGGAAAGTGACCAAAGAACAGAGAGGCAATTTAAGGACCTGATTCAATAGCTAGAAAATGAGTTTCCATGAAGGATGAAAGACCCACAGCCATCAAATTAGGGGAAATCAATTAGCTATTGGATTTCAAATGATGGTAGACCTAAGGATGCCAAATTGGTGGTAATGAAGTGTTTGTTGATTTTTGTAGATTTAAGTGTGAGAGCCCTAATCGCTGCAAAGCAGAGGAAACAATATGAAAGATTTGGAGTATCAACATAGTGTTTAGATCCAATAGACCTCTTAAACCTAGAAACATGGATGCAGATTTCTCGAGCCTTTAAAAGACATGACTTGTTTGGGAATAAAGGTAAATTGAACAATGGTGCAATCAAGAGAGGAAACTAAGAGGATCATCTAGTTCCAGGGAATGACAGTCGAGTTAAAATATAGAATTAAAAGTGCATTCAAAGCATGGCATGTGTAGCATGAGCTATTCCATGGGATAAATGTGCCAAATCTCTCTTGACCTCTATATATTGTAATCTCTCTAATTGTTATGAAGGATCTTTTCCTATTATAAAAGCAAAAAACACTACCCAAATTGAAAGGAATTTACTAAAACTTTGAGCTCAGATTGTTAATCATTTTTCTTCATTTGAATAAGAAAGCAAGTGACCTTTTCAGACTTTGTGTTATAAATAGCCTGTGTTATTCAGGAAATTGTTCGTATGTCTGTTTCCTAGAAGTGTTCTTGTTTACCTGATCTAACAAGAAAAACTAGTGGAAGTGGTTAGGAAGGTATCCTGAAGACCAATTTTGGGATGACTTTGTGCCCCCATAAGTACTTTCAGTGTGTTTGTATTTTCTTTTTCTTATGTAAAAGACCTTGGGATGAATTTATGCCCCCATTGTTCTTTGTATCTCTCTCTTGGGTAGTTAAGGTGGAGACTTTGTGTTGCATTTTATATTGCTGGTTACTTTGTACTTTGGTTACCGATTACTTGTTCCTTGAAAGGACTCCTACTATTTCCTACAAGAATACTTCTGAAAGAAGAGAAGTGCCTTCAGTGTTTCCTAGGATTTCTCCTTTGTTTGTTAGCATCATCTCTAAAAAAAGAGAGATGGATGGTTTGTCCTACCCTTGTGTCTTATTTTCTACTTATATATATATATATATATATATATATATATATATATATATATATATATATATATATATATAGCTATGTATACTTAATAGGGAACCTCCCCTTGATGAGAGGAGAGATTTATCCCCTTTTGATGTAGCAAACCTACACATCTGGCCAATCAATCTCCCTACTGTTGTGGTGATAGGATCTATTTTGCTCACCAATTAGCTGGTCAAAAAAATATTCACCCAATAGTTTTTGGTGACTCTACTGGGGAAAGAGCATGCAGTTTGAAGCCTCAAGTTTCAAGCTAAAGCAGGACTAGTTCTTTCTTATTTTTGTTCTACAATCTGGCAACTTCATGCTATACCAGAAGATAGAAAGCCCAAGGTGTTGTTGACCCTATTTTTGAGTTGGTGTAGTAGAGCAATTTTGAGTTGTTTCCTCCACAACCTCACCTCCAACGAACTAGGAGTCTTTCTCCTACCAACACCAGGTCACCAACACAAGGTAGAGCTACTTTTTCTACTATTATTAGAACTTTGCCTATACATACACCACCCAGATTTGTTATCCCTTCTTTCAATAATCCACTTATGGCAGTTTAAGGGCCCTAGGGTAACTCTTTTGGCCCACTCAATCTTACTCCACCCCTGCATGAGCTTCCACACAAATCAAGGAAGAATTTCCCCAAATTTTTTGGTGATGGAAAGGTTCACCCTGATGAACACATTGCAGCATTTAGCATAGCCTGCAGTGTGATAGGTGTGGAATTTGAGGATGTGGCAGTCAAAATATTCATGGAGATGTTGTAAGGTACTACTATGGATTGGTTCTACCATATGTAGGCTAGATTAATGACTGACTAGGACACACTCAAAGCCAAGTTTGAAGCTAGATTCAAACCTGTAGAAGATGCACATGCCCTTCTAGCCCAGCTCACACAAATGAAGAAGGAAACTCATGAACTAATGAGGGATTTCATAGCTAAATTTAATAATTTAAGGAACAGGATCCTTGTATCACTCAGCTGATCCCTGAAAACCTCAAGTGCTTCTTCATCAACTCATAACTTCCTGAAGTGAGTTTTCTACTAAGACGCACTAGCTAGATAGACCTTGCTAAAGCTCAAGACTTGGCTACTGAGGTAGAAGATGACCTTATCTTGGTTGGGAAGATAAGGAGAGATCCAAACAGAGGTAAATATTCTTCATATTTTGATTACTCATATATAGCCATTACTAATCCCATGGTGTAGAAGCTGGCAAATGAATTGTTGGCTCTCAAAAGACAAATGGCCCAAGGGACGTCATCTGCTCCTGCATATAGAGATATCCCAAGGATAACATTCCAAAATTAGACATACCAAGGCAATGCTGCTAGGGGTCAAGGGTAGCCAAATCATCTTCCTCCCTCATAGAGGAACCTTGCCATTGAAGCACCTCCAACCAACTCAGTGGTTGGATATCTTGAAGCTGACTCGGGTTTCTCATTCCAGCCTGAGTTGAACCCTGAAGATGATGTTAATCTCTTCACTGAGGAAGAAGAAGAATTAGCTGGTGTCTCCAACATTAGTTTCTTAAACTATTAGGATGAACCCAAAAGTGAAGGTAATGCAATAGAGGGATCATATGTTGTGTTCACCTGGTCTAAGAATCAATCAGCTCAAGAATCTGATAAAGAGAAGATGAAGGAGCAACCTCAACCGACAATCTCAATTGCTGAGCGTGGAAGTACTCTACCCTTCTAGCCAAAATATCTGATGACTGCAAAAAAGGTAAGTATACCAAATACCCCTACACCTTCTACTTCAAATCCATAGTCCAGTTCTCCCCCTACCAAGAATTAAAAGGATGAGCTCCCATCCTCTATTCCTAGCTCATTTTAGATGTTTGACATTATTGATCATATAAAGAAAGCCAAAGTTCAAATGTCTAAATTTGAATTCTTGTAGTCCAACCCTAATCAGTTGGATAAATTGGTTCAATGTGTGAATAACCAAAACATCCTAGCAAGACAAGAAGATAAGAAAGCAACTCATGATCCCCCAAGGAACATGTCTATCCCAAACAATATTTTCATTTCTCCTCCTACTGTTCCTGAGAAAATAGAGCCTTTTTATGTATCCCTGTTAATAAATGGATATCATCTAAATAATTGTATCAATGATTCTGGAGCTTCAGACAATGTCATGCCTGCCAAAGTGGTTGAATCCCTTGGAATTACACTGACTAGGACATTTGGTATATGTTTCTCCATGGAAAATAAGTAAGTACCATTATTGGGGAAAATTAAGGATGCCCAATTTGCATTTGTAGTGTTCCCAAACAAAAGAATCAAGATGATTGTCTTGGTGCCCGACGTCCCAACATCTTATGGCATCCTTTTTGGCCAGAATTTTTGCAAAGATGTTGGTGGCAAATTAAACATGGACTTGTTTGAGGAAAGAATCCCAGTCAAAGGCATCATGAAAAGATTGCATCTTGAAAAGGAAACAAAGTATGTGGTCACCCAATCATCAGCACCTAAAGCTCAAATTTTGTTTGAATCTTCAGGCATGGGTAACTACTTTCTATCCACTAAAGAATTTCATGAAACCCTGTTGAATCTCTCAAAGGTGACAACCTAAAGGTTAGTTCAGCTAGAAATATGGAAGAATATCCACCTCTAAATGAGGAAGAATCCAAAGGAAAATCAGTGTCTAATGAGGTATGAATCCTTGAATTCGATGGCAGCTATTCCTCTACCAGTTTAGGAGCTGGGGTTGTGTTGATATCTCCTCAAGGAGATATTTTTACTTCATCCTATAAGTTGAAATTCAACAACACTAATAACATAGTTGAGTATGAGTCATTATTGCTTGGATTAAAGGCTACTCAGGACAAAGGTATCAAGCTTCTTCATACTAAAGGAGATGTTGAACTCATGGTTTAGCAGGTAAAAAACCTATATCAGACCAAAAATGAGAGATTACGCCATTACTGCAATCTAGTCTAGGACCAAATTGAAAACTTTGACACTTTCAGCATCTCTACAGTCCCTAGGGAATTCAATGATAGAGCTGATGCTTTGGCTATCTTGGGCACTCTTCTGGTTCCCCACTCAGACTTCAAAGGAGATAGGTACACTATTGAACTAGTCTCTCGACCAAGTGTACCTAATAATGCTAGTCATTGGCAAGTGTTTAACAATGACAACCAAATCATTGCTTTCCTAGAGCAAAAGACAATTTTGAATGGTTGCATTTTGAAGGAAGTGAACCTCAAGAGCCCGAACTAACCCTTAAATCAGGTTCAAGCATAGATGGAGAGTTCATGCAACTTAAAGGGAATAAGATTCCCAAAGGTCTGGTCTCCCTTGAGAAACTATTTGATAAGCATGATAGATTCATCAAACAGTAGCAAACGGAGGCAAGCTCCTCTCAAGGGTTTGATCAAGTATATCTAGGTACCAAGGAAGATCTCAAGATGGTGAACATTGGGAAGTGCTACACTCCTGAAGAATGATTCAAGTTCACTTCTCTACTCAAACAGTACATGGATGTTTTATCATACTCTTATGATGACCTGAAGTCACTCAAGCCTGATGAAATCTAACATGGCATTCCTCTAAAGGCTAACTCAATGCCTTACAAGAAAAAATACAGGCAGTACAATCCAAAGATATCAGGTACTATTTTGTCTGAGATACAAAAGTTGTTAAATGCTAGGATCATTTTCCCAATCCATCATTCCACATGGATTACAAATGTAGTGCCTGTGAGGAAGAAGAATTGCAAAATTCACCTTTGTGTGGATTTTAGGAATTTGAATCAGTCATCTTTGAAGGATAACTATCCTTTGCCAATCATGGATCAAGTGCTTTAGACAGTGACTAGTTCAGAGATTTTATCAATGCTAGATGGTTTCTAAAGATACAATTAGGTTGAAGTTGGTGAATCAGACCAGCATAAAAATATGTTCACCACACCTTGGGGCACCTTTGCCTATAAGAGAATGCCTTTTGGCTTGATAAACACTGGCACCACCTTTCAGAGAGTAATGGACCTCACTTTCAAGGATGAGATGGGTAAGTTCATTGTAGTTTATCTTGATGAATTGACTATTTTCTCTAAGCATCGCCTAGATCATGTGCGCCACTTGCAACAAGTGTTGGAACGCTGCCGTCAGAATGGCATTTCCTTGAACCCCAAGAAGTCAATTTTTGGAGTAATAGAGGGAAAAATTCTTAGACACATTGGGTCTAAAGGAGGCATAAAAATTGTCTCAGATAGAGTCAAGTCTATCCAAGAGCTTACCTTGCCTACAAGTAAGACTGATGTTCACTCTTTCTTTAGAAAGGTGAATTTCTTACGAAGGTTCATCCCCAAGTTTGCTGAGAAGACTAGACATATTGTAAACATGATGAAGGGAAAACCCACCTTTGGCTAGACTAATGAAGTTAAGTCAGCATTTAAAGATATCTCATTACCCACGCCCCAATTCTAGTTTGTCCAAAATATAACAAAGAGTTCACCATGTATAGTTATGCTTCAGAACACATGCTTTTAGTGATTCTAGTTCAATAGAATAAAGAAGGTATGGAGTCTCCCATTTCCTTCATGAGCTATCCTCTCAAAGCTCATGAGATGAAGTACTCAAATATGGAAAAGCATGCTTATGTAGTGGTGAAGGCGGTAAACCATTCATGCTTTTACATCTTGAATTCATATACTACTACCTTGGTTCTTGACACAACAGTCAAATCCATACTAACTCAGTAGGAGTTTGGGATGAAAAGAGGCAATTGGGTTGAAAAGTTTCAAGAGTTTGATATACTCATCAAACCAATGAAGCTAGTTCAGGGAAAAGGCTTATGATAATTAATTGCTGACAATAAGCTAAAAAGAACAGAGCATCAAAAATTAGAAGAAGTAGAAGTGCCAACAATCCTCTTTGTCTCTACCACTGATGAGTGGTATTTGGGTATTGCTCATTTCCTTACTTATGGTGAATGTCCTACTCACCTATATTATAAAGAGAGAAGGACTATCAAGTTGAAAGCAACAAATTTCATCCTTTGGGACAATGGCCTGTATAAGAGGGGCCTTGATGGAGTGTTCCTTCATTGTGTGGACAAGGAGCAGCAAAGCCAACTTTTGAGATCCTTCCACAATCAGGCCTGTGGAGGACATTTTTCTACTCTTGTAACTACCCATAAGATCCTTCAGGCTAGATATTAATGGCCTACTCTTTTTCAAGATGCATATAAGTGGGTAAGGAAATGTGAACTATGCCAGCAGTTTATTGGAAGACCCAAGTTAGTTGCCTTGCCTCTCAAGCCAATAGTCATAAAAGAACCATTTCAGCAATGAGGCCTCGATTTTATTGGTGCTATAAACCCATCTTCAAGCACTAGACATGATTATGTCCTCACAGCCATAGACTACTTCACCAAGTGGGTGGAAACAATTCCAACCAAACATGTTACTTGAGAAGTACTGTGCAATTTCCTGAAAGAGAACATCATTTCCAGGTTTGGGGTCCCAACTAAGATTGTCACTAACAATGTAGCTTATTTCACTTCCCAGGAGATCACTCAATTCTATTTCTACTATGGAATTACACTCTCCCACTCATCTGATTACTTTCCACAAGGGAATGGACAAGCTGAATTAAGTAATAAGAACCTGGTGACTATCATAAAGAAGCTAGTTGATGACAACCAAAGAACATGGCACAAAGCATTGGTTAATGCTTTATGGGTAGACATAATTACACCCAAAAAGGCGACTGGTATGTCTCCTTTCCAACTTCTTTATGGTATCAATGCTGAGATACTAATCACCTTAGAATTTCCAGCATTAAAATTGGTCAAGGCAATTGAAGATCAAACATATGAAAGCTCCCTTAATAAGAGAATCATGTGCTTGACTGAGTTAGAAGAGCAGAGAACTGTAGTGGCAGATTGAATCACAGTCCATCAAAGCCTTGTGAAGAAACTCTTTGACTAGAAAGCAAAGAACTGATATTTCTAGATTGGAGATCAAGTCTTGTTGTGAGACAAGAGAAGAGAACTAAAGGGAATGCATGGAAATTTTGATTCCCTATGGAGAGGCGCTTTTACTATCCATGAGCTCAAAGGTGAAAACAGCTTCCTATTGAAATATCAAGATGGCACACCCTTTTCTCTGCCACATAATGGGCAGCATCTAAAGCACTTTAACTCTTGAAGTATCAGATGAAGTTGTCTATACATATGTATTTTTGTTTAGTTTTTGTTTCTTTTTGTGCTTTTCATTATTCACTTTTATTGCCTTTCTTTTTGAGTAGCACGACTCCATAGCCCAATGGCACACTTCAAGGCACTGGAGATTCTATTTTCTACTTCCCTCAGCTATTCCAAGTTCTCATCTGAAGGAAGTTCCCCAATAGGAGCTAGTTGTTATCCCCCCAAAAAAATGTCACTCTTTTTGGGACAACGTATGAGCCATTTTGGTCCTGCAAGACCAAATTTGCCTCTTCCCTTTTCAAAATTTCTTCTGACCTTTCAAATTCCTCACTTTTCAAGATTTTCTAGAAATCTATGGACTCAACATGCTTGAAATTAGCAGGTTCAATTGTTTCAATGGCTTCTTCGGATGAGTTCAATCAAAAGGGGTGAGTTTCCAACACTTGGGCATTTTCAGGATTGGTTCAACGCCTTGGTTCAACTAAAAAAGGGCTCATTAGCAAGCTTCTAAGCAAAGATTTAACTATTGAACCTTGAACCACTTTGGTTTAATGGTTCAATGGGTTCAAGGTTCAACATCATTGACAGGGTTAAAAGAGTTAAGCACTTCAGCCAGATTGAACCATTTAGTAATGTCAGTAGGACACTCAACCGCTTTGGTAAGTTCATTGGCTTTCCAAAAGACTAAGCTTGAAAAAAGGAATGAACCATTAAACCAAAGTTGGTTCAATTGGTCAGTTCAAAGAAAAGGTTAAAAGGTTCAATGTAGTTTAGAAACTATTTCAAATGGTTAAGACTTAGCAGAAACAAAGACATTGAACCGTTGAACCAAAGTTGGTTCAATCGATGGTTCAATCAAAATGGTTCAAAGGAGTGCCTCGAAAAGAATGAGTCAAGCAAAATCTACCACATGTCATCTATCAAGCCCCATTGTACTTTGTTTCTAATCACAATGGAAGATGCCCCCTATCCCTGCTGAAGCTTGTTGAAAGCCTCCAAGTGTCTCCATCTGAAGCTTTGAAGTTTCAACAATTTTGATGTTTAACACGCAGGTATTTCTTTTTTACATAGGTTTTTGTGTAAGTCTCAAGAAGCTGCATAACATGCCATGTGTCCCTTACATAAGTTTGGTAGAAGTCGACAAGTGTTAATCTCTATAATTTCTCCCTCCTATTTCTTATTTTCATAAAGACTGTGGTGGACCCCAGGTGAGCTACTAAAGAAAGTAGAACGTGCCATGTGTCATCATCCACTTGACTTTCCAAAGACAAGTGAAAACCATCACTTGTTCATGTATAACTCTATAGAGAGTTACATGTGTCTGCGTCTGAGTTTTGAACAAGTTTATAAGCTTCTCCTAAGCATTTTTTAGAGCACAGCAAAGACCGCCTTGTGTTATCATCCACATGAATCTAAAATAAGTCCCGAGTGTTTTCAAAGGCTCCTAAAGCATAGTGGAGACTACCACATGTCATCTTCTACCAGATTCATAAAAAATGTTTCTAAATCCTCTAAGAGCAGCAAAAGCTATTGCGTGTCCTTGCCTATTTTAAAGCGGATGCTGCCACATGTCAATTTTTTAGTGGAAAGTGACTAAAGAATAGAGAGGCAATTTAAGGACCCGATTCAACAGCCAGAAAAAGAGTTGCCAAGAAGGATGATAAACTTGTAGCTATCAAATTAGGGGCAATTAATTAGCTATTGTCTTTCAAATGATGGTAGACCTGAGGATGCCAAATTGGTGGCAATGAAGTGTCTATTGATTTTTGCAAATTTAACTACGAGGACCCTAATCACTACGAAGTAGAGGAAACAATATGAAATATCTAGAGTATCAACACAGTGTTTAGATCTGATAGACCTCTTGAACCTAGAAATGTGGATGCAGATTTATCGAGCCTTTAAAAGACACGACTTGTTTAGGAATAAAGGCAAAGTGAACAATAATGCAATCAAGAGAGGAAACTAAGAGGATCATCCAGTTCTAAGGGATGACAGTTGACTTAAAATATAGAATTGAAAGTGCATTCAAAGAATGGCATGCATAGCATGAGCTATTCCATGGAATAAATGCATCAAACCTCTCTCAACCTTTATATATTGTAATCTCTCTGATTGTTATGAAGGATCTTTTCCTGCTATAGAAGCAAAAACTCTACCCAAATTGAAAGGCATTTACTGAGACTTTGAGCTCAGATTGTTAATCATTTTTATTCATTTTAATAAGAAAGCAAGTGACCTTTTTAGACTTTGTGCTGAAAATAGCCTATGTTATTTAGGAAATTGTTCGTATGTTTGTTTCCTAGAAGCATTCTTATTTACCTGATCTAACAAGCAGAACTAGTGGAAGTGGTTAGGAAGGTGTCTTGAAGACCAATTGTGGGACGACTTTGTGCCCCCACAAGTACTTTCAGTGTGTTTGTATTTTCTTTTTCCTATGTAAAGGACCTTGGGATGACTTTGTGCCCCCATTGTTTTTCGTATCTCTCTCTTGGGTAGTTAAGGTGGAGACTTTGTGTTGCATCTTATATTATTGTTTACTTTGTACTTTGGTTACCGGTTACTTGTTCCTTGAAAGGACTCCTACTATTTCCTGCAAGAATACTTCTGAAAGAAGAGAAGTGCCTCTAGTGTTTCCCAGGATTTCTCCTCTGTTTATTATCATCATCTCTGAAAAAAGAGAGATAGATGGTTTTTCCTACCCTTGTGTCTTATTTTCTAATTATATATATATATATATATATATATATATATATATATATATATATATATATGCATATATATATATAGCTATGTATACTTAATAGGGAACCTCCCCTTGATGAGAGGAGAGATTTATCCCCTTTTGATGTAGTAAACCTACACATTTGGCCTATCAATCTCCCTGCTGCTCTGGTGATAGGACCTATTTTGCTCACCAATTATCTGGTCAACAAAATATTCACCCAACACATCCATACAAGAGAGATTTTTTTTTTTAACAATATCAATAATGGACCCAAAACAAAACATTCATACTTTTTATAACTTGAATCTTTTGAATACATTTGTGATTGACACCTTTGACTTTAGAAAATTGTTGATTTTGACTAATGACTCATAAATCAAATTGTAAACCCACATAAAAATAAAGATATAACTTTCAATACTCTCTAAATTTAAAAGACTATAGTAATGACTTATTAAAGAAAAAAATAAACCTAACAAATAGATGAAACAATCCTAAACTAACATGACGTAATAATTATATACTTTGACCACACATGGTAACAAAAAACTAATCAACTTAAAAGATTTTAAAATCAACTAGAATCTAAACTTCCAAACTATTATTCTGAAATCATGGCACCTCCCAAGAAATGATTGAAGCTTGACCTTTAAAAACTATTGAAGCTATGTGGAATGTAAGAGATGAGATATTTAGAGTGTGATAGTATTAATAGTAGTGATATATTGATTGAGTCATCCATATTGTAGGTTGAGTTACCCAAATGGTACATTGTCTCTTTTGTTACAAAACTCTAATTTCTTTCAAGTGCCAAAGTGTACTAGTGCAGGTTTGTATCCATGCTAATGTGGATAATCATCCTCCACTAAATAAGTTGCCAATGTGGATAATGTGTATCCTTCTTTATGGTGCTACCACTCCTTGACCGCTTGGACTTATATGCAGAGCTAACTCTATAATAGATATAAATGATATGATTGAAGGCACATGAACTGTAGACTATCTAATGTTGAATCAATTTACATGAGCTTTGGAAGGGTCAACAAGTACATAAATTATTGGACCATAAATATCACCACACGTAGAAGAGGATGGAAATCCAAACTGAAACAAAGCTTTGTTTACCTTTCTGCTCACCTCAAAACTACTTCCAAGATTAAAATAAAAGGTTGAGAGAAAAATATAAACTACTATAGCTAATAAAAAATGAATTAAACTATATTCTGATATGTTATATTTATAACTTACATTTTTTAAAATCTCTTAATGAATTGGGGAAATCAAAAAATTTGTAGATACCCCTCACAATACTCAGACTCCTATGTTACTCTGATACCAATGATAGAATATGCAAAGCAAAATGCTTGAATGTTGTGATACTTTTATTAAACAATAATAGGTCAATATATAAAAAGATAAATTGGTTAATAAAACTATAAACATGTAAACAATTATGTTATGCATCACCTAAACTATCATCTAAACAAAACATCTAACTATGCTAATCACTATGATAGCGTAACAGATCATTACACTTTACATGTAATATATCATATTTTTCCAAAAAAATTAACTATCTAATCATGGAAGGTACTCCTAATTATACCCAAATATTCAATATATCTTTTATGGCTAAGGGTATTTATAACTTTATTTTCCTTGCCCCTAGTGTAGTTGATATCAAAATCATAATCTGATATAAATTTTAGCCACTACTTCTAAAGAGCATTGAGGTTGGGTTGGGTGAAAATATACTTAAGACCTAAGTTATCATTCTTAATCTCAAATGGTTTACCCTACAAATAATTACTCCAAACCTATAAGGTATTAACTATTGCAACCAGTTCCAGATCATGAGGAGAATAATTTACTTCATAAGACTTTCATTTCTTAGACTTGTAGGCCATAACTGAACCATATTATATGAGAAATCCTCCTAAACCATCTCTTCAAGCATCTATTAAAATTGAAAAATGACCATTTGGATCTAAAATCCATAACATTGGTGTAGAAGTAAGCCTCTCTTTCAGAACATGAAAGGCTTATTCACATTTATCTAAACACATAAAGTGTTTCTTCTACTATTGAAGAGAGGTAATTGGGTTAGCTATCTTGGAGAAATTTAGTACATAAAACTACACAATTCATGCATATTCCATGATGGCCCTAATATTATCTAAATCTACTAAAATTCCCTCTATGGAGATGATGTATCTTAAGTAACGTACTCTTCTTTGAAATAAATCACACTTGGACAACTTTTCATAAAACTTGTGATTCCTCAAACATTACAACACTAGATGTAAGTGCTCACCATGTTCTTCCTTACTCTTGGAATAGATGAGGATGTCATCCAAAAAGGTTAGCATAAACTAATCAAGATAATCTCTGAACACACTATTCATGAGATTCATGAATGTTGTTGGTGTATTTTTTAACCCAAAAGGAAGTAGTGTGAAATTGTAATGCCCATAACGAGTTTTGAAATCCATTTTTTATAATATATTCCTCTTTAATCCTCATTAATCAAAAATACTAAAATACCATGCATTTGATTGAAAACATCATCAATGTAAGGAAATGGATACTTGCTCTTAATAATTGCCTTGTTAAGCATGTGGTAGTTAATGCATAGATGAAGGGTTATATTCTTATTATTATAAAATACTACAGGTGCACCCCATGGTGAAACACTTGGCCTAATCAAACATTCATGTGACATTTCTTGTAGTTATGCCTTCAACTCAACTAGATGGATATTTAATGGAATGAAACAAGTGAAACAATTACTAATATAACCCATCAATCAATCATATACATTCACTAATATTGCTAGATTAATTACAATATATATATATTTAATACTTTAAAACTAAATGAATTAAAATCAATAAATGTTGAATCAACATTATCCCACTGGCTAAATTGAATCCATTTAGTACTCAAGAATTAAACTAGTCAATAAATGTTGGATCAAGTACAATGGAATGAAACAAGTGCAACAATTACTAATGTAACCCATAAATCAATCATAAATGTATTTAAAACCACTATTGTTTATATTTTTAGAACAATATACAAATAACACAATCACTTTTGTGTTGAATATACATCAAGTAGTAAGGTAAAAATGTACTACAATTCCAAATATACAAATAATGAGTACAATAGAATAACATGAGCTACATAAAATAGTTCTATGATTCACAAAAATATCCTAAGCATAATTACATCTTGTTGAATCTGATGATAGAGGGAGATCATCATTTGAGTGCTTTACCTACAACCACAAACCAATGATCTTCAACACACCTCCTTGCTGGGAGTAGCCCTACCCTTCATGGAGGGGAAGATAATAACTATGTGGATATCAAGAAACAACTGGAACCACGTGTACTAACACTATTACATGAAATAATCAAAGAGACCATGGAATCCATTATTCTATATAAATTATATCATAAAATACATGTAAACTAGAAGTAAAATGAAATGATAATGTCTTAATTATAACATTACTTTGGCTAAAGTTTTCATTATATAATTCATATTTAAAAATTATTATCATTTTCACTCACACAGAACCCTATAATATTGAATCATGACATAATACTATATCAAGGGGTATGTATATGAGTTACCCACTAGCATAATAATATACATATCTTCTATTATTCCAATATAGTCTACATATAAATATTCCAAAGCAAAATAGTAAATACTTCAACATGCATTAATTCCCATACAATAAGAAATGATATAATCATAAACCAATCCATAAATATCATAAAATTATTACCCAAAATAATAATTTTATATTTTCAAAATACCTTTAGTCAACTGAAAATGAAGAAAAATTAAACATATTTGAAGAATATCATTGATTTTAGTAACAAGATAACATTCTAAGTTAACATATTCATGGTATTCCATTAGATATACCAAAGACAAAAAATGAGAATCGAGCATTCCAAGTCCCTAAAATTTTATATAAAAATAAATATAGCTATCCAATAGGAAACAATGTATTATATATAAGGTATATACATAAAGTTATTATCAAAATTTAACTCAATAAAATTACTTACCTTATCTCATCATATCCTTCCATAAAATAAGTCCATCATGGAATGTTTTCACATCCTAGTTATAATTTTCAAGCAAGGTTTGACCACTTAAAACTTAATTTTATGCACTATAATATAATGTTTGGGAATGGATAACAATCATTCATGAGTTAAAATTTTACGTTTGTTATCAATTATGTCAACCAATAAAGATTCCCAGTTGTATACATTCATTTGTTTAATTATGTTTTCTCCACCTAATCAAAAAAAATCATTAACTATACATATTCCCATCATTAGAATATAATGCCACACATAATCACTTACTATAATTATCCTAAGGTATGCAAGTAAAATTATTTTTATATATGTATTAATATCTTAATCTCTACAACTTTATCATGTCATTTGGTTATTATACCACCTTGTAGGGTCCTCAGTATATCCATATACAAATGTAACATAATTATACTCACTAAATTTCCATTGTATCTTTTGCATTATGATTTTAACTCTAGTTCTTAAATGTAGTTGTATTTACAAACATTACCTATAACTAGGTATATTTCAAAGTTTTAAAATCATGAAATGTATAACAAATGGATATAGCCTAATTTTAACACACTAAAATATATTTTAGGTCCATGTAAAAATTTTGAATAAAAGTTTATGCATAGATTTTAATGAAATCCCACATATAGACCTACTAAAAATCAATCACATCCCATAGTGAATATATATGATAACAAGGAATTCAAACACACACACACACAAACACACACACACACACACACACACACACACACACACACACACACACACACACACACACACACACACACACACACACACACACACACACACACACACACACACACACACACACACACACACACACACACACACACACACACACACACACACACACACACACACACACACACACACGTGTGTGTGTGTGTGTGTGTGTGTGTGTGTGTGTGTGTGTGTGTGTGTGTGTGTGTGTGTGTGTGTGTGTGTGTGTGTGTGTGTGTGTGTGTGTGTGTGTGTGTGTGTGTGTGTAATTAGATTTATACTCTTATATTTTTGTCTTATTATTAAAACTTTAATAAATTATTCAAACCTTAACAAATTTTAAGAAATAAAACCCTGTTCATAATAAATTTAATAACATAATTAATTCTTCAAAACCTACAATCATCATTTCTAATAGCCTAACAAAGGCATGCCTAGATCTAGGTCTTTCATGAACATTTCTCAAAACAAACCCTTATTCAATATTTGATCTAAATATACAGGTGTAAAGATCATTATAAATAAATATTTAATTAGTGGGGTCTTAAAGATATCAAATAAAAATATGTTTTATACCATTATAGTATAACACTCAAGTAAAATGAATCTCAAAATAAAGCACAAAAATTAGGTCTTTATTACTAAGATTCAATCCTCGATTGTATAGGCCTAAAGATGGAATCTAATTCTATCCTAATGTCTATATACTTGAAAGTTCCTAAATTTTTCAATAAATATTTTATCAAAGTCAATATTTAGACACATTTTATAGAAAACTTATAACATAAAACCCACACTTCTTTCAAAAACATGCAACTATAAAAGAAAAACTGACCTAGGCTATTGAAGTCTATTGTATAATGTCTGAAGAGATTACCTTTAGTTAACCCCATTCAGGATTCTTCTTTTCCTTCTATTTTTACTTCTACCATGTTGTTTTATTTATCCCTTTGTCATCATTATTATCCTTTTAATTTGTGCACATCTTTCATGAGCTAAATAATTTTCTACAATTCTACCACTAATCCTCATGTAACTGCTCTCTTCAAAACACCACTCCTTATTTTTCCTCGGTTAAACTTGTAATCATAATTTCCCCACCAAGAATGAAATACACATGATCTAAATTCTTTCTTGGTGAGGTCAAACCCTAAAAATCACAATGATAACCAAAAAAGACCTAAATTCATTCATGTTTACCTTTACCATTTTGCAATCATCATCAAGTTTCATAAAGCTTTCAAAACACAACCCTAACATTTTATCTACTTTCCTAAGTATAAAAAATATCAAGTGCCAAAACTTTGAAGTATCAATTAAAAATGATTTGCACTAGGGTTATTTTTCCCCTAAATTCCTCTTACTATATTAATTTTCAAAGCTATGCTTTAAGCAAATTTACCTCTATTTGACTTTTTGCCTTCCCATAAAAATTTGTAATGCCATCAAGAGTCCTTGAAATAAAGAAATAAGACAAGCAATCATTTTAACCCAAAATTAGTCATAAATTCAAATAAGAGTAGGTATATATAATCAAATACCCTAACATGATCTAGGTTATATTTTCAAGTACAATGCAACCAAACAACCAAGGAGATATACACTCAAATAATCTAACAAATGCATTTATGCTTATTATCTAATATAATGTAGTTGTTAGCCAAAATTGGATACCATAGGTGAGTATCATTAAAAACTTGTTATCTATACTTGTTTGACCTTTATGATGGACCTTGAAGGTTCTTTTCTTGTTCATAGCTTGTCTTGTCATGGTAACGAATGTTGCATTCCTAGCATTGATCAAGGCCTTCTAGGTTGGTTTAGTCATAATGTGAAGTCATGGTCCCAAGTTGACTAACCAATATTCATTATTTGATACTTAATGAGGATTTTAATATAGCTTAAGGTATCTTTTGGAGAAGTTAAGGTAACTTTGTAAATTTTAAGGTTTCTCGGTCTTATATATTGTCTTTTACAACATTGTAAAGTCATATACTTGTATACAACCAAGTGTGAGGGTCTAATGTCATGTCATGAAGTGAAAAGCAGTATTTTAAATCATTTTACACATTTAGGAATAATTTCATACTCCATCTACTATAAATCCACCTTAGTGGATTCAAATATGCCTTCTCCAATGTTACTCCACCTTTAAAAATGCATTATTCATTATTTTAACATTTGAGCAAGGAAATAATGAGAAAGTGATCCAAAACTCAGAAGTTCTAGTTGATAAATTTTCAATAGCATAGAAATAACACAATAACAATGAATTCTCTGAGAAGAGATGTAGTATTACTCAAGATCGCAATACAAATATATGTCTATCTCTGCGAAGAGATGTTTGTCTTCACATTTTGGGTTACCTCTTCATTTATACACACTTTGAAAGCATGGGGAGGATGTTTAAGGTGACAAATCTTGAGGGAGATTAAGTGGTTCAACTTCCAAGATTTAAAAAAATATAGAATTCAATGAATTACTATTTTTAGAAACTTACTATTTTTAGACTGCACTACTAAAATTAAAATTTGGGGAACTTCCATTAGGTTTTTTGGGGTCAAAATTCATTGAGAAAATCTATATGACATCTCACAATGTTCTCCTCATTCTTAGCTTTCCAACGATTTAAATGGTGAGTCAATTGGAGCTACAGTGCAAAAGTTATGGCTCCCAGAAGTTTCATCATCAATTGGGGTGGAACTGTCACCTGCATTATCACCTAAATTATTACCCAAATAATTCCTCCCTCCTTAAAAATAAATGGTCCCCATTTCATCAATGTTCCCCATTAGGTGTGGTAGTTGTGTCTTGATTTGATTCTCTGTGAGCCACTCACCTTGGTGGCTAAGCTAGCCCATTTTGACCACTCGATATGGTGGAATAGAGCATCCTCTTGTTGTCTTCATCCAGGTATCCACAATCTGATCCTATTCCACTATATCAAAACTCTGTGGATCAAGCTCATCAATGTCTAGTTGTTTTTCTACAACTAAAGTGTCTAATAGAGGTGGGTGATATGGTTTGAGGAGCTCCACATTGAATATTGGATGCAGACCAAGGTAGGTTGGTAGGTTTGACTTAAAAGCATTTTCTCCAACTTTTCTAGTGATGGTGTAGGGACCATATAACAGAGGCCAAATATTTTTTTGTGGGCTTGCAAGTCATTCCTTCTGAAGCCGCAACCAAACCTTGTCACCCATAACAAAATGATGTGCAATCCTATGTTTGTCATGGCATTGCTTATACTTTTAATTCATCTTCTCCAGGATGTCATGAACTTGTTTCTAGATGTGTTGCATTTATTCAATAAACTTTGTTTCTTTTGCTACCTCAAATCTTCCATGAGGTGTGTATTCCATGGTTTAAAATGGAACATCTATATCAAATGGTGCCATGGGTTGGAACCCAAAACATACTTGGAATGGATTGTGCTTGGTCAAGTTGTGCAGCACCTGATGATATCCATGTTGTATGAAAAGAAGTCCCTCATCCCATGTGCATGGATGTTTAGAGTGATACATCTAAATCATGTGAATAATCAAGCAGTTAACAACCTCTATCTAACCATCAGTCTATGGATGGATGGCTATAGACTTCATCAGCTTAGTATCCATCATCTTCCATAGAGTAGACCAGAAGATGCTCAGGAACCTACTATCTTGATCTAAGACAATGGACTTGGGGAGACCAAAATGGAGCCATACATGACTAAAATATACTTGAGCAGTTTCCTCAGTAGATATATTTTTCTTACAAGCAATCATGATAGCCATTTTCAAAAATGATCAACTACCACAAAAATATAGTCCTTACCATGTTTTGAAGTGGGAAAACCTGAGAGAAAATCCATTAAGATGGATTCCTAAGGCTTGGTTGGTTCTAGCAAAGGTGTGTACAATCCTTGATTCTTATTTGTTAGCTTCGCTATCATACATGGGGTGCAATATTTAAGATATATTTCCACATCCTTTCACATATGGGTCTAGTAGAAGTGTTTTTGAATAAATGTCAATGTCTTTTCAATACCAAAGTGTCTAGCTATCCTACTAAAGTGTGCTTCCCATATCATCTTTTATTGCTGTGTTGATTGTGTAGTCAAGACTACAACATCGGCCTTCTTGGATTTCTATGGTTTGACCACCATGAAAACAAATTGCTTTGTCTTTTCCACCAATCTCTTGCATTGCTTAACACTGATCAGGGAGACAGATGTGGAAGGTGGTACATCTAGTACCTTATAGCACTATGTTCCAAGAGTGAGGGTGATCCTTTAGGTTCATGATTCATAGATGCCACATCACTCATACATGAATGACTGACCAAGGAGTACATCACATCTATATTGACCACATCACATAAGACTTCATTTTGGAATGGTTTTATAAAATATGAAAGAAGACACTGATGGGTGACACAGAGGTCTCTCCCTAGGCTCAACCATCTAATACTATAGGGCTTTAGATGAGGATTCATGGATAGATTTAGACTTTTCACAACTTTAGCAAAGATTAATTTATTTTGACTCCCACTATCAAGAATGAAATGTAAAGGCTTACTTTTTACCCATAATCTGGAGTGAAATAATCTTTCCTTATCATATGGTCTTTCCTCATGGGTCTATGATGAAGTGATGATGGTGTTAGGCTCAGCATCTACAATTTCTTATTCATCCTCTTCGACTGTGGGTTTTTTATGAGGTAGAGTTGTAGATGTCGAGTATTGTGACTCAAAAAGTAGTGACTTGATGGCTCGACATACTTATTTGGAGTGAGTTTCAATTTTGTGGTAATCATACCATTTTTTAGCCTTCCCCTTCTAGGATTTCTTATCCTGAAACTCCTTTTGCTTCCAATTTTGGCCTCGTGTTTGACCTTCCTTGTCACTTTTCCATTTTGATAGTTGACTCTTCATATTCTTTCTGCCATGCTTCTATTCAATCTTCACTGCAAATTTGTATGCCTCATCAAGGGTTTCTAAATTAAAGAGTTACATTTCCCCCCATATGTACCATTGTAGTCCACCATGATATTTGAGAGTCTTATGTTTCTCACTTTCTTGAATGCCCAATCTTGCAGACAAGGAATGAAAAGTCTCTGTGTAATCTTGAACAGATTGGTCCTTACCTAGGCAAAGTTATTGCCACTGTATGTACAGATCATCATATGCTCTGATGGGATAGTATTCTTCTTTCACCACTTCCATAAAATCATCCCAGGTAGGTTCCACCTCAAGGCTAATGTCATATGTACTGAACATCTTTTTGTACACTTCCCACCAGTTTTTCATAGGCAATGATGCTTTCAAAAGAGCAAAAGTGATCTTTTCTCCATCGGTGAACTTATTCACATAGAATTAGGAAGATAATTGATCCGACCAATTTTTTATTGCATCAGCATTGATTTTGCCTTTAAATGTAGGAATATCAAAATTTACCTGAACCTTGAAGGGTGTTGGGGCACTGAAAGGATGTTCCCTAGATGAGGAGCCAAGAAGTGTAGCCGCGGAGCCAAAATTTCCCATCGAGAGTGTTTGAAGAATTTGGGCAAATTGTTATAACATCTATGTTTGTTGTCATTAAAGGGCTTCATTCACCATTTCCTTTAAAGGATTGGATGTCTTTTTGTCATCCATCATTTGAATTCATTTAGAGCGAACAGGTGGAAAGTTTGGAATCTGTATTGTTTCCCACCCAAGCTTCTTGTAGCCTGACTAGTGTCATCCTTGGGATCATACATTCTCAAGTCAAACCGATCTGATACCACTGATCCAAAACTTAGAAGTTTTAGTTGATAAATATTTCAATAGCATAGAAATAACATAGTAATAATAACTTCTCTGAGAATAGATGTAGTATTCCTCAAGATCACAATACAAATATATGTTTATCTCTAGGAAGAGATGTTTGTCTTCACATTTTGGGTTACCTATTCATTTATACACATTTTTAAAGCATGGGGAGGATGTGGAAGGTCACCAATCTCGATGGAGATTAAGTTGTTTGACTTCCAAGATTTAAAAAAATACAAAATTTGAGGAATTACTATTTTTAGAAACTTACTATTTTTAGACTACACCACTAAAATTGAAATTTGGGGCACTTTCATTGGGTTTTAGGGGGTAAATTTTCATTGAGAAAATATCAATTCCATCTCATGATGTTTTCCTCATTCTTATATTTCCAATGGTTCAAATTGTGAGTCAATTAGAGTTACAATGCAAAAGTTATGGCTCCCAAAAGTTCCATCATCAATTGGGGTGGAACTGTCACCCGCATTGTCGCCTAAATTTTTGCCCAGATCATTCCTCCCTCCTTGAAAAGTAATGCTCCCCATTGCATCAATGTTACCCATCAGGTGTGGTAGTTGTGTCTTGATTTGATTCTCTGTGAGCCACTCACCTTGGTGGCTAAGTTGGCCCCTTTTGACCACTCGATAAAGTGGAATAGAGTGTCCTCTTGTTGTCTTCATCCAGGTGTCCACAATCTAATGCTCTTCCATTGGGGAAAAACTATGTAAATCAATCTCATCAATGTCTAGTTGTCCTGTTATAATTGAAGTGTCTAATAGAGGTGGGTGATATGGTTTGAGGAGCTCCACATTGAATATTAGATGCAGACCAAGTTAGGCTGGTAGGTTTAACTCAAAAGCATTTTCTCCAACTTTTTTGGTGATGGTGTAGGGACCATATCACATAGGCTGATCTTTCTGTGTGCACTTGCAAGTCATTCCTTTTAAATTTTCAACCAAACCTTATCACCCATAGAAAAATGGTGCAATCCTATGTTTATCATGGTGTTGCTTATACTTCTGATTCATCTTCTCTATGATGTCATGAACTTATTATTGGATATGTTGAATTTTTTTAATAAACTTTGTTTCTTTTGCTACCTCAGATCTTCCATGAGGTGTGTATTCCATGGTGGAAAATGGAACAGCTATATCAATTGGTGCCATGGGTTAGAACCCAAAACATACTTGGAATGGATTGTGCTTGGTCAAGTTGTGCAGCGCCTGATAGTATCCATGTTGTATGAAAAGAAGTCCCTCATCCCTTGTGCATGGTTGTTTGGAGTGACATGTCTGAATCATGTGATCAATCAAGCTATTTACCACCTCTGTCTGACCATCAGTTTGTGGATGGAAGGCTATGGACTTCATCATCTTAATATCCATCATCTTCCATAGAGTGGACCAGAAGATGCTCAGGAACCTACTATCTCGATCTAAGACAATGGACTTGGGGAGACCAAAATGGAGCCATACATGACTAAAATATAGTTGAGCAATTTCCTCAGTAGATATATTTTTCTTACAAGCAATCATGATAGCCATTTTTGAAAAATTATCAACTACCACAAAAATATAGTCCTTACCATGTTTTGAAGTGGGAAAACCTGAGAGAAAATCCATTGAGATGGATTCCCAAGGCCTGATTGGTTTTGGCAATGGTGTGTACAATCCTTTCTTATTATTTGTTGGCTTGGGTATTGCACATTGGGTGTAAGATTTGAGATATCTTTCCACATCTTCTCACATATGGGGCCAGCAAAAGTGTTTTTGAAGAACTACCAATGTCTTTTTGATACCAAAGTGTCTAGTTATCCTACTGAAGTGTGCTTCCCATATCATCTTTTGTTGTTGTGTTGATTATGTAGTCAGGACTGCAACATTGGCCTTCTTGGATTTCTATGGTTTGACCACCATGAGAATAAATTTCTTTGTCTTCTCCACCAATCTCTTGCATTGCTTAGCACTAATCAGGGAGACAAATGTGGAAGGTGGTACCTTTGGTACCCTATAACACCGTGTTCCAAGAATGAGGGTGATCCTTTGGGTTCATGATTCATAGATGCCATGTCGCTCATACATGAACGGCTGACCAAGGAGTACATCACAACATCTAGATTGACCACATCACACAAGACTTCATCTTGGAATGGTTTTATAGCATATGAAAGAAGACACTAATGGGTGACATGGAGGTCTCTCCCTGGGCCCAACCATCCAATATTATAGGGCTTTGGATGAGGCGTCATGGATAGATTTAGACTTTTCATAACTTTAGTAGAGATTAAATTCTTTTGACTCCCACTATTAAGAATGAAATGTAGAGGCTTACCTTTTACCCATAATTTGGAGTGAAACAATCTTTCCTTTTCATCTAGTCTTTCCTCACGGGTCTGTGATGAAGCGATGATGGTGTTAGGCTCATCATCTACAATTTCTTCTTCATCCTCTTTGACTATAGGTTGTGTATGAGGTAGAGTACTAGATGTCGAGTATTGTGACTTAGAGAGCAGTGACTTGATGGCTCGACATTCTTCCTTGGAGTGAGTTCCAATTTTTTGGTAATCATACCATTTTCTAGCCTTCCCCTTCTAGGATTTCTTATCCTGAAACTCCTTCTACTTCTAATTTTGGCCTCATGTTTGACCTTCCTTGATCCAGGTGGATCCTCGCAACGTTCCATTTTTTAACACTTTGAACCAATGCATACAATTCCTTATCATAAGTTGGATATTTTCTGACTACACTTATAAAGGTTTCAGAATGATAACAAACTAGTTTCTTACCTTGCATTAAAATAGCTCCCATAGCATACTCACTTGCATCTATCTCGATCTCAAATGGTTGTTGTATATCAAGAAGTGCCAAGACCTGAATAATACTTATCTTTTCTTTCAAAGTGTCGAAGGCTTTTTGATGTTTGCCTCCCCATTGAAAGACCTATTTCACACTTGTCAAAGAATGCAAAGGTGATGCAATATATGAAAATTGAGCAATAAACTTACTCCAAAATTGTACTGCACCAAGAAAACTTCTAACCTCAGTTATGTTAGTGGGTGTAGGCCAATTAACAATGACTACCACTTTTGTGGGATCAATTTTCAATTTACCAGTCCTGCAATGTAACCCAGGTATATCAAAGAGGTCTTCCAAATTCACATTTTGAAATTTTTAGATAAAGTTTTTCCCTTCGTAATGCATCCATGACTTTCTTAATGTGGATCACATGCTCTTCCCATGACTTGCTAAAAATCAATATATCATCTAAGTAAACTATAACAAAATCATCAAAGAACTGTCTAAAAACATCATTCATCAATCTCATGAATGTAGCTGGGGCATTACACAACCTGAAAGGCATAACAATCCATTCAAACAATCCTTGTTTTGTCTTGAAGGTAGTTTTCCACACATCACCTTCATTAATTCTTACTTGATCATATCCACTTCTCAAATCCAGCTTAGTGAAATAAATAGCATGTTTTAATTGATCCAACAAATCATCAATATGACAAAGACGGTAACGATTCTTAATAGTAATTTTGTTTAAAGCACAAAAATCAACACACATTCACCAAGTGCCATCTTTCTTTGGCACCAAAATAATTGGTGAACCAACAGGAGATGAACTTGGATGAATAACACCTCTATCCAATAGATCCATTACCTATTTTTTATTTCCTTATTTTCCACCACTGATAGCCTGTACATGCCAATATTAGGGAGAGGAGAATCCTACAATAGCTGAATTTCATGTTGAACTCCCCTTTTAGGGGGTAAGCCCTTAGGATCCTGAAATACATCATTGTAAGTAGAAATTATTTCAACCAATTCATTCTTGTGTCTAGGATCACACTTTTCCAAATCTTGAGAATATTCTTTTTCCTTAGACTTAATCAACATGAGACAAAAAGACTTGCTTGAATTAACTAGTCTTTTCATTTGCCCTATTGTAACTAAAGAAAGACTTGTTCTAATGTGATGTGCTCTAACTATATATTCAATGCCATCCTTAACAAGCAAGTACTTATTCTCTTCTCTATAGAAGATTGCTTTTCTATCATAAAGATATGGGATTTCCAAAACAATCCCACATATGTCCAATGGAACAACATCCAATTCAACCTCATCTATGAACTTGGATGTGATGGCAAACCTTAGCCTACAAGTTTGTGAGACTTGTAGCTTCACATTGTCACACACCCAACCTAGTGGATAAGGCTTCAGATGGGGATTGGTTTGTAAGCCTGGCTTCTTAACAACCTCTTCAGAAATTAAATTTGCTTGTGAACCACTATCAAATAGAGTGTCAATCTTAGTATGCTTTGAAACAACTCTAATGTGGAACAATTCATTTCTTTTCTTATCAACATGCACATAATTTTGTTTAGAAGAAGATGTAGCATTAGTGCTAGAAACTGTAAGAGAAAAATCATTATGTAATCTCATAGCTGTAATCTTAGTTTCATCACCTAAATCTGAACCTAAGTCCCGAACCATAGCATTAGCCTTCTTTTCTTTCTTTTGATACCTTTTAAACCTTAATTTGGGATGTAGTTCTCAACACTTAGACTCATCATGATTTTTCTTGCAATGATTACAAAATAGTTTTCCTTCTTCTTTTTTAACAGTATAAGTGGATTTATGTTTACCCTTTCTTGATGAACTTTCCTCTTTGGATTGCTTAACATTAGATAGCTTACTTTTTACTTTAGGAAAAGATTCTTTTGACTATTTTCCTCTAGCCTCTAAATGAGTGGCTTAAACACATACTTTAGATCTTACATAAGTTGTGTATTCCATGGTGGAAAATGGAACAACTATATCAATTAGTGCCATGGGTTAGAACCCAAAACATACTTGGAATGGACTATGCTTAGTTGAGTTGTGCAGTGCCTGATTGTATCCATGTTGTATGAAAATAAGTCCCTCATCCCATGTGTGTCGATGTTTGGAGTGATATATCTAAATCATGTGAACAATCAAGCAATTTACCACCTCTATCTAACCATCAGTTTGTGGATGGAAGGCTGTGGACTTCATCAGCTTAATATCCATCATCTTCCATAGAGTAGACCAGAAGATGCTCAGGTACCTACTATCTTGTTCTGAGACAATGGACATGGGGAGACCAAAATGGAGCCATACATGACTAAAATATAGTTGAGTAGTTTCCTCAGCAAATATATTTTTCTTACAAGCAATCAAGATAGCCATTTTTGAAAAATGATCAACTACCACAAATATACAATCCTTACCATATTTTGAAGTGGGCAAACCTGAGAGAAAATCCATAGATATGGATTCCTAAGGCCTGGTTGGTTCTAGAAATGGCATGTACAATCCTTGATTCTTATTTGTTGGTTTGGCTATCACACATAGGGTGCAATATTTGAGATATCTTTCCACATCCTTTCACATATGGGGCCAGTAGAAGTGTTTTTGAAGAACTACAAATGTCTTTTCAATACCAAAGTGTTCAGTTGTTCTACTGAAGTGTCCTTCCCATATCATCTTTTGTTGTTGTGTTGATTATGTAGTCAAGACTACAACATCAACCTTCTTGGATTTTTGTGGTTTGACCACCATGAGAACAAATTGCTTTGTCTTCTCCACCAATCTCTTACATTGCTTAGCACTGATTAAGGAGACAAATGTGGAAGGTGGTGTCTCTAGTACCCTATAGTGTTGTGTTCCAAGAGTGAGGGTGATCCTTTAAGTTCATGAGTCATAGATGCCATGTCGCTCATATATGAATGGCTAACCAAGGAGTACATCACAAAATCTAGATTGACCACATCATACAAGACTTCATCTTAGAATGGTTTTATAGCATATGAATGAAGACACTGATGGGTGACACAGAGGTCTCTCCTTGGGCTCAACCATCCAATACTATAGGGATTTGGATGAGGCTTCATGGATAGATTTAGATTTTTCACAACTTTAGCAGAGATTAAATTCTTTTGACTCCCACTATCAAAAATGAAATGTAGAGGCTTATGTTTTACCCATAATTTAGAGTGAAACAATCTTTCCTTGTCATATGGTCTTTCCTCATGGATCTATGATGAAGTGATGATGGTGTCAGGCTCAGCATCTACAATTTCTTATTCATCCTCTTTGACTGTGGGTTGTGTATGAGGCAAAGTAGTAGATGTTGTAGACACCAAAATAGTGTCAACCCCCCTTGGTCCCTTTCTAACTTTAACATGCCTAACCTATACTTTATTAATTTAAAATACTTATTTTAAATTAATCATCCCCTTTAGACACCTCACCTTGGATTCCTTTCCCGTAGACCATTTATCACCCTATGACTAATCATAATTACCTAAGACCTATTTCAACTCTCCCACTAACCCCTATGCCTAATAAATCTGCCTTTAGACCATTCATCAATGACAACTAAACTTGGCAGATGGAGGAATGGGAAAAAGGATAAAAATAGCCTTTTTACCCATTCTCTAGCCACTGACATTGGTCAACAGTCAACTGACGCTGGCGGTATCACCGACATCAGTTGCTTAAAACTAAATTCTAACCTCGACTGGATAGCCTGAATGTGAATTCTCTTGCTCCCAGGATCCAAATTCTCTTGCTCTTCGACTCCTTGCATATCAAAGGTAGGCTTTAAGATGAGGCATTAGCATTCTATCATCACTCTCTATGCTAAGAAACTCTATAGAATTCACTCCACACCAGGTTGAAATGTTGCATGAGGTCTCCTACATCAGCCATAACGGGAACAAGTCTTCTACACTTCTAGTTCTCCACCAAGAGCTAAGTATTATTCTAGTTTATATTTCAATATTTTTAGAATGCATTGGTGATTAGTCCATTGAATATTTTTGAGTACTGTTGATAGACAACCTGACTTTCTTCTCAGAGAGGCTGAAAAGCCTTCCTCTCATTTTTATTCTCTTTCCACCCCTATCCTTTACCTTAGCCCTTTCCCAGACCATATTCATTGTCCTGTAATCCTCCATAAACCATTAAACTCCCATAGACCTCCTAGACTCCTCTATTGACCAAAGACACCAACTAGAAAACCCATCCAAAGCCCATTGCCCTTACCGACATCGACAGCATAACTGACGTCGACAACTTTACCAACTGATGCCGACAGGACTACCAATGTTGGCGACTGTGGAAGACTGATTGCAAGATTTAGGTATGCATTATCTATTTCTCCTTCTTTAAGTCTTTCATTATTTCTTTCCATTATGACATTCTTTTTATCAACTAGCGAACTGTCATCCCTCCAGGAAGTCTTTGCACTTTTGGGACCGAGCGTATCGCTTGGTAGTCCACCATATCT
The DNA here is from genome assembly GCA_037957365.1 of Torreya grandis. Lineage (NCBI taxonomy): Eukaryota > Viridiplantae > Streptophyta > Pinopsida > Cupressales > Taxaceae > Torreya > Torreya grandis. The sequence continues at coordinate 617,324 of JARHVA010002403.1, forward strand.
GTCTCTAACATTTTTCTTTGTTAAATTTTCTTCTTATTTATAGGTGTCATCCTCCACAGCCAAAGAGGAGTTCCTTCAACTTCTGGATAATGGTGTGCAACTTAATCTAGGTACGTATAAACCCCTGACCATTAACCCTTAGTTTCTTATTTCTTTTGAATGTGAAAAGCGAAAATGAGTTAGAAACATTCTGGCACACCCGGTGGGACCCCTAGAGTTTTCCTTGGGTTCATTTCTTCTAAAAAGCAAATTTTCATATAGTTGCATTAGAGAAAATTCTCTTTTTGCATCCTTCCTCTTCTTTTTTTTTCTTTCGAAAAGATACCATTAGCACAAGTTAAAAAGAACCTCTTTCTTTTTCTTCTTGTCACCTTTTTCCTACATCTTAGAGTAGTCAAATTCATACTCTTAACCTTTTCCCCACTTGTTTGCATCTGAACAAAACATTTCAATTTGGGTTAAAAATATATTGCATCTCATTCCTTCTTGAATGCATTTTTAGCTCATCTAGTAATTAAAAGCACATTATGAATAAATCTTAGTGCACATATGTTACACATCCAGACCACAAGCACATCAAACTAAACATCTAAACATACCTAAGACAAGGTCTGACTAGGATTTCATCACCTAACAGATACCTTACCCTTCCTGGTAATCCTACTTGGACTTCACTACCAAGGGGAGAATCCACTCTATTCTCTGGCAGAGTATAAACTCTAGGGGAAGTATATATTAGCTAAGCGACCCAGCTTGACTCTAGGATCATGAAGTGAGGGGAGTGGGTTCCTAGCACCAGGCCATGTACGGAACCTAATACAAATTTTGAGCACCAAAACATAACCCGAAACCAACCTTAGACTGCCTCTTTTAGGACCCATTCTAAAAGACCAACTTCCCAAACACACTCTTTTAAGGCATAAGCCAACATGACTCTAAAATTTATTCTTAGGAATTTAACGTTTAGAGGCTACTTGCCTTCATCTACTTTTCTATTTTTATCTAGTTTTTTGAACTGGTAAGGATGCATTATTTTGAGCTCCAAAAACAACTCAGAACTTTCTTCTTTCTTCCAAAAACTTTCAGTTTTTTTAGTTTCTGGGAATACATAGTAACTGACATCAATTTTTTCCCTGACGTCGGCAACTATCTTCACCGAAATCGGTTATCTGACCGACATCGGCAACTTACTTCACTGACATCAGTTTTTCTACCGACATCGGTCACTGTCAAAAAAAAAGAAAATTTTCTTCTCAAACAACAAGCTAAAAACCTGACCTTTTGCTATTAAAAACAAATTCTAGTTTTTTGAGGCTGAAACATACAATTTTTAGAACCTGAATCTATTTTGCCTTGGATGGTTTTGACACGTAGTCAAACCAAAACTCTTGTTGACCACGCAAGGCAACAACCACTCCCGCCTTCACCTTCTATATCAAGTCCCCAAATGGAGTATAATTTAGAAACTAAACGTACTCCTATCCAACCAACCCCAACTCAACCCCCTATTGTTCCCAAAGGGGACCAATACTTTGAAAGGTTCCTTGACCTCAATGTCAAGGCTCTTCAGCACTATCTTGTGAGAAGCCAAATGTGAGATCCTTCAGGTAACCCAGTTTATGAGATGCCAACTTCCTTAGTTGAAACGGAAATCATATCAACAGCCTCTGTAACCCAACCCATGGTCACCCAACCCATGGCCTCAACTAACAACCCAACCATGACCAATCTTCAAAGTGTGGCCTCTCCTTCTGTTTTTAGACCTACCTCCATTGGGGTTTCTGTACCCCCTAACCACAAACCATTCAACAAAGTTCTACACCATTCCAAAACTTAATTGTCTCCATCCCACCTACTCTTGCACCCATAAATACAAGAGTGACTACTTATTCTTTGGCTAGTGTTGCCACCATCCAACCACCTTTGGTGACATCAAGTCAAGTTGTGCCCTCTAGCTTCATGACACAACCACCCTTGACTTTAACATCAGTCCCTATGACTAGTTACCAATATGTTGTGCCTATACAAGCACAACCAACTATGTCATACGCTCCACCTAACACCTTCCAAATGCCTTACAACCTAGGGGATGCCCCACCTATAAATCCATCAACTAATCTAATCAAGATGTTGATGGATAAGGTGTCTAATCTTGAGACATCCATTTCAAGTTCAATAAATGTTCTCTCATATGAACAAATCTGTAATGAACCTATTCATCCTTCAATCCCAATCCAACCATATCCTAGTCAGTGGGAACTTCCCAAGTTTACTCACTTTTAGAGTAAAGAGGACCCACAACAACATCTATGAGCGTTTAGACATGCTTGTTACCTTATAACACATGATGATGCATTATTACTACACATATTTCCCATGTCGCTTTCTGGTGCTGTCCTCGATTGGTATAGTTCTATTACCAGTCACTCTCTATTTATCTTCACACAACTAGCTCAACTATTTCTTGACCACTTTTTAATTAACATAACTAAAAAGGTCTCCATCATGGACCTATATTCTATTAGATAATTTGACGATGAATCAATAGCTGATTTTGTTGCCCATTGGAGAGGTTTAATCAACCAATTCTCCTTTTCTTTACCTCAACCTGAGCTCATTGAGCTCTTTTCACAAGCATGTGCCAAACACATCTCATCTACTTTGCGAGTCCAAACATTCCACACATTTGACAAAGCTTTCACCATGGCTAGGAAGCTTGAACTCCATGTTATTGAAGAAAATAAATTCAAACTGTGTAGTAAAAATAATAACACAAAATCCAATGATCCTTCTTCTTCCAAACCATCTTCTTCTTCCCACTCCAAGTCCAAAGGAGCAGCAAATGCTGTGGTCGTTAGACCATCATCTTCAACAACAACCAACCAACCTCAACCTTCAACATCAGAATACATCGCATGACAATTCCAATAATGATATGCATAGTGTCAATATACTCCAATAGGAGAATCATACATGTCTGTGTTGGAGAAACTAGTTAAATAAGGAGTCCTCAACCTCCCCCAAATTAAACCACCACCTCAATTTGATCCCTCGCATGCCATCCCTGCATGGTATAGGGAGAATGACTTCTATAATTATCACCGTGTCAAAGGGCATGACATAGACAATTGTAAAACCTTCAAGAACATTGTCCAAGATATGCTAGACAAAGGTGATCTTGTCTTGGATAACCCAAATGTGCCACCTAACCAAAACATAGACATCTTTAGACAACCTTTTCCTAACCATCCCCCTAGTCAAAATAACATTCAGACCACAGCTAAAGACCCCCAAGAGTGTAATATACACACGGTCGATATGGTTTCACCTTTCATCCCTAACCAACCTCTTCCACAAACTGAAGAGGTTAGTCAACCTATCACTCCACCACAAGAAGAAGAGCTTTCTTCTCTTAATAGTCCTCCATCTACCCCTCTTATATTGGAGGATGCTTTAACCATACCAATGCCACTAGCCCCACCTTCATCCTTCCTACTACCAATGGAGGACCATACCTTTCCTACTCTTCAACCATAAGTAGAAGGCATGATCATCCCTATGCTCTTTCCTCTCGAAGAACCCCATTCTCTAATTCTTTCTCCACTGAGAGAAGAACTTGTCTCTTCACCTAATTCAAGCGAAGAGGGTCCAATAATGGCTCTCTCTCACCTTTGGCCTAAGATTGCCGCATCTAACACATTTCCGGTCTCACAACCACCCACATCTTCTAAAAAACCAATTATAAAGCCTAACACAATAGCTTCTAAACCATTCTCTCAACTAGCTGAAAACTTAAGATTTCTCCATTCGAGGAACTTAGAACATGAGGCATTATGGGAGCGACTCAAAGCTCCTTATCTTACACATCCCATCTCATCTCGTACTAACAACCATCCTTCAACAAAATCTCCCAATGTCTCTAACAAGGACCAGGCTTCTACTTCCAAATCTTTAGTAGCTCAACCATCCGCATCTGAACCTAAACCCTCACAAACATCCACCATACCAACACCAGCTAAATCCCTCGGTGTTCACCCCATATCTAACATCACTCACCCACAAGTGAAGGTAGATTTGAATCTTGCCTCCCATAATAGTGGTCCTCATACCATATTAAAGAAGGCTACTAAAACACGTCAGAGAACTCCTCCCCCACCATCACCATTGCCCTCTATTTTGGGCCCTCATCCTTCTACCTTAATAGGAGTTCTTCCTACTCCAACATCTAACAAAAAAAAGCTACCTCCATTACTCCCTTTACCCACTAAAAACATACCTCCTCTGAAAAATTTGGCACCCCTCACGAAGAAAGTGTCGTCTACACGAGTGGCCACACCACCAACCCAAAAGGTGGTACAAAAATCTCCCTCAACAACTCCCAAACAAAAGTCATCAACACCTAGTGCATCAACAAGCATGGACCCCTTAGTGGGTTCATATGCTTTGATACTATGCTGACTTTTGCAAACTTCTAACATCACTCTTCCACCTATTAAACCATTTCAACCTATCAGACCAAAACCATCTTGGTTCGATGACACTAAAATTTGCCTATATCATCGCTCACCTGGGCATGACACTAAAAATTGTTATGCCCTCAAGGTTGTCATTCACCATTACTTGGAAAAAGACACCCTTCTTATTAAGGATATTGTCAAGAAATCTCCAACACCATCTCATGTCTCTCAAACCTCTTCACCTTCATTAGAATCCCATCATCAGACTATGGTCCCTTTACCTCCTTCGCCCCCTTTATTTGAGATTAACACCATCAATGTGGCCACTAGGTCACAAACTTTAAAGGATAAAGCAAAAGAGAAGGTTGTTATTCCTTGGACCTACCCATTTGTCAAACCTGCTCAACCACCAAAACCCAAGATTTCTATCTTGGGTACATCCCAACCAACTTCTTCGGAGGCAATCCATGATTCTATGGTGAAACAACTTCACCTAACTCCTATGAAGATGAATTTATATGACCTCATTCAAAGCTCTCCACAACATCGTCAAGCTTTAATCAAAGCTTTACAGGCAGTGGAGGTCCAAACTAAGGACCCCCAACTACTATTTTCCTTAGTCCAATCATTACCCACCGTCGCCTCTATTACCTTTAGTGATTCTGAAATTCCTACCTCCAACTTGGAAGATCAGGATGCTACCCTTTTCATCACAACCTACGTTGATTGAACTTGCATCAAGTGAGTTATGATTGATGGGGGCACCAGCATCAATATCATTTCCACCCATGCCTATGACCAATTAGCCCTCCGAAAGAAATGTATCTCTAAAATTGATGCAATACTTTGATCTTTTAATGACTTCACCAGCACTACCATTGGCACCATCATCTTACATATTCGTGTTGGCCCACGAACAGTCTCAGAACTCTTCTACATCATCAAAGGGGAGTTCCAATATAACATGTTATTAGGATGACCTTGGATCCGTGCCATGGCCTGTGTCCCTTCTACATTACACTGTTGTGTCAAATTTGAACACGACGATCAAGTCCATGTCATTCCCACAAGCCCCTCCCCTTTCAAGACATGCAACACAACTTATCAACCCAAAGATGTTCTCATTCCTTTAAAAACATCAACCCAAATGCCACCTCCATCCGCAGAAGCATCAACAAGTTTGAAAACATCGCTTGCACCTACACCACCTCCTTAAGTGACAACAAAAGACCCTATGGAAGATGCCTTCCAACATCTTTCACTTGGAGAGTATCGTTTACTCACCTTGGACATGTTCCAGACTCCTCAAGAGTATGGACAACTTCATCACAATCCTAGCTATGACCATCGTATCGAAATGGTAGTCCCTTATGGTCCTCCCAATCTTCAAACAAATCTCATCTAAGGAGGGCTAGATAGAGCTCCCACTAATGGGAATCATCTTTCATCACCCCAACTATTTATGTCTGACTTCTCTTTTCTTGGCAAACCAAACTTTGCTCATACCTATCTTTATAGGTGTGCATGGAAGGGCTTTGGCTTTGGGCACTGCGAACAAGGCTCCCACTAGCCCGTCGAACCACCAAATGACGAGGCCATAAAGAATGCCAAGAAGCAATATGGCATGGGTTTTGAAGAACCTACTGAAACTTCTAAAAACCCTCACCCCAAACCTATCATAGAATGATCACCTCTAAATTTGCCTATTCCCCCATCTTCACCTATGGATTTGGTGGTTTCCATCCCTCCTAGTTTTTTTTTGCATAAATGCCATTCGCTTGGAACCCTAACCTATCAACTATGTGGGGTATCTAGATCTCTCCCTCTCGTTTATCCAAACATGATAGATGATGAATCTGCTACCATCAACACTATCTAATGTGTAGACGATGACACCATTCTCACCTACATGGGTACAGATGACTCTTTCATTTAGTGATCACTTCCTTTAGAAACACAGGTTATGTTAAATGAATCAACCATTGACGTTAACCTCCCATCTTTCGATGTTCCTCACATTTTAAAGATTGGTCAATCTTTGGATGCCTAGGAACAAATCAACTATACCAAATTCCTTATAGATCATAGCAAAGCCTTTGCTTGGACCTATAGTGATATGCCTGGCATCGACCCTAACATCGTCGTCCATAACATCATCACAAACCCAAAAGCTAAGCCTGTCAGGCAAAAGCTTCACAAAATGCATCCTCACATTGCACTCCTTATCAAAGAGGAGCTTCAACATCTTCTTTCTGTATCCTTCATCCAACCCATTGATTATCCATAATGGGTGTCAAATATCATCCCTATCACAAAAGTGACTAGGGGAATTTGAATTTGCACTAACTATTGTGACCTTAACCTGGCTTGCCCAAAGGATGATTTTCCTCTACCCAACATCGACCAACTTGTTGATCTTATGGCTGATCATGAGATGCTATCACTCATGGATGAGTTTTTAGGATATAATCAAATCCTGATTACACCAGAAGATCAACACAAGACCACCTTCATCACCCCATGGGGGATGTTTTGCTATAGGGTCATGCCTTATGGTCTTAAAAACACAGGCACCACATATCAACACGCCATGACCTACATCTTTCATGATATCCTCCACAAAATCATGGAGGACTATGTGGATGACCTACTAGGCAAATCTAAACTTCGTCATGACCATTTAACCATCCTTAAAATAATTTTTACTTGCCTCTTCCAGTATAATTTTTGACTCAACCCCAAGAAATGCATCTTTGGGGTTCTCTCTGGGAAGCTTTTAGGTTTCATCATTTCCCTTCATGGCATTGAGATTGATCCTGCTAAGATAAGAGCTATACTCGAGATGACACCACCTACCAATCCAAAGCAACTTCGTAGCCTGCAAGGGAAGCTTCAATCTATTCATCACTTCATCTCACAGCTTTTTGACCGATGTCAACCCTTTCATCACCTCCTCAAGAAGGACATCTCCTTTAATTGGGATAAGGATTGCCAAGAGGCTTTTGAGGCTCTTAAACATTATCTTGTCTCTCCACCAGTCCTTATTCCACCTAAACATGACCAACCTTTCTATCTCTACATCTCAGCAACAAATCATTCCTTAGGTGCCATGATCATGCATCGAGATGAACAACATCGGGAGCAGGCAGTTTATTATATAAGCCGAACACTCATTGACTATGAAACTCGGTATACTCATACCAAAAAACTTTGCTTGGCATTAGCCTTTACCACCTCCAAACTCCGTCATTATCTTCTCAATCATAAAACTTATGTCATCACCCACACTGACCCCCTCAAATACATGCATTCCAAGCCATACCAAAACCAACATATGGCTCAGTGGCTCATGCTTCTTGTTGAGTTCGATTTGGAATTCATCCAACAAAAATCTAGAAAGGGGAAAACAATTGCTGACCAACTAGTGGATGCCCCTCTACCTGACAACCAACCCTCTCACTGCAAATTCCCTGATGAATCTATCACCACACTTTCCACTAATGACATTTTCTATCAAATGATAATGTTCTTTGATGGGCCTAAATTTCAACACGGTGGGGGTGCAGGGGTCATTCTCATCCCTCACAAGGGTGAGCCCATGCCCCTATCTTTCAAACTTGACTTTGAATGTACCAACAACATGGTTGAATATGAAGCCATAATTTTGGGACTTCAAACCACCCTTTTACTAGACTTCAAGGCCATCAACATCTTTAGCGACTCACAACTAGTCGTCAATCAAATCAATGGTTCATATCTTTGTAAAAATGAAGTTTTGCAAAGGTATAAACACTGTGTTGACACCCTACTAGAATCTTTCGACCATTACCTTTTGCAAACTATTCCTCGATCTACGAATAAGTTTGTTGATACTATGGCTTCTCTCACCTTACGCATTCCATCCTCATCATCTTCCTTGAGAATTTATGTTATGGTACACCATTTGGTGTTACCTTCATATATCTCCACTAACATTAACCTCGCTAGCACTATTGACTCTAGTCCACAAGATGTTTGGTATAAACTTGTGGACTACTTAACTCATTCTATTATCCCTCTTGATCTCTCTAGCAATGCACGATGAGCTTTTATCAAAAGCATGGCTTGATATACTATGCCAGGGGGTCTTCTCTATAAAAGAGGTTTCGATGGCCTCCTTCTTCGATGTCTAATTTCCACTGAAACATCTCATGCTATCAAACAAGTCCATGATGGGATTTGTGGAGGGCATTTTAGTGGTAACGCGGTTGTAAAGCACATCTTTCACTTGGGATATTATTGGCCCACTCTTCACCAAGACTACAGTGACTATGTTCAGTGTTGTATCAAATTCCAATAACACGCTAACTTACTTCATGTCCCTAGCCACGCTCTACAAGTTGCTACAGATTTCTAGCCCTTTTCACAATGGGGCTTAGATCTAATCAGTGAGATTAACCCTCATTCATCTCTCTGACATTAGTCTATTATCACCACAACCAAATACATCACTAAATGGGTGGAAGTTGTTCCCCTTGTCTCCATTAAAGCTGACAAAATCATTGACTTCATCAACACCCATATCATCTATCATTTTGGTGTATCTCACAAAATTATCACCGATAATGGCAAATCTTTCAAAAACAAAACTATTCAAAAACTTTGTGACTCTTTTGGTATCAAACTCAGCTTCTCCTCACCTTATTACCCACAAGCCAATAGACAGGCAGAGGCTTCTAACAAAATCTTAACCAAAATCTTAATGAAGGTGGTCAATGACACTAGAAGGGATTGGCACATTCACATTCCCTTCACTTTATGGGCCTACCGCACTAGCATTTGAACCCCTATGGGTGCTACACCTTTCTCTTTAGTGTATGGAATTGAGGTTGTCTTGCCTCTTGAAGTATAAATACCATCTCTATGCATCTCTCTGCACAACATACTTTCCAATGATGACTTTCGTCAAGATCGATTAGCTCAACTTGAGTTACTCGATGAACGTCATCTTGTTGCCCTTAATCATCTCCACATTTACCAAAATCGCATCAAACATGCCTATAACAAAAATTTGAAAGAGTGAGATTTCAAAATTGGGAATCTCATCTTTAAAGAAAACCAACACGTGACCAATATAGAAAAAAGTAAACGAGGCAAGTTTGTTCCTAATTGGCTCAGACTTTATATCATAATGCACAAGTATAGATCAAGGACTTATCGTATGTCTTCTCTTAAAGGCTGACTAGAACCTGAGCCCCTTAATGCCTTACATCTATGACCATTCTACTATTAATCAAGTAATCACTCACTTGACATTTAATTTGAGCTCATCCCTTGAGCAACCCATCATCCTCGTCCCTATTACTTTCAACCCTTTTTCCCTAAAAACATTAGCCAACCCTTTTGTAAAGCTTGAATGATTTGTCCTAATAAAAGGGAAACCCCCAAACCTCTATAGCCAAGTCCATGACCAAAAGTCTAGTCAAAAAAAAAAAAAAACAACAACATAAAATTGGGATGCCTAACCAAAGGTCATAAAATGTAGACTGCTCCCTCGAAGGATAACTGCATAATTACTGTAACTAATAGACTATTCCCTTGAAGGACAGTGATCCAAAGACATCAAAACATAAAAAGTAGAATATAGACCACTCCCTCAAAGGATGGCTATACCCAAATTTTTCTATAAATAGCGCTCTCTCAGAAGCTTCCCACATCGATCAGCTTCACATATGACCACAAAACAAAACAACATCCCCACGTAGACTTCTCGCATCGATCAGTCTACCCAAAAAAAAAATTATTAAGTCATGGACTTGCCTATAGTCATTCTCAGGGTCACCTATAAAAGGGGCAAAGTTATCCTTGCTAAAAAGGGTTATGCTCTCCCCACATCTCACATAATCACACCTATTACCCAAACATACTCAAGGGACTTTGAGCTCACTTAATGTCAAGTGATTCAAATACTTCTCTAACACAAACCAATGGTCAACAACGTAATGCATGAATGAGGCCTTTGTTTGCAAAACCCTATCTATGCTACCATTATGGTCCTTGTCAATGAAAGAGCAATAGGCCTTTCACTTCTTGCATACCTTTGTCACATCCAACCAACTCATTTTCTAAACCAAACCAAACCAAATCAAACCAAAACATTTTCTAACCATTAACATACCCTCATGATTTATTTAATGCAAATATCAATTTGTGTTATATAAATTACATAGCCCATTCACATTAGTTTCTATGAAAAACAATACACATGGAAACTAACAACCAAACACAATCTATGCCAAGCATATATCATCACCAATATGAAAAATGTTGAAGCATAAATACATTCATTTCATGTGTAGCATACATCCATCACCAATATAGAAAATTGCTAGGGATGAAAAACCACATAACCTATGTTACAAAATACACCATCACATCATATGGAATAGGCTGTAACATCATCATACACTCATCATTTCAAGCAAGTACCATTAGACATATGGGAAGTATTAAACCATTAACATAACCAAACCAATTATTGACCTCTTGGACCCTTCCTCCCTTTTTTGGGGAGAACGACATTGGCCTGAGGCCCTTAAAATAGGGGCTATGTAGGCAGCACTTAGTTGACACAGAGTCTTTTGGGATTAGCTCAGCCATTTGCCCATTCATCTCCCTAATGACATCGGCCATTCATTTGTTCATCTACCTGACGGACAAACCATTTCACCTTTAGCCATGACTTAACCTAGTCAAACCTAATCCATAATCGACTCTCTTCTTCCCTTTAGGGAGAACTACATTAGCCTAAGGCCCTTCAAATAGGGGCTATGTAGGCAGCACTCAATTGACATGGGGTCTTTTGACGTTAGCTCAGCCATTCCTTTGTCCGTCCATCTAATGGACCAACTATCTATACCAATCAAAACTCATGACCAAACAACTAGCCCTAACACTGAATGAGTTACCTAAACTTTTCATGGGGTGCATTAGAGATTGCATGCATCTCCCCATCCACAACAAACTACACTTGAGATGACTTATATCTCAGCCTGACTCAACCAATGAACTTCGAGATCACGACTATCTCCTCAGACCATGACCACTTTCGAGACAACTATGCCTTGGTTGTTTTGATTGCATTTATGTTACCTCATGAATAGTTAGCAAATTATACACAACCCATATTATGACCCTCACATGTATTTTCAGACCATGCTCCAGTTGATCCCTGATATGTGTGACATTTTCATGTTTTCTAGGAGCACTTCTTAAGCCTGGGATACTTGGAACACAACGACCATCGAAGCTACAGCTCTAAACATTTAACCCAATTAGCTACGACTAAATGCTCGAGATCAGTTATTTTAATTTTAGCACTCCTTGACCTTTGACTATGATAATTTGACCTACCTATCACGTGAAGTGGTATATGCGTAATCTCAACTATTGTAGCATTCACACTCCAACTTCACCATACCCATCCACTGCCTATCAAATCAGCACCTGATATCAGGTTACCTTCCCTCAACTCCTACTTTGAGGAGGAATACCTCATCCCTTACCCAAAGCAACCTACACCTCATCCCATATCTAGGGCAACTTACTCCTATTTTTGTCTTGCAGTTCATCAAAACAACCAATAAGACAAAAAGGGGCAAATGTAGACACCAAAATAGTGTCAACCCCCCCTCGGTCCCTTTCTAACTTTAACATGCCTAACCTATACTTTATTAATTTCAAATACTTATTTTAAATTAATCATCCCCTTTAGACACCTCACCTTGGATTCATTTCCCTTAGACCATTTATCACCCTGTGACTAATCATAATTACCTAAGACCTATTTCAACTCTCCCACTAACCCCCAAGCCTAATAAATTCACCTTTGGACTGTTCATCAATGACAACTAAACTTGGTAGATGGAGGAATGGGCAAAAGGCTAAAAATAGCTTTTTTACCCATTCTCTAGCCACCAACGTCAGTCAATAGTTGATCGACTCCAGTGGTATCACTGACATCGGTTGCTTAAAACTAAATTCAAACCTCAACTGGATGGCCTGAATGCGAATTCTCTTGCTCTCAGGATCCAAATTCTCTTGCTCCTCAACTCCTTGCATATCAAAGGTAGGCTTTAGGATGAGGCATCAAAATTTTATCATCACTCTCTAGGCTAAGAAACTCTACAAAATTCACTCCACACCAGGTTAAAATGTTGCATGAGGTCTCCTACATCAGCCATAACGGGAACAAGTCTTCTACACTTCTAGTTCTCCACCAAGAGCTAAGTATTATTCTAGTTTATATTTCAATATTTTTAGAATGCATTGGTGATTATTCCATTGAATATTCTTGAGTACTATTGATAGACAACCTGACTTTCTTCCCAGAGAGGCTGAAAAGCCTTCCTCTCATTCTTAATCTCTTTCCAACCCTGTCCTCTACCTTAGCCCTTTCCCAGACCATATTTACTATCCTGCAATCCTCCACAATCCATTAAACTCCCATAAACCTCCCACACTCCTCTATCAACCAAAGACACCAACCAAAAAACCCGTCCAAAGCCCATTTCCCCTACCAACGTTAGCACCATAACTGACGTCGAAAACTTTACCAACCAATGCTGGTAGGACTACCGACGTCGGTGACTATGGAAGACTAATTGCAGGATTTAGGTACGCATTATCTATTTATCCTTATTTAAGTATTTCATTATTTCTTTCCATTACGACATTCTTTTTATCAACTAGTGGACTATCATCCCTCCAGGAAGTCTTTGCACTTCTGGGACCAATCATATCACTTGGCAGTCCACCATATCTATCTCTAACATTTTTCTTTGTTAAGTTTTCTTCTTATCTACAGGTGTCATCCTCCATAGCCAAAGAGGAGCTCCTTCAACATTTGGATAACGGTGCACAACTTAATCTGGGTACGTACAAACCCCTGACCATTAACCTTTAGTTTCTTATTTCTTCTGAATGTGAAAAGTGAAAACGAATTAGAAACAGATGTCAAGTATTGTGACTTAGAAACTAGTGACTTGATGGCTCGACATTATTCTTTGGAGTGAGTTCCATTTTTTTGGTAATCACACCATTTTCTAGCCTTCCCCTTCTGGGATTTCTTATCCTGAAACTCCTTCTGCTTCCAATTTTGGCCTTGTGTTTGACCTTCTTTGTCACTTTTCCATTTTGAGGGTTGACTCTTTGTATTTTTTCTACCATGCTTATGTTGAATCTTCACTATGAATTTGTATGCCTCACTGAGGGTTTCCAAATTAAAGAGTTCCATTTCCCCACATATGTACCATTGTAGTCCACCATGATATTTGAGAGTCTTATGTTTCTCACATATGGACCTGCAAGTTGTTCCTTTTGAAGTTGTAACCAAACCTTGTCACCCATAGCAAAACGGTGTGAAATCCTATGTTTGTCATGGCATTGCTTATACTTTTGATTCATCTTCTCCATGATGTCATGAACTTGTTGCTATATGTGTTGCATTTGTTTAATAGACTTTGTTACTTTTGCTACCTCATATCTTCCATGAGGTGTGTATATTGTAGTGCCTAATTGTATCCATATTGTATGAAAATAAGTCCCTCATCCCATGTGCATGGATGTTTGGAGTGATACATATGAATCATGTGAACAATCAAGCAGTTTACCACCTCTGTCTAACCATCAAGCTATGGATGGAAGGTTGTGGACTTCATCAGCTTAGTATCCATCATCTTCCATAGAGTGGACTAGAAGATGCTCAAGAACCTGCTATCTCGATCTGAGATAATGGACTTGCGGAGACCAAAATGGAGCCATACATGACTAAAATATAGTTGAGTAGTTTCCTTAGCAAATATATTTTTTCTTACAAGCAATCAAGATAGCCATTTTTGAAAAATGATCAACTACCACAAAAATATAGTCCTTACCATGTTTTAAAGTGGGTAAACCTTAGAGAAAATCCATTGAGATGGATTCCCAAGGCCTGGTTCGTTCTGGCAATGGCATGTATAATCCTTGATTCTTATTTGTTGGCATGGCTATCACACATGGGGTGAAATATTTGAGATATTTTTCCACATACTTTCACATATGGGGCTAGTAGAAGTGTTTTTGAAGAAATGCCAATGTCTTTTTGATACCAAAGTGTCTAACTATCCTACTGAAGTGTGCTTTCCATATCATCTTTTATTGTTGTGTTGATTTTGTAGTCAGGACTACAACATCGGCCTTCTTGGATTTCTATGGTTTGACCACCATGAGAACAAATTTCTTTGTCTATTTCACCAATCTCTTGCATTGCTTAACACTGATCAGGGAGACAGATGTGGAAGGTGGTACCTCTAATACCCTATAGCTTCATGTTCCAAGAGTGATGGTGATCCTTCAGGTTTGTGATTCATAGATGCCATGTCACTCATACATGAATGGCTGACAAAGGAGTACAACACAACATGTAGATTGACCACATCACACAAGACTTCATCTTAGAATGGTTTTATAGCATATGAAAGAAGACACTAATGGGTTACACAGAGGTCTCTCCCTAGGCTCAACCATTCAATATTATAGGGCTTTGATAAGGCTTCATTGATATATTTAGACTTTTCAAAACTTTAGCAGAGATTAAATTCTTTTGACTCTCACTATACAGAATGAAATGTAGATGCTTACCTTTTACCTATAATTAGGAGTGAAACAATCTTTCCTTGTCATCTGATCTTTCCTCATAGTTCTGTGATAAAGCGATGACGGTGTTAGGCTCAGTATCTACAATTTCTTCTTCATCCTCTTTGACTATGGGTTGTGTATGAGGCAAAGTAGTAAATGTCAAGTATTGTGATGTAGAAAGTAGTGACTTGATGGCTCGACATTCTTCTTTGGAGTGAGTTCCAATTTTGTGGTAATCACACCATTTTCCAACCTTCCCCTTCTAGGATTTCTTATCCTAAAACTCCTTATGATTCCAATTTTGCCTCGTGTTTGACCTTCCTTGTCACTTTTCCATTTTGAGGGTTGACTCTTCATATTTTTTCTGCCATGCTTCTATTCAATCTTCACTATAAATTTGTATGCCTCACCAAGGGTTTCCAAATTGAAGAGTTCCATTTCCCCCCATATGTACCATTGTAGTCCACCATGATATTTGAGAGTCTTATGTTTCTCACTTTCTTGAATGCCCAATCTTGCAAACAAAGAATGAAAAGTGTCTGTGTAATTTTGAATAGATTGGTCCTTACCTTGGTGAAGTTGTTACCACTGTATGTATAGATCATCATATGCTCTAATGGGATAGTATTCTTCTTTCACCGCTTCCATAAAATCATCCCAGGTAGGTTCCACCTCAAGGCCAATGTCATCTATACTGAACCTCTTTTTGTACACTTCCCACTAGTTTTTCATGAGCAATGATGCTTTCAAAAGAGCAAAAGTGATCTTTTCTCCATCATTGAACTTATTTACAGAGAAGTAGGAAGATAGTTGATCCAACCAATTTTATACTACATCAGCATTGATTTTTCCTTTAAATGCAAGAATATCAAAATTTACCTAAACCTTGAAGGTTGTTGGGGCACTGTAAGGATGTTCCCTAGATGAGGAGCCAAGATGTGTAGCCATAGAGCCAAAATTTCCCATCGGGAGTGTTTGAATAATTTGGGAAAATTGTTGTAGCATCTGTGTTTATTGTCATTAGAGGGCTTCATTCACCATTTCCTTGAAAATATTGGATGTCTCGGTGTTGTCTACCTTTTGAAGTCATTCAGAGTGAACAGGTGGAAAGTTTGGAAGCTCTGTTGTTTCTCACCCAAGCTTCTTCTAGCCTAACCTCATCCTCAAGATCATACACTCTCAATACAAACCGTTCTAATACCACTAATCCAAAACTCAGAATTTATGGTTGATAAATATTTTAAAATCATAGAAATAACACAGTAACATTGAATTCTCTGAGAAGAGATGTAGTATTACTCAAGATCGCAATACAAATATATGTTTATCTCTGGGAAGAGATGTCTATCTTCACATTTTGAGGTTACCTCTTCATTTATACACATTTTTAAAGCATGGGAAGGATGTGGAAGGTCACCAATCTCAAGGGAGATTAAGTGGTTTAACTTCCAAGATTTAAAACAATATAGAATTTGAGGAATTACTATTTTTAAAAACTTACTATTTTTAGACTACACTACTATAATTGAAATTTGGGGCACTTCCATTGGGTTTTCAAGGGTAAAACTTTATTAATCATATCTTAATGCCATCTCACAATGTTCTCCTCATTCTTATATTTCCAACGATTCAAACGGTGAGTCAATTTGAGCTACGATGCAAAAGTTATGGCTCCCAAAAGTTCCATCATCAATTGGGGTGGATCTATCACACACATTGTCACCTAAATTGTTGCTCGGATCATTCCTCCCTCCTTGAAAATAAATGTTCCCCATCAGGTGTGGTAGTTGTGTCTTGATTTGATTCTCTGTGACCCACTCACCTTGGTGGCTAAGCTATCCCCTTTTGACCACTTGATAAAGTGGAATAGAGTGTCCTCTTGTTGTCTTCTTCTAGGTGTCCACAATCTGATCCTCTTCCACTGGAGAAAAACTCTATGGGTCAAGCTCATCAATGTATAGTTGTTATACAACAATTTAAGTGTCCAATAGAGGTGGGTGATATGGTTTGAGGAGATCCACATTGAATATTGGATGCAGACCAAGGTAGGCTGGTAGGTTTAACTAAAAAACATTTTTCTCCAACTTTTCTAGTGACGGTGTAAGGACCATATCATAGAGGCTGAATCTTTCTATGCGGGCCTGCAAGTCATTCCTTCTGAAGCCGTGACCAAACCTTGTCACCCACAACCAAATGGTGTGTAATCTTATGGTTGTCATGGCATTGCTTATACTTCTTATTCATCTTCTCCAGGATGTCATGAACTTGTTGTTGGATGTGTTGTATTTGTTCCATAAAATTTTTTGCTTTTGTTGCCTTAGATCTTCTATTAGGTGTGTATTCCATGGTGGAAAATTAAATAGCTATATCAATTAGTAACATGGGTTAGAACCCAAAACATACTTGGAATGGACTATGCTTGGTTGAGTTGTGCAGTACCCGATTGTATCCATGTATGAAAAGAAGTCCCTCATCCCATGTGCATGGTTGTTTGGAGTGATACATCTGAATCATGTGAATAATCAAGCTATTTACCACCTTTGTTTGACCATCAGTCTATGGATGGAAGGTTGTGGACTTTATCAACTTAGTATCCATCATCTTCCATAGAGTGGACTAGAAGATGCTTAGGAACTTGCTATCTCAATCTAAGACAATGGACTTGGGGAGACCAAAATGGAGCCATACATGACTAAAATATAGTTGAGTAGTTTCCTCGATAGATATATTTTTATTACAAGCAATCATGATAGCCATTTGTGAAAAATATTTAATTACCACAAAAATAAAGTCCTTACCATGTTTTAAAGTGGGCAAACCTCAAAGAAAATCCATTGAGATGGATTCCCAAGGCCTGGTTGGTTCTGTCAATGGTGTGTACAATCCTTGCTTCTTATTTGTTGGCTTGGCTATCACACATGGGGTACAATATTTGAGATATATTTCCACATCCTTTAACATATGGGGCCAGTAGGAGTGTTTTTGAAGAACTATCAATGTCTTTTCGATACCAAAGTGTCCAATTGTCCTACTAAAGTGTGCTTCCCATATCATCTTTTATGGTTGTGTTGATTATATAGTTAGGACTACAACATCAGCCTTCTTGGATTTTTGTGGTTTGACAACCATGAGAACAAATTGCTTTGTCTTCTCTGCCAATCTCTTGCATTTTTTAGCACTAATCAGGGAGACAGATGTGGATGGTGGTACCTCTAGTACCCTATAGTGCCATGTTCTAAGAGTGAGGGTGATCCTTTGGTTTTGTGATTCATAGATGCCATGTCACTCATACATGAACAGCTGACCAAGGAGTACATCACAACATCTATATTGACCACATCACACAAGACTTCATCTTCGAATGGTTTTATAGCATATGAAAGAAGACACTGATGGGTGACACGGAGGTCTCTCCCTGGGCTCAACCATCTAATATTATAGGGCTTTGGATGAGGCTTCATGGATAGATTTAGACTCTTCACAACTTTAGCAGAGATTAAATTCTTTTGACTCCCACTATCAAGAATGAAATGCAGAGGCTTACCTTTTACCCATAATTTGGAGTGAAATAATCTTTCCTTGTCATTTGGTCTTTCCTCACGAGTATGTGATGAAGCGATGATGGTGTCAGGCTCAACATCTACAATTTATTCTTCATCCTCTTTGACTGTGGGTTATGTATGAGGCAAAGTAGTAAATGTCAAGTATTGTGACTCAGAAAGTAGTGACTTGATGGCTCGACATTATTCTTTGGAGTGAGTTCCAATTTTGTGGTAATCACACCATTTTCTAGCCTTCCCCTTCTGGGATTTCTTATCCTAAAACTCCTTCTACTTCTAATTTTGGCCTCATGTTTGACCTTCCTTGTCACTTTTCCATTTTGAGGGTTGACTCTTCGTATTCTTTCTACCATGCTTGTGTTCAATCTTCACTGTGAATTTGTATGCCTCACCAAGGGTTTCCAAATTGAAGAGTTCCATTTCCCCCCATATGTACCATTGTAGTCCACCATGATATTTGAGAGTCTTATGTTTCTCACTTTCTTGAATGCTCAATCTTGCAGACAAAGAATGAAAAGTGTCTATGTAATCTTGAACAGATTGGTCCTTACCTTGGCAAAGTTGTTACCACTGTATGTATAGATAATCATATGCTCCGATTGGATAGTATTCTTATTTCACCACTTCCACAAAATCATCCTAGGTAGGTTCCACCTCAAGACCAATGTCATCTTTACTGAACCTCTTTTTGTACACTTCCCACTAGTTTTTCACAGGCAATGATGCTTTCAAAAGAGCAAAAGTGATCTTTTCTCCATCGGTGAACTTATTTATAGAGAAGTAGGAAGACAATTAATCCAACCAATTTTCTACTACATCAGCATTGATTTTTCCTTAAAATTTAGGAATATCAAAATTTACCTAAACCTTGAAGGGTGTTGGGGCACTGAAAGGACATTCGCTAGATGAGGAGCCAGGAAGTGTAGCTGCGGAGCCAAAATTTCCCATCAAGAGTGTTTGAAGAATTTGGGAAAATATTTGTAGAATTTGTACTTATCATAATTTTAGGGATTTATACACCATTTCCTTTAAAGGATCATATGTCTTGGTGTCATCTACCATTTGAATTCATTTGGAGCAAACAGGTAGAATGTTTGGAAGCTCTGTTGTTTCCCACCCAAGCTTCTTGTAGCCTGACCTCGTCCTCAGGATCATACACTCTCAAGACAAACCAATATGATACCACTGATCCAAAAATCAAAAGTTTTGGTTGATAAATATTTCAATAGCATATAAATAACATAGTAACAATGAATTCTTTGAGAAGAGATGTAGTATTACTCAAGATCGCAATACAAATATATGCTTATCTCTAGGAAGAGATGTTTGTCTTCACATTTAGGGTTACCTCTTCATTTATAAAAATTTTGAAAGCATGGGGAGGATTTGGAAGGTCATCAATCTCAAGGTAGATTAAGTGGTTTTACTTCTAAGATTTAAAACAATACAGAATTTGAGGAATTATTATTTTTAGAAACTTACTATTTTTAGACTGCACTACTAAAATTGAAATTTTGGCACTTCCATTGGGTTTTCTATGGTCAAACTTCATTGAGAAAACCAAAATTACATTTCATGACATTATCCTTATTCTTATCTTTCCAATGGTTCAAACATCGAGTCAATTAGAGCTACGGTGCAAAAGTTATGGCTCCCAGACGTTCTGTCATCAATTGGGGTGGAACTGTCACCCGCATTGTCACCTAAATTATTGCCCAGATCAGAAAGTGCAGGGAACTAACGTGGAATATGATATTTTACATTATAATATCATCCTAACCATGATAAAATAAGCACCATTGACATCTGGTTCAGTAGCTCTAACAAGGTATTGGTAGAAAGTACATGATTATTGAAGGAAGAGAGTTGATGGAGGTCTCTTTGAGATATTTTTAGGTTATATGTGATATAATAAGTACATAAAATTATCTTTACATGTTTATATAATATAAAAAAATGTATAAAAATATTTCAAAGTCTAAAAAAAGTCAAAATTCTATTTCATCTCTTTATCGGGTTTGCAAATCTCCCTCACAAGATCAAGCAGGCAGTTTTCTCAATGTTGGTTCATGCATGTCAAGAATAGTTGATTTAAATGCTATTGTTGGAAAATATTTTCCATTATTCCATTAATATTCCATGCATTATTTTAGGGTTCCATGGGATATTCTTTATGAACCATTATCAAGGAGATAAGCTACTTTAAAACCCTTGTTAAACCCCACCACCATAGTTTTCTCTTGAAATGACATGTCCACGCTTGGTCAATACATGAAACTAGTTTTAGATTATTATTTGAGATTATATTTACCTATTAATCATAATATTATTACATTTTTACATTTTTAATGGTAGTACCAACAAGGAAACTTCATGGTTCTATTGTCTTGAGTATGACAGGCAGGGTTTTACAAGTTTATGAGGGTTTTCTGGCTCGAAGGTGCCTAAAATAAAGTTTGTGGGATGGTTTCAATATTAAAAAAATCAATTAAACCTCATAAACCATATTAAATTTAATAATTCAATGTAAATAAAAGAGGAATATGCATGAATAGGTCTACAAGGTTAAAAGGGATGAAGTTAAGGATACTTGATACTTTTGAAGGTTGTGGGGTTTCTTAAAGAAGCCAAAAGGATCTTGATGTGAATTTTTATAGGTTTTATAATTTCCATTATAGATTCAAAAATATTTTTTTCATCCCTAAGTGATATTTTTGCACTAATCTTGGTACACAACCTCTCAAATGAGAAGAACACTGTCCTATAATGGTTGTGAAGAGACTATTTCAAGTTTTCTACCATTTGAATATTTGTGAGTGTATTGGACCTTATTGAAGAGATATGTAAGCCTAATTTTACTTAATTAATTCTCCCATAGATCTTATGAATATATTCAAGCCCAAACTAGCAATATGAGGATTTGTTTTCTCAAAGTTGACCTTAATTAATTACCTACAGGCCTACCCCTATATCTTAAGATGCATGGAGGTCTATTGGCCATTGGAGGAGGATATTAGATAAAAATTCCATTCACTAAATTCATAAGTATCCTCATGTTTTTTGGGAATTTTTCAAGCAAAAAATCTAGTCCAAGAATAAGGTGGTAGTAGGTCTCGAGTCTCAGTAGGCACCTACAGGCCTCTCTAAGAATGTGAAAAATATGCATGTGGTATGTTAAGGATAAGGTTTATAGTTATGTGAAATATGATATAACATAAAATAATGGTTGGAGTGTTGGTAATCCTTTCCAATAAAAAATCAATAGTCAAGATGAAACATTCTTGAGCTTTGTAAAGGTGACAGGCCTAAATGAGGAGCTACAAGTCTATCTTCATAAAATATAAAGAGAGTATGAAAATTTTGAATTAATATTAGGGTTTGGGTGTATGTTAAAGGTGTTTTAAGTCATGAAATATATTTCCATAGTGATTTGAGCATCTTAAATTAATAATAAAACTTCCAAACAGGGTTGTTAGGGTTAAACTGCTTCAACTGCCAACAAACCCTTGAAATGGACTAAGGCAAGTTATAATAGGTTCTTAGAGTAAAAATAATTATAATAACATATATATAATTTATTTTAGGTGTATTATACCTTTAAGTATCATATAAAACTCAAGATAAAGTAATTTGAAAGGTCTTGGATCAAAAGAATCATCTCAAGGTGCTTACACAATCTTGTAATACTCAAGAAGGCATAATCTTTTGCTCAAAACTTGAAGGAGGTTTTTCATGGGTTAAAATTTTTATTTTATATGTTAATAGGGTGACCATATTCCAAATTAGTGGAATTAATTCATAATTTAAGGTCCTAAAATTTATGAATAATCATTAACAAAACATACACCTTTAAACCCTCCTAGAGCCCTCTTAAGGCCCTGATGTCTAAATTTTGCTTTATAAAAGGTTATAATGTATTTTTTTGGTCTTGGAATGAAATAAATTATCTTTTTATGTCCTGATATAATCTTAGTAAGTGACTAAATTTTCAAGTGTGATCCAAAAAGGGTAATAAACAAGCTGAAAACTATAGGTTTAGTTACTTTTCATGGAGTTTGACTTAATAAGACTTAATTGATCATCTTGAGATCACTTATGACCTTGGGTAGACATTTTATGATTATATCTAAGCCATAATATGAGGTGAAATGAATATATTTACATGTTTGAATGGGAAAATGTAGGGGAAATAGCTTCAAATGGTAGTGTTGACCAAATTTGACTTTTTATTCAATTTGGGGCACCCCTAGTAAAAAACTTGATTTGTATGCCTATAAGGGGGTATAATTTATTTTCATGAGGTGTTTATAGGTCATTTTATGTTAATTAATTTTTCAATATCTTTGGTCAATTATTTTCTACATCCATTTATCATTTTGGGTCATTTTAAGGGTAAAAAATAATGTATTTAATTATTTATAAAAGTTTATTGGGAAATGTTAAAGTTTAAAATATTTTTTTCATGTTTCATGTGTCCTATGATGTATTTAGTAACTTTCACTAACTGAAAATTGTTAGGTTACTCAGAAAAAGGTAGTTTTCTTGAAGAAAAGTGTGAGTTTGGAACTTGTATGGCCTCCTTGGGAAGTGTGCCACTAGGAAAAGATGTAAATATGTCTCTTAATATTACCCACACTTAACTCCACACTTTAATTGGTCTAAAGGTGCCTTTTTTGACCCATAATCAATCTACTACATTTTTGCCCTTTTTGGCAGATTGAAGTGACACTCAAGTTGTTTCTTGGTACGGTCAACACAAGGGGTTTCAAGTCAAATGATTTTTTGAGGTTATATTAAACTTATGGATATGAGAACCTTGATGGCAGAATTATAGATTTCTAGAGCATGGTGAAGCTGGGCACGTGGAGCAGCTCGTAGCTCAGCTAGGGTAGTCGTTCCCTAGTTGATAATGGTTTTTCCTTTGGGTGTGCACAGGGGTGGCTGGGGTAGGAGCGTAGGAAGGAGAAGATCAGCAGCAACAAAGAGTGAACGAGTTAGGTAGGAAACCAGAATGGAACAACAAGGACCAAAGAGTCCCATTAGGGAAAGAAGTTTCAATGAGATAGTTGGCAGAAGCTCTCAAGGGCAGTGGGCCAGATTAAAGGAGACAGTTGGGACATAGCAGATTTCTAGGGCATAGGGCACTAGTTCAGCTGGAGGGACAAGAATATCCAAGGTTAATGGGTGCTTGGAATGCTGTAATGAGAGACTGAAATTGGTGATTCCATTTGACATGATAGCAGAGGATGTGGAATACTACACGAAACATTCTTTGTACTGTAAATTCTTGGGTTTGAAAGTTTCTCTACCTTTTTTGGAAAATTGGGCTCACAGGATGTGGGAGCTGGCAGGAGAAATGGAATTGGTGTTATTGGCTAACAGCTTCTTTATGGTTACCTTCAACTACCTAGAGGATAGGAATCGAGTGTTTGAAGGAGGGCCATATTTCTACTATCAGGCTAGTCTTTTCCTAAAACTGTGGCATGTTGGTTTTAACCCCACTGAGGAGTTGCCGAATAGGGTTCCACTGTGGGTTTGTCTCCCATGAATGCTGATCAAATGCTGTAGGGAGGATGTTCTGTTGATGATAGCTTCAATAATAGGAAAACCGGTGGGGTCTTCCTCATAAACTATGGGGAAGAAGATCATGACATATGCCTGAATATGTGTAGAGATTGACTTAAGCAAACCTCTACCAAATGTAGTTGAGATGTGTGCAGGAGAGCATTCTTGGTTTCAACAATTAGACTATGAGACCTTGCCATTTAGATGCCATCTCTGTCATGAGTATGGACACTTAGTAAGAAGATGCCTAAAAAATAAGGTGGAGGGGCAATCGCCCGCTTCCTCACCTCCCAAGAATAAGTCAGTTGCGGAGGAGAAAAGGAAAGAATATGGAGGGGTTGGGGGCAAGGACTCAGAGGGGTTTATGCAGGAAAAATCTAGGAGTAGAAATAAGGGATATAAGAGAAACTTTTTGGAAAGGCAAGAGGATGACTCTTTTAATAGATTTGTGATCTTGGAAGATTTGGGGCAGCAAGAGATCAACCCAGGTTTTGTTGATGGAGTAGTGCTGATGGAGGAAACAAAAAACATGGTTCAGGATGTTTCTCTTCCTCTGGAGTGCGTAGTAGAAGCATCCCTTGAAATGTAAATTAAGAAACAAGGGAGAGTGCAGACTTTGGTAGAAATGATAGAAGAAAGGTACCAAGTTGGGGCAGCTAGAGGGGAGACGTCACAGCTAGGGGTGGAGGAGGAGGAGAAGCGCAGGAAAGCTCCTTCTACCCTAGGAATTCTTCAAAAAGAAAGCAAAAAAGGATCTTCAGATAAATGTGGGAAGGTGGGGAGAAGGAAGGAGATAGAATGAATTAAGGTGATTGGGGAGAATCTGGTTGAATTAGGGTCGGTTAAGACCATGGATACGCACTTTTCGCCCCCTTAAAAATGATTATGGTGTCATGGAATGTAAGGGACTTGAATAGCGGCCCTAGACAAAAAGATATTTGGGAGTTAATCAGGAGTCAACACCTTGACATCCTCTTCTTACAGGAGACCAAAGTGTTAGTCGAGTTCATGTTGGGTATTGCCCCAAGGATGTGGGGTCAAGGATCATGCAAGTGCATTGGGGTGAATGGGGCTGCCAACGGATTAGCATGTTTTTGGAATCTGAGGAAGGTTACACCAGTGACCTGGATGGCCTTCAGATCGGTGTTATCTGTGGTGACCTTGTGCATGAATACGGGGGAGTATGTGCTTGTGATGAATGTCTATGCACCCACAGATTTGTAAGGTAAGATCTCTGTTTGGAATAGCATTCAGTTGGTCTGCAAGGA
This sequence comes from Torreya grandis, assembly GCA_037957365.1. Taxonomy (NCBI): domain Eukaryota; kingdom Viridiplantae; phylum Streptophyta; class Pinopsida; order Cupressales; family Taxaceae; genus Torreya; species Torreya grandis. The sequence goes on from JARHVA010002403.1 coordinate 642,830, forward strand.
GTTTCCCTATTTGCCTTGGATCTTAGCTGGAGATTTTAATGCTATTATGGATTTGTTAGAAAAAAGGGGTGGAAATATCAGATTGGATCCATCTTCTTCTCTTCTTAACAAGAAGGTGGCTGAACTTAATCTGGTAGACATCAAACCAAGCAACGGGTGTTTCACATGGAACAATAGAAGGTTGGATAATACTTTTATAGCGGAGCAGATAGATAGGTTTTTGGCATCCTATTTTTGGGTGGGAGGTAGGTGGATGCTCAACTTTGAGATTTTGGACTAGCGGGGCTCAGACCATTAGCCTATCAAGCTGAATATCTCCTTAGCTGTCATGCATCAGAAGCCTCCCTTCAAATTTTAGATTATGTGGTTGCGGGATCAGGATTTATATGGCCATATCATGGAGTGGTGGAGAGCTGGTCGGCCTTTGACTGGGCAACGATGTATGTTTTCACTAAGCATCTCCAATTTGTTAAATACCAGTCACAGAGATGGAATAGGTAGAGTTTTAGCAACATCTTCTAGGAAAAGAAGAGGGCGCAGGAGGAGCTTAATGTTATTACTAGATTGATTCATGAAGAGGGGCTGACAGAGGACCTGTTGAGAGAGGAAGGGAAGGCGGTCAAGATCTTGGAGGAATGGGAATTGAGAGAGGAGATTTTCTGGAAACAAAAGGCAAAGATTGATTGGTTACAAGAGGGTGATAGGAATATGGCCTTCTTCTTCAACTCGATCAAGGCCAGGCATCATGGTAACATGTTTACTTCTCTTATTACAGATCGAGGTGAGGTTGTCTTAGCTACTAGTGATATATGCAATGAGGCTGAACATTATTTTAGTGCCCTCTTTCAGGAGGATGGGAATGGGATGAGGCCATGGAGGACATGATTTTATCCTGTATTCCTTCAGTTGTGTCTCAAGACAAGAAGGAGAAGTTGGGTCGCCTGATCTAGGTGGAAGAAGTGAAGAGGATTGTCTTTTTGATTGTTAGGTTGTGGAGCTAAAAGCTTCAACTCTTTGCAAACAGGTGGAACAAGAAGATTGCTGAGATCCAGGAGCACCGACGTTGACAACAAGACTGACGTCAGTCGTGACCAATGCAGAAGGCCACCGGCGACAGCAGGGAGTCGGCCGACGTCGGTAGAACCAGACTAGTAGGGACCGATGTCGATCACCTGTGTGTTTCAGAACTACTCATTGCAGGGACAGTTAGTTAAGTGAACGAAGTGTTTGCATGTAAAGGCCAGTTAGAGTCTTTGGTTGCGAGGATAATTGTCTAAATTAAGAGTCTAAGTTATTGTTTAAGTTAGGGATTTGTGTATAGACCCATTGGCATGTATTGTAATTAAGGAATAAGATAAGGAAGGCAAGGAAGTTCCTTCTAAGTGTAAGATAATTGAGTTGCAGGGTGTTACAAGCTCATAGGAGATCTACATGTGTGAGTATGGTCTATTGAATTGCAGGTTGCAGGTTCATGGGAGATCAACTTGAAGTACTTTAAGTGCTTGGTGAACTGGCAGGGTTATTACTGACTAGTTGGAGAGGTGAACACCAATTATGTTTGTGAGTTGGTTGTTGGGACCATTTTTTTGTGTAGGAGAGTGTTATGTGAGAAGAATTATTGTACACTTGAGGTGTGGCAAACCTCTGTAAGGTGAAAGAGTGTGGTGGCTCTTTATTGTATTCTTTTCTGTAAAGTGTTAATACAAGATAGTGTATTGTCTCTCATATTTTGTGCTATTGGTGAATTCTAGCTACTTGTGTTTCTGGTTATTTCCGCATTTATAATTGCTTATATTTGGTAATCATATTGTGCTCTTTCTGAGGAGCAAGATCCTAACAAAGTGGGATCAGAACAGGTGTTGTTCTTGTGATCCCCCAACAAAGTGGTATCAGAGCTATTGGTTGGGATACTAACAGATTGGATTAGATCTGGTTAGTGTGTTTTGATTACAGGTTACTCACAGGGTTTTTGTTTGAGTGGGAGTTGAGCAATGACAGAAGATAGTAAGCTACAGATGGAAAAGTTTAATGGCAAGAACTACCAATTATGGAGGATGCAGATTGAGGATTATCTATATCAAAAAGATTTGTACTTACCGTTGGGAGGGGTTAACTGCAAACCCTCAGATATGAAAGATGAAGAATGGGAGGTTCTTGATCGAAAGGCTCTGGGATCTATTAGATTGAGTCTTGCATCTTCTATGATTTCTAGCTTATCACAATGTAAGACAACGGTGGAGTTGATGGAATTTTTGGCAAATTTATATGAAAAACCCTCAGCTTCTAATAAGGTATTTCTTATGAAGCTTTTATTTAATTTGCAAATGTTGGAAGGTGGATCTGTTCATAGCCATCTTAGTGATCTCCATGGTTTGGTAAACCAGTTAAGTTTAGTCAATATTGTATTTGATGATGAAATTAGAGCTCTCTTAATCTTGTGTTCATTACCTGAAAGTTGGGAAGGTTTGGCAATGGAAGTTTCTAATACTGTGTCTCCTTCAAAAGTCTTAAAAGTGGATGATGTTGTGAGTGTGATCTTGAATGAAGAGATATGCAAGAACAGCACAGGTGAATCATCAGGAAATGCTTTGAGTGTTGAAGGCAGAGGAAGGCAAAGAGAGAAGATAGAGCATGGGAGATCAAGGTCCAAGATAGGCAGAAGATCCAAGTCCAGGTATGGCAGAATAACCTACTGGAAGTGTGGAAAGCAAGGGCACTTAAAGAGAGATTGCAGATCGGGTACAGATCAGCATGAAGAACATGAAGAAGAAGCAGATGTTGCAGATTACACTGCACGAGATGCTCTGGTATGTTCTTTGGATAAAGTAGAATCTTGGGTTTTAGATTCTAGTGCCTCTTTTCATGCATCCCCACATAGGGAATTTTTTCATGAGTATGTCCAGGGAGATTTTGGAGAAATTTATGTAGGGGATGGTAAGCCTTGTCAGATTGTTGGCAAAGGGAAAGTGAAGCTGAAACTGCAGATAGGTAACACATGGGTGTTAAAGGAAGTCATGCATGTCCCAGTTCTGAAGCAGAATTTGATTTCTGTTAGAAGTTTGGGTGATGAGGGTTGCATAGTAACTCTCACAGTGGACTCTTGGAAGGTTACCAAGGGTACACTTATTGTAGCTAGAGGTAAGAAAGTAGGTACGCTTTATCTATCTACTTTTACTACTGATTCTCTTTCTGGGTTATCTACTTCAGTTGTAGATTCAAAGATGTGGCTTGATAGGCTTGGTCACATAGATAAGAAAGAGATGCTTGTTCTTGAGTCAAAGGATATGCTTTTGGATTTAGAAGGTATGGATCGTGGTTTTTGTATGCAGAAGAAGAAGGTAACATTTCTTGAGGAATCTGATGTTAGTGATAAGAACAGGAAAGCCTTGGTTTTCAAGGAAAAGGTAACGAACAGAGTTTAGCACAAGATGCAGAAGAATTTTGAGCAGAGCAAGGGTGTTTTGGAGAAGGATTTGATCCAAAAAGAGCTCGCGGGAAAAAGTCAGGTCTCACAAGAAAAACACAAAGACCGACATCGGTAGGAAAACTGGCGTCGGTGTCCAGACAGGGACCGACGTTGGTGACTCAAGGCAGATAACGACCGGCGTCGGCCAGGGGAAACTGACGTTGGCAAGTGGGCAGTCACAGGGAACTGACATCGGTCAGGTGCAGACTGAGATGTGACTGGCATCGATTACTAAGATGAATTTTGGGTGGATAGCAAGCTGTCATGGAGTCTCAAGCGCCCATATGGAGGACTGAAGGTGTGAGTAAGTTCTTAAATTTGTCATTTCCCTTCTTTACACTACTTGTTGCTCACTTATGGCATAAGACTAGGAAGTTATTGAAGAAGTAGAACAGGTAGATCCAGGAAACAGTGGGAGCTTGGCATGGATGAGGATGTGATTCCTTGGATGAGTACCAAATGGGTGGTTTGGGTAGAGTGGCCAGCTAGAAGTAAGCACTGAGAGACGAATGGATGTTCAGGATAAAGAAGAGCGGAAATGGATACATGAGATGGAAGATTAGGGTATATGGTCTTATATTAGCTGTAGGGCAATGGAGGTTTGATCATTGTGTTTCTCTTTACTAGGTTGGATAATATTAACTACATTATCCTATTACTGTATGATGTGCTTGTTGCAGGGTTACATATACATGTATTGCTGAACTAAAGGTAAAGCTAGTTCAGGTGTTTGTCATGGAGAATCTGGGAGCAGCAAGATTCTTTGGCATGAGTGTGTTTTAGAGACATGGTAGGTCATATGTTGACTTTGTTTCAGGATGATTGTGTGAAACCGATTAGCACGCCGATGGTTGGACAATTCTATGAACAGGTGTCTTGATTCACATAATGAGGTTGAGTGCATAGTATGTACTAAACCTGAGTTTTCCCAAGCAGTGGGAGTTGTCCCAAGTTGGAGCCAATCCGAGAGAGAACCATTGGAGGATAGTTCAGTGGATTCTTACAGGGACTAGCAGTAGGTGCACATGCTATGCAAGTTCAGGTTATTTTCTACATGGTTTGTAGATGTGGATGTGGCAGGTGATTTGGATGACAAGTTTTGCACTATAGGTTTGTGGTGGTTGGTCTTCAAGAGTGATCTTGAGGAGGGATACAAAGCCAAGGGAACAAACTAGATGGAGTACAGGTACAGGTACAGGTTGCAGCTATTTATCTCCAAGTGGGAGATTGTTAGGTTATGGAGCTAAAAGCTTCAACTCTTTGCAAATAGGTGGAACAAGAAGGTTGCTGAGATCTAGGAGCACTGGCATCGGTAGCAGGACCGATGTGGATCGTGACTAGTGCAGAAGGCCACTGGTGATGGTAGGGAGTTGGCCGACGTCGACAGAACCAGACTAGCAGGGACCGACATCGATCGCTTGTGTGTTCCAGAACTACTTGTTGCACAGACAGTTAGTTAAGTGAACAAAGTGTTTGCATGTAAAGGCCAGTTAGAGTCTTTGGCTGTGAGGATAATTGTCTAAATTAAGAGTCTAAGTTATTGTTTAAGTTAGGGATCTATTTATAGACCCATTGGCATGTATTGTAATTAAGGAATAAGATAAGGAAGGCAAGGAAGTTCCTTCTAAGTGTAAGATCATTGAGTTGCAGGGTGTTGCAAGCTCATAGGAGATCTACATGTGTGAGTATGGTCTGTTGAATTGCAGGTTGCAGGTTCATGAGAGATCAACTTGAAGTACTTTAGAGTGCTTGGTGAACTGGCAGGATTATTACTGACTAGTTGGAGAGGTGAACACCAATTCTATTTGTGAGTTGGTTGTTGGGACCATTTTTTTGTGTATGAGAGTGTTGTGTGAGAAGAATTATTGTACACTTAAGGTGTGGCAAACCTCTGTAAGGTGAAAGAGTGTGGCAGCTCTTTGTTGTATTCTTTTTTGTAAAGTGTTAATACAAGATAGTGTATTGTCTCTCATATTCTGTGCTATTGGTGAATTCTAGCTACTTGTGTTTCTGGTTATTTCCGCATTTATAATTGCTTATATTTGGTAATCATACTGTGCTCTTTCTGAGGAGCAAGATCCTAACAAAGTGGGATCAGAACAGGTGATGTTCTTGTGATCCCCCAACATTGATGAAGAGAGGTAAGGCTCATGGGCCAGATGGGTTTTTGATTGAATTTTACCAAGAATTCTGGGAGATCATTAAGGACAATTTGTTAGCGGTGGTTCAAGAGTCACAGGCTAATAAGTAGATGTTGTGGGCTTTGAATTCTACCTTCTTGGCTCTCATTCTGAAGGGGGAGGGGGTGGATTGCTTTAGCCAATTTAGGCCCATTTCACTGTGTAATGTTATTTACAAAATTATCTCGAAGATGATTGTTAAGAGACTAAAGAAATGCCTAAAAGTGTTGGTGGCAGAGGAGCAGAGCGGCTTTGTGGAGGGCATGCAGATTTTGGATGGTATTGTTATGGCTATGGAGGTGGTCCATTCGATGTTGAAGTCTAAGGAGAAGGCAATGTTCATTAAATTAGACATGTCAAAGGCGTATGATAGGGTGTGGTGGTCCTTTCTTCAGAGATTGTTGTAGGCCTTTGGCTTCGTGAGGGAGTGGGTAGAGTGGGTTATGAGCTGTGTTACCTTGTCTTTGTTCTCAGTCTTGGTGAAGGGGGAACACATGAGGTTGTTTGGGGCTACCAAGGGCTTGAGGCAGGGAGACCCTCTTTCCCCCTACTTGTTTCTTCTTATGGCTGAGGGACTTGGCCGACGGATTAGAGAGCACATGAGGGCAGGGGAGATTTGGGGATGGAGATGGGGTGGTGGACTACCTATTCTCACACACCTCTAGTTCGTGGATGATGTGGCCATGATGGGAGCTGCCACCATCAGCGAGGCAAACAATATCTGTAGGTGCCTAGATGCATATTTGGCAGCTTCAGGATAGGTCATTAATGAGGAGAAATTGTCCATCTTCTTCTTTAATATGCCTTTAGCTATATAGAGGAGAGTGGCTGAGATTCTCTGGTTTCAAATAGGTAATCTCCTGATTATGTATCTTGGTGTTCTAGTTTCCACAGGGAGGCAGTCCAAGGAGTCTTGGTAGGTTATTCTGAACAAATTTTGAGCTAGGGTGAATCATTGGATGCACAAATGGCTATCTTTCACAGGCCATGTCTAATTTATTTAGTCAGTGGTTCAGGCTCTCCCCCTCTATAGGTGCATCCTACAGGTGGCGCCAGTTAGTTTCATGTAGGATTTGGACTCTCTGGCTAGACAGTTTTTATGGGTAGGGAACCTTTCAGTGACTAAATGGAGTCTTATCTGCTGGGATGTCATCTGCAGTCCAAAGATATTTGGGGGTTTGGGCCTTAGACAATCCATGTTGGTAGGTATGAACCTCGCAGCCAAGTTGTACTAGAGATGGTGTACCGAGCAAGATCGGGTGTGGGCCAAGGTGTTGGCACACAAGTACTGTTTAGGGAATGCTCAGAAGGACATACCCCATTATTGTTTGACGGGGATTGGCTTAGTGATTTGGGACATGCTTAAGAAGGGGGCAGCTCTAATCAAAGGTGGTCTGTTTTGGATTTGTAAAAGCGGGATGGAAGCATAGTTTTGGCATGATTCATGGGATGGTTTTCCTCCCATAACATAGTAGTACCCTCACCTTCAAGCTCTTTCTCAGAGATTTTTTGAGGCTAGGTGGGTTAAGGTGAGTGATTTCAAAAATTTTCACTGTCAGGATCAGCTTTCAGAAGCTAGATGGAAGAGTCCAGAGGATTGGCCAGTCAGAGGTATGGAGAGGGAGAATGAGGAGCTGAGGGGGATTTTGGCCAGGTGCAACTGTTGTGCCCTTGGAGGGGCAGATGAGCTGGCATGGTTTCCACATCCTAAAGGTAAATACAATGTTTCTGTGGGATACCAGGAGCTTGTTGTGAGGAAATTTGGTGAAGGTAGGGAGGTCACCTGGTGGAAGCAAACCTAGAGTAAGTTCTCGTGGTTGAAATGTAACTATTTTGCCTAGACTTTGGCTTGGAATTACTACCTGACTTGGGAGAATTTGTGCAAATGAGGCTTTGTCAGACCATCTCAATGCATTTTTTGTGGCAAAGAGGAGGAGAGCTCGACTCATATCTTCTTTAAGTGCCAGTTTACTAGACGCATTTGGAATGCCTGGTGGGCGGCGTGGAGATGTAGAACAGTTCATGCCTCTTCCTTGGCCAATTTCTAGCAGCAATTAAGTCATTTGACCCCTAATTCGTACTTCCTAAAGGATGTTTGGTATGTGGTACCAATTTTCTTGTTGTGGCAGGTGTGGCTAGAAAGGAATAGAAGAATTTTCAATGGTGTCAGGCTGGAAGCGTCGTAGGTCTGGGGAAGAATCAGTAAGATGATTCAAGAATCGGTGGAGGCCAAGAGTGAAGTTGATCTACCCATGAACAAAAGTGATGTTGTGGTGGTGGATAGTCTGGGTATGAGTAGGCTCTCTCCAAACTCGGCATGTGTGAGGAGAAGAGAGGGCATGCAGCAAAAAGTGCAGAGAGGTGGGACATGGAAGCCTCCTCCAGGGGACTTTTTGAAGATTAATACTGATGATTCTTCCAAAGGGAATCTGGCACTAGTTGGTATAGGAGGAATTACCAGAGATGCTTCGTGTGTAGTCATTTTACTTTTTTCAGCCCATAAGGGAGAGCATACGGTCAATAAAATGAAAGGATCGGCCATTTTGTTCACATTTCAAAGAGCTTATGAGATGGGTTGGCACAAAGTGATTTGTGAAGATGATTCCCTAATCATGATTAATAAGATTTAGGAGTGGAAAATTCATGATGTGAACTGGAATTTATCCCTGATTGTCCAGTAGATTTTATAAATTAGTCGGCTTATGGATTCAGTGATTTTTGCTCATGTCCCTCGAGAGTGGAATAGAGCGGCAGACTGCTTGGCCAGATGGGCTTCAGAGGGAATGGAAGGGAGGATGATGGTCAAGGAGGCTCAGCTACCAGTTGATATTAGACATAATTTGGAGCGTATTCTTGTGGAGGATGGGAAGGTTTGTGAGTAATTATCTTTGTATCTGGTTTTTTGTTTGGTGTGGTTGCCGGATTCGCTGATGTTGTCTTTGTAATTTTTTCAGTGATTGAATAAAGTTTTTACCCCTGGTTTATTTTTTATTTTTTTTAAAAAAATTTATGGATATAAATTTTAATGTAAATAAGTTTGATTTTTTTCAACCATGCTTTATGAACCATCCATTTGAAGTTTAGCTTCCAAAACTACCTGCTCATTCATGCACCCTTCAGGTTTTACATTGGTTTGAGAAATTTCATATAATTCAAATGTTGAGATTTATTTAAAAGGATTTTAAACTCATTATATAATACTACCCATTATTTTTTTCACTTTTTGGGTTATTTTGATAAGCTAAATACCCTCAAGTTTGTAGACTAGTACTTTCTATGATGATAGGCAGTTTTCTATTATTTTTTAAGTTTCCATGCTTTGTGAATAGTCATAGATGGTTATAGTTGACTGTGAGGGGTAGAAAGCCAAGGGTTTGAGTTTGATATAAATTAGCTTGGGAAAGTGGAGATAAATGGAATTAAAAAAAAAATTATAGTCCTATGGAAATATATATAGGTTTTATATGCTTTCACATATCCCAAATAACTATGGTTATCTACATTTGCCTTCTTAAGGAGCAAAGGACACAGTCAGGCAGATATTAGGGGTAAAACATTTATGCATAAACAGTGACCATAAAAGTTGATGTGAAGAGATGTCTTGAAGGTTTATAAGGGGATATCAGTCCAAATAAATATATTTTGTGACCTCATAGGGGTTAAGTATGTCATTTTTAAACCTCAATTAAGACCATGAGCATTTACAGCAAGGCAAAAGGGGGGCATCTCAGTCAGGCAGTGAGTACTGTGATGATTAAAGTATGAGAAGTGAATATAAGGTGAAGATAGTGTTTGAGGTTAAAAATTGTCCTCATATTTAAATGTATATTCTATCCCTATAATAACCAAGTAAATATGGGATTATATACCATTTTAAAACCCTAATTTACACCTACAAGTAGAAAACACAGTCACGATCAAGACAAATGTGCTCAGTCCTAGCTAAGCAAAGTATGAGGGAATGTAAAGAAGGATTAGGTGATGAATTATAAATTTTTCAGGGTTTTCATGGTGAAACAAATACATCTCCACATATCACAAAATAGAGAGAGAGAGATAACTCCCATCAAGCAACATATCACTCCAAGTGATTAAACCTTACACAATCTGCCTACAAAAAACTCAGTCTTGGATTGTGAAGTAATTAAGGGGTCAAATGACCTAGTAAAGAGATTAAATTTTATTCAAGGTATTTTTATGATTTTTGAAGACTTATCTAATAATTTTTTTTAATGAGGAAATATGTTAACACCTCTTTGTCCTATCTCAAATGCATGACACTCTTGAGGATCAAAAACCCTATCAGTTTAGAGAAGAAAGGTGATGAAGGGAGGTAAAGAGATGATTGATCCTTTTATAAGGGTTTTTTAAGATTAAAAATGTCTATATAAATTTTTATAACACCTCACATATGATTGAAATTGATCATAATAGTCCAAATCTACAAGAGTTGCCTAACATGCCTAAAGGCAGAGTTGAAGCCTAGTGGCCAAATTGAGAGCCATCTTCTTTCCTAGTGTGAAGTGAGATTTATAACCTATGGAGACATATTTAGGAGGTTAATATTGAATTATTAAACCCATTTATATATATACAAAACACAAGGAGGGTCATTTTGACTAAAGGAACAACTCAAGCCTACTAGGCATAGTGAAGCCTAGTTTCAAAATGTAAGGTCAAATTTCATCCTAGCCTTAAACATGCCTTTAAATGGATTTAAATAGGTTTATGAGGTCACTCCTAAGGTTTCCAATCCATTTGAGTGAAAATCAAACATAAATAAATCCACTTTTGACTCATTAACCCATCAGGCCCATTGGAAAGGAGAGAGACAAACTCGATAGGCCATAATTTTAAAGATCATATATTTCATGAGGATCTGAATGGGAGCTAGATAAGTTAGGGAATGTTATCAAGGGTCTTGAAGGCCAAATTAGTGAAATATTTTGGCAAGTTGGATGTTAGTTTTTTATGAAACAAGCTTAAGGGTAAAAAATAAGCTAAAACCCTCCTAAACCCTCAACCAAAACTTGATGGAGAAAATGATCTTGGAATGCTATTTTAATGGCATATTTTGACTAGAGTAGCTATTATATGTTTAATAAGACTCCCTTAGGATCCCTCACATGTGAGGTATTTGTACAAATTATACAAATGGAGGTAGAAATAGTATTTTTCTCACTATTTTGTGTGTTTTTTAGGTTGTAGGAAGTTTCAAGAGATTAAAATCACATGGATGAAAATATTGAGACTTAGCTAACCCACCATATAGTTTTAATGCCTTTAAAATTTTCTAATTGTCACAAATAGGTACTTAAACTCAATTAGTCAAATTTGGGATATTGGGCAAGCTAGAGAGAAGGAAGGAAATCTTTAAGTAGATTGATTTTAAGGTGCCCCTTGATGCTTACATGGACATGGATGGTATTGACACATTTCATCCATTACCCTGTATGCAATTGAATTAAAAAGTGAATCCAAATTTGAAATTAAGTGCAAGGTGCATGAGAATAAGGTTTCCTATAGTATAAGTGATGATGGCTCTCTTTTAAGTGATTTCAAAAGACCATGCATGAAACCAATGCATGTATGAGATCCTCTCCTTCCATTCCAATCATTTGACCTACCCTTGATTAGTTAAAAGTCATTCAAACAGGCCTAATTATGAAGGTAGTTTTTTATACAAGAAAAGGAGTTTTAGGCCACTTTGTAAGAGTTTGATGATTTGAGATGACACTTGTAGATCTTGATCTTGCATGGCTCACCCCATTCCTCTCTAACATGCACAAGTAACTAATTCTTTGAGCTTGAAAAGTGTCCTTATGACCCTTAGACTTCTCTTCTTCTCTCTCTCTCTCCTGAGTATGGTGAAGCCTTGATCATTTGTATACATTTTGATCAATAAAGTGACTAATTTTTACCTCTCCCATGACTATACTTAGTATGTGTACTTGAAGGTTTGATTTTATTAAGTGACACTCTTGTTTCTTTAGCATGTAAACTCATTCTTGCAACCTATTTACAGTTAAAAAAATACTTTTTGTAGGGCATGTAAAGTGTTTTGGGATATGTCAAGGATTAAGTGAGTTTTTATCTTCATGAGTGCCATTCAATGCCTCTTATCTAGTACTCCTTAGCCTAAATTTTCATCTTGACCTCACAATGTAACATTGATGTGAGAAGTTGTAGATTGGAAGAGTGTATGTTTGGTTTATTGCTTGGTCTCAAGTATAATACACATATGGTTGGATGTCATCAATAAATTTGGTGTATCACATCTATTATTTTACCTTTACTTTCAATTTATTTCTCCCTTTTAACTCCCCAAATTTAATCTTAGTTGTAATCCATAGTGGTACATCAAGGGAGCTAGCCCTATCTAGAGACTCACCTCATTCCTTAGGCTATCCACAAGCCTAGAGGTGATTTAATTGTGACACTTGGATGAGGAGAGCCTTGTCATCTCCTCAAAGGGTGAAAATACAAGTGACAACAGGTAGGTTATATACCTATTTGTATGTTTTGAAGATGGAGAGACTTAAAAAGACCTAATTCATCCTTATAAAACATTAAGAGATCATCCAAGTGTGAATATGTGTCTTAAAGAATAGAAGTTAGTTTAGATGAACTTTAAATTATCCACCAAGAACAAAGGAGTTTTGAATAAATGATTTAGAGTTTAAGACACCTAAAAGGTATTTTAATAGTTTACCATGTGTCAAGAACTCCTAGAAGACCTAACACACCTAAAATATTAGTATGAAATATGCCCAAGCATGGACAAGTGATAAGAAGCCTAAAAGTTGTTAAACATGCATTTCTAACTCATCACAAATCAAGGGATGAGGTTTGTTTCCTATAATAATGATGATTCATCTAATTATTTGAAGATTATCTCCTACACTAACCCTATATAGGATCATGATCTAACCATGCCAACACCTGAGAATAAGGAGTTATGTTACTATTTTTTGCTCAAGTTATTATATTATAATGAACTTATAAAGGATGAAATTAGGCATTGTTCTCAAAATGTCCTTATTTCTATCCTCTCTCATTCCTTCCCCTATAATTATGGCTTGATTTCTATTTTAAATGAATCCTTCCACCAGGAGTATGTCAAATTCCTACTCTTTGTATGCATTTGATCAATAAATGACTATTTTTTAACTCATTATATGGTTGTATGTGGTGTGTATCTCTGAATGGTTGATCTAATATAGTGAAAACTTATCTCACTATGGTTTAGACCCTAGGATGATATCAATAATGAAATCAAATTCCATTTTAGGAGGAAACCCTAGAGATTATTCTAAAAAAACATCCCAAAATTCTTGTAAAAAGGGATAGTCTGTCAAGGTGGGTTCCTTAGCTTCAACCACTTCATCCATTTTGACTAAGAATTATTGAAATACATTATGATAATATTTCTTTAATTAAATGGATAAAATACATCTAAGCTTTGAATCCATCTGGTTTACCTATATTTGGGTTTAGTTTTCCAAATCATCTAAACATTCAATCTTTGTAAGGATGTAGTCAAATTTAGTTGTATGTCTAGAAATTCAATTCACTCCTAATATAAAATCATATGACCCTAGTGGTGCTACATATATATTAAAAAATATGTAAAATTCTAATAACATGACCTCAAACTCAACAATACATATATCAACATTGACCATGGAATCATTCCCATACTGTACTAACCATGCATTTTCCATAAAACTAGATTTCCTAGATAATTCACTCAGCATTCTAGGAGAAATAAATAATTCAATGGACCCGATATCACTAAAAATAATAATTGAATGACCAAATAGAGTACCTAATACTTTGATGGGAAAGGTTTAGAATTCAGCTTGTTGATTATCCACTACTGTGGGAATACATTGTTAGAAGGTTCTTTTCTATGAAGAAGAGGTTATGTTCTTATTTTTTCCATCCATCTTCCACAAAGGATAATATTTCATATAATGATCTCCTTCAAAATTAAAACATCCTTATAGAGGTCCCTTCTTCTCAGCATAATTTTCACCATTAAATCCTTCTATGAAGTTGCCTCCTAGTTTCTTATTCTTAGAATTATTACCAAATCTTGTGTTCTAATTCTTGAACTAATTCTTGGAATTACCATTCTATTTCTAGTTCTTATTATTTAAGGGTGTCTTTGAGTTGTCAAACTTTTTATTATACTTCTCTATGACCTCTACTTGTGATTTCAAATTTTTCTCTTATTTATGAATTTTTCAAAAACCTAATCCATAGTGTATGGTCCATGGAAATCCACTTCACACCCAATTTAAGGTTTCAGGCCCATAATGATTTTATTTATTCATAAATTCTCATCTTTTTGGTAATACAAAACATAATTCAAAATCTTTGTAAACTAATCCTATTACTCATTCACTGATAAATCCCCTTGTCTCAAGTTCTAAAAATCTATCAACTTCTAATTGAAATAGATTTGAGGTAACCACCATGCTAAAAAAAAGAGTTACAAATTATTCCCATGTGGTGGTAGTAGAATCAAGATTCATTTTGAGTTTCTTATTATCCCACCAAGTTGTTGCTTCACCATCTAGTTGGTAAGCTACCCACATGACCTTAGTTACCTCAGAATGGTTTTAAATCTTGAAGCACTTTTCCATTTCTATGAATGAAGCTTCATTTCCATCACCTAAAACCATACTGTCAAACTTGTGTGGATTTATTTTCTTCATGTCATGAGAATTTTTTGCATCTACTTGAGCTCTAAAAACTTGTAACATTTCCTCATGCACTTTTCCTGAGTCATTTCCTACTCTTACTTTTGTTATTATATAGCTTAATGTTCCTATTATTCTTTAGGTCTATGTAATTCTTTCTCAAGATATGTTGTACTATCTTTAGTTTCATTTAAAAAAATAAGAATCTGATCAAGTTTAGTAGCTTGTTCTGTTGTTTGTTGATTAAGATCAGCTAAAGGGTTTGTATTAGAGGGTCCCTCTTTGCTCAATTTACCCTGATCCATTCTCTCTTGTGAAAATTATGATAAAATAATTATGTTAGTGGACTCATTAGGTATAAGATCTAAACCTTAAGCTTTGATACCACAATGTTAGACCCCATTGGGCTAGCCATGAGTTACACTATTTTTTTCAAGTAATTACTATTATATTAATTATAGTATATATATTTCATACTTGACAACTAAATTAATTAAAATCAATAAATGTTAAATCAACATTATCCCATTGGATAAATTAAATCCATTTAGTACTTAATAATTAAAATAGTCAATAAATGTTGAATCAGGTACAATAGAATGAAACCAATACAACAATTACTAATGTAACCCATAAATCAATCATATATGTATTTATAGACACTAATTTTTATATTTTAATAATAATATATAAATGAAACAACTATTGTGTTGAATAGACATCAATTAATAAGGTAAAAATGTACTACAATGCCAAATATACGAATAATGATACTCAGATGATACTCTTTTATTTTCATCTTTTTATTACAACTTTAATAACTTCCTTGTACCTTGACAAATTTTAAGAAATAAAACCCCAGTCATAATACAATTACTAAAATACTAAATTTTTCAAAATCTATAGCCATATCATTTCTATAAGCTTGACAAAGGTGTACCTAGATATGGGTCTTTCATGAACATTTATCAAAATAAACCCTTGATCAATATTTGATCCAAAAATACAGGTGTAAAGATCATTAGAAATAAATCCTTATCTAGTTGGGTCTCTAGGATATTAAATAAAAATATGTTTTACACCATTATAGTACAACAGTCAAGAAAAACAAATCTCATAATAAATCATAAAAACAAAGTCCTTATTACTATGATCTGCCCTTCAGTTATATAGGCCTAAGGATGGAATCAAATTCCATCCTCAGATCTATAGTCCTAAAAGTTCTTAGGGTTTTCAATAAACATTTTATCTAAGTCAATCATTCCACACATTTTATAGTAAACTTATAAAAAAAACCCACATTTATTCTTTCAAAAAATTGTAATTATAAAATAAGAACTGACCTAGGCTATTAAAATCTAATGTACAATGTCTAGAGAGATTGCCTTTACTTAACCCCTATCGAGCTTCCTCTTTTCCTTCTATTTTTCCTTCTATCATGTTTTTTTCTTTATCCCCTTATCATTACTCTTATAATTTTCCTTTTTATTGATGCACATATTACATGACCCTAATAATTTCTTGAAATTCTACCACTAATACTCATGTAAATGCCCTATTCAAAGCACCACTCCTTATTTTTCCTCAATTAAACCCATAGTCATAATTTCACCATAAAGAATGGTAGTTGCATGATCTCATTTTCTTCTTAGAAAGGTCAAAACCTATAAATCACAATGATAACCAAACAAAACCTAAATTCATTCATGTTTACCTTGGCCATTTTTCAATCATCATAAAGTATCATAAAGCTTTCAAAACACAACCCTAACATTTTATCTACTTTCTTAAGTATAGAAGTTTATCAAGTCCCAAAAATTTGAAGTATCAATTAAAAATAATCTGCATTGGGGGTATTTTATCCCTAAATGTCTATTACTATATTAAGATTCTAAGTAATACTTTAATAAAATTTAATTATATTTGATCTTGTGCCTTGAAATCGAAATGGTAATGCTATCAAGAGTCCTTGAAATCAAGTAATAAGACAAATAATCATTTCAACCCATAAGTAGTCATAATTTTAAACAAGAGTAGATATATATATAATAAAATGAGATGATCAAATTCCTTAACATGATCTAAGTTATATTTATAAATACAGTGTAACCAAACAACCAACAAGATAAATAAGAAAATCATCCAATAAATGCATTTGTGCTTCTTATCTAATATAATTCAGTGAAAGATATTAAAACACAATAAAGGGATAGCATACTTATACAAGTTATAACCCTAAATAAAATCAAGACAAATAAGATTTTAGATTATTCAATGCAAGCATCATCTATTTTATTCAAATAATTGATAGTGGTGTGTGCACAAGTCCTTAGAACTATCTCTCATTATCCCCATTATCGATATATGTGCCCCTCTCTCTTATAATACTCTCCCTCTAAATTGCCTATGAGGGTGGAATAGTCCTACATACACCTCATCAAATAAACTGATAGTTAGCCCAAATCATCATAATAATCAACATATATCCATAATGAACTAATGAATGAAATTAATTTATAAAAATCATGATCATAAGCATAACAAAACATATGCAACAATTATCTATCTAGATAATGATCATGAAAACAAGCAATATATCTTTTAGCCAAATAACATGTATAAATCCAACTCAAAATAAATAATAAGTCTACTAACCACTAACCATATAACCCACTAATTAATGATTTAAATAATCTATAGGGGAAACTAGATGTGACATCCTCCCCCCTAAATCTGGTCATCATCTTAATGACATTTATTTCTAATAATAATTATGAAATAAAAAAAAGTTTAGCAAAATATAATTAATTTTTTTAGTTAAAAATAAATAATTTAAAATATAAATATTATGTAATTGAGGAAATAACCTCAAAAACTCCTCATAGTCCTCCCATGTAACATTATCCTTAGAATATTGGTCCTACTAAACCTTGCACTATGATACTTCTTTATTATGTAAGCTAAGCTTGTGAATATTAATTATTCTAATTGGTTATACTATGATCACCCTTGGATCATGAACCTATAATGCATTCCAATCCAAAACATGTGTAGGATCACTAATATACTTCTTAAAAAACATTATGCATTTGTGATAGAGTTAGTGGTAATGAAAGTTGATATGATACAGGATTAACCATTTATATAACCTCAAAAGGTCCCACATATCTAGGTGGAATATTTTATAATTTACCAAACTTTATTGTACTATTTTGGGGTCTAACCCATAGAAAACTTGTCCCCAACTGAGAACTACCTTGTTGTTTTTTTCAAATCAGTGTAACTTTTCTACCTATCCTTGGCTTCAACCAATCTATGCCTTATTAATTTCACTTGATCTTCCATTTCAGAAATCATATCAGGTATAAAAACCACTTTATCTTTTATCTTGTCATAATTTATTGGTGTTCTACACATTATATCATATAATGCCTCAAAAGGATCCATTTTAATAAGTGATTGATATGAGTTGTTATAAGCAAACTCAATCAATGGTAGGTATTTTTCCCATTTTTATTATTTTTCCATATAATACATCCTCAAATAATCCTCTAATATTTGATTTATTCTCTCTATTTGTCCTTCCATTTTCATATGGTAAGCTATACTAAAATTCAATTGGGTTCCCAAAGCTGAGTTTAAAGTTTACCAAAACCTAAAAGTCATCTTAGGATCCCTATCTAAAATAATATTTTTAGGAAACCCATGCAACTTATAAATTTCATTCACAAACCTCTTGGCTTGCATAGGTGCATCATCAATTACATTAATAGGAATAAAATGATCCACCTTGGTTAGTTTATCCACAACTACCAAGATCATGTCATAATGGTTCATGGACATAGGCAAACCTTGGATAAAATCCATACGGATAATTTTCTATTTCCATTTATGTAAAAAATGTGGGTATAATAACCCAACTGGATGCATGTGTTTAGCTTTGACTCATTGACACTCTAATAACCTTGACACAAAATTACTTGTATCCTTATTAATTCCTTTATACAAAATATAAAGGTTTTAGCTATGCTACCAACTTAGCCACTCCAAGATGTCCTAAATATGGAGTATTATACAATTATTTAAGCATAACATTCCTCAAATTTTCCTTATTAGACATATATATCCTATAATTTTACCTTAAAATCCCATCATTCTCAAATATAAAAACTTTGATATCTATGATCTTGAGAGTTTTCAACCAAATCTTTCTCAACTTATTTGTAGAAATCATCAATAGGTGAAAATTTTGTTATCTAATCATGGAAGGTACTCCTAATTATATCCAAAGTTGTAATATATATTATATAGCTAAGGGTATCTACAAATTTATTTTCCTTACCTTTAATTTATTTTATATCAAAATCATAATCTAATAGAAATTCTAGCCACTACCTCTAATGAGCATTAAGCTTAGGTTGGGTGAAAATATACAAAAAACCTAAGTTATTAGTCTTAAGCTCAAATTGTTTACCCAATAAATAATGCCTCCAAACCTACAAGATACCAACTAGTTCTATATCATGAGGAGCATAATTTTCCTCATAAATATTTAGTTTCTTAGATTTTAGGCCACAACTGGTCCATCCTGCATGAGAAATCCTACTTAACCATCTCCTAAAGAATCTATTATAAATCAAAAATGGCCATTTGGATCCAAAATCCATAACACTAGTGTAAAATTAAGCCTTTGTTTTAGAACTTAAAAGGCTTATTCACATTTATCTTACCATATAATGCATTGTTCTTTTCACTGAAGAGGGGTAATTGGGTTAGCTATCTTTTAGAATTTTGGTACAAACTTCCTATAGTACCCAGCTAATCCCTTTAAACTATACACCTCATGCACATTTTTGGGTGCTATCCCATCCATGATGGCCTTAATATTAGTCAGATCTACTAAAATTACCTCTATGGAGATGATGTGTCCTAAGTATTGTACTCTTATTTACTAAATCACACTTGGACAACTTCTTATAAATCTTTTGCTTCCACAACTATTTCAAAGATAGTTATAAGTGTTTAACATGCTCTTCCTCACTCTTAGAATATATGAGGATGTCATCCAAAAAGACTAGAAGTAATTGACTGACATAATCTCTAAACACACTATTCATGAGATTCATGAATGTTACTGGTGCGTTTATTAACTCAAAATTAAGTACTATGAACTCATAACATGCCCAAAATGAGTTCTAAAAGCCATTTTCAGAATATCTTCCTCTCAAATCCTCAATTGATGATATCCCAAAATAAGATAAATATTTAAAAAGAGTGAAACACCATACATTTCATCAAAAAAATCATCAATGTGAGGTAATGGATACCTATTCTTAATTGTTGCATGGTGAAGTATGTGATAGTTGATGCATAGGCAAAGGGTTATGTCCTTATTCTTAACAAAGATTACAAGTACACCCCATGATGAAACACTTAGTCTAATTAAACCTTTGTCCAACATTTCCTATAGTTGTGCCTTTAACTCAACTAGATATATTATTATCATCATGTAAGGTACCTTAGACTATGGTTTAGACCCTTAGATTATATCAATAATGGAATAAAATTCTCTTTTAGGAGGAAACCTTGGAAATTATTCTAGAAAAACATCTCAAAATTCTTGTAGAAAGGGATAGGCTTTCAATGTGGGTTCCTTAGCTTTATCCACTTCATCCATTTTGACTAAGAATACATGAAATCCCTTATGTTGATCATTCTTTATATGGATGGTTGAGATCCACTTAATCTTTAACTCCCTCTGATTTCCTTATTTTTGGGTTTGGTTTCCCAAATCATCTTAACATTCAACCTTTTTAAAGAAGCAGTCAACTTTAGTTTTATGTATATAAAACCAATTTACTCCTAGGATCACATCATATGACCCTAGTGGTGTTATATAGATATCAATAACTATGGTGAAATATGGAAACTTGACCTTGGCATCAATGATAAATATGTCAACCTTGACCATGGACTCATTCCCATATTGTACTGACTATGAATTTGCCATAAAACCAACTTTCCTAGATAATTTACTCAACATTCTAGGATAAATAAACACTCAATAGCTCCAGTATCAATCAAAATAGTAATTAGATGACCAAATAGAGTACTTCATACTTTGATGAGAGAGGCTTAGAATTTATCTTGTCAATTATTCACTAATCCATGAATATGTTATTGGAAGCTTCCTTTATATGAAGAAGAGGATGTCTTATTATTTTTCCATATGTTTTCCATTGATGAAAATCTTTGGCATAATGTTCTCGTTTGTAAGTAAAACATCCCTCTGGAGGTCTCTTCCTCTCAGCCTAATTTTCACTCCTAAATCCTTATCTAAAGTTTCCTCTTGGTTTCTTGTTCCTAAAAGTATTACCAAATATTATGTTTTGACTATTGACCCAATTCTTGGAATTACCATTACATTTCCAGTTCTTTTTCTTGAAGGGTGTCTTGAAGCTGGAAAAAAATTCGTATACTTCTCTTTGACCTTTGCTAGTGATTTTATATTTTAATTTTATTTTATTATTTTTTCATAAACTTAATCCATAGTGGATGTTCCATGGACATCCACTTCACACCCAATCTAGGGTTTAGGCCCATAATAAATTTCTTGATTTAAAAACACTCATCCTTCTAGTACTGCATAACATACTTCAAAATATTTGTAAACTACTCCGAGTACTCATTCATTGAAAAATCCCCTTGTTTCATGTTCTAAAAATCTATCAAATTTTGGTTAAAATAGAGCTGAGATAACCATTGTGCTCTAAAAAGAGTCACAAATTGATCTCATGTGGTGGTTGTATAATCCAGATTCATGTTGAGCTTCTTATTAACCCACCAAGTTGTTGCTTTACTAGATAGTTGGTAATCTCCCCACAAAGTGTTAGTTACCTTGGAATAGTTTTGAATCTCAAAGCACTTTTCCATTTATATGATCCAAGCTTCAGCTCCATCACTCAAAATTATACCTATAACAAGGGTGTATTTACTTTCTTCATGTCACAAGCAAGTTTTGTAGCTACTTGATCTCTAGTAACTTTTTTCACTTTCTCATGCACTTGATCCTAATGAATTTCCCATTCTTTAGCTTATTCCTCTAAATATTTGTGTTCCTCTTCTTTATGTCTATGTTCTTCTTGCTCAAGAGTCGCTATCCTATCTCTAGTTTCATTCAAAATAGTAATAGTATGATTGATTTTTGTAGTTTAATTTATTATTAGCTGATTAGGATCAATTGAAGGGTTTGCATTAGAGACTCCCTCTCCACTTGATTTGCATTGAACCATTCTTCTTTATAAAAATTAGGAGGATAAAATTACATTAATGGATTCATTAGGTTCAAGAGCTAAACCCTAAGCTATGAAACCATAATGTTAGACCCTATTGATCTAACCATTAGTTAGACATTTTTTTTAGGTAATTACTATTAGATTATTTATAGTATATCTATTTAATACTTGAAAACTAAATGAATTAAATGTTGAATCAACATTATCCCACTAGCTAAAGTAAATATATATAGTACTCAAGAATTAAACTAGTCAATAAATGTTGGATCAGGTATAATATAATGAAACAAGTGTAGTAATAACTAATGTAGCCCATTAATTAGTCATAAATGTATTTATATCCACTGGTGTTTATATTTTTATAATAATATACAAATGACATAGCCACTCCTATGTTGAATATCCATCAAGTAATAAGATACAAATATACTACAATGCTAAATATACAAATAATGAGAATATTAGTACAACATGAGCTACATAAAAAAAATCTATGATCCAAAATAATAGCCTAAGTATAAT
>JARHVA010002403.1:670000-747500 GCA_037957365.1 Torreya grandis
AATTTAGATAAGAGTAGATATATATAATCAAATAAGATAATTAAATTCCCTAATGTGATGTAGGTTATATTTCTAAGTATAGTTCAACCAAACAACCAACGATGTAAATAATCAAAATCAACCAATAAATTCATTCAAGCTTCTTATCTATCATAATGTAGTGAAAGACATTAAAACACATCGAAGGGATAACATACTAAATTCATGACCCAAAATAAAATCAAGGTAAACAAGGTTTTTGAGCAATTAGTGAAAGCATCATTTATTTGATTCAAATAGTTGATAGTGGTGTGTGCATAGGGCCTTAGAAATATCTTTCTAACCCCATTGTCAATATCTATGCCCCCCTTTCTGATGATCCTCTCCCTTTGAACTGCTTATGAGGGTCGAATAATCCTACATCCACCTCATAAAACAAACTAGTAGTTATCCATAATCATGATAATAATCAACATATATCCATAATGAACTATTAAATGAAAGTAATGTGTATAAATCATTATCATAAACATAACAAATCATATGTATCAGCTATATATCTAGATCTTGATCATGAAAATAGGTAATATATCTATTAGCTAAATATAATTTACAAATATATATATCAAAATAAACAACAAATTTACTAATCATTAACCACACACTAATTAATGATTTAAATAATCCATAAGGGAAATTAGATGTGATAATTTTAGCAATAATTTTTTGATAATAGAGATGAAATATTTTTGTGTTTATTAAAGATGGGTGTTAAAGTTCTTCCTAATTTTCCTCTAAAAAATTTAGGTCAGGTTGAAAGATTACCACCATTAAATACTATCAAATTTACTAAGTGGGATGATGATATACCCTCTTCTAGTCATGATCCTCAAATTGTTCAAATGTCAATAACTCTAGAAATGTCTAGGAAAGGTAAAGAGTTACTTTTAGCTTCCCCCCAAGTTTCACCTAGTATGGTAACCCAACTACAAAAAGCTAGTAAAGTGATTAGTGACCTTGCTCCTTATTACTCAATCCAGTCATTGATCTTCCACTCAAACATCAAATAAATGATTCATTGGTTGATCCATTGCCTAATCTTGAGACTATTATTTCTCCTAAACAATATACATCTAAATATTATTTACAACCAGTTATATAAAATATCCAACAAATGTTCCTTGATCATCACCAAGTTTTTATCAATCCTAAACATCAAATTCCATTTGAGAAAATTCCCTTTCAATAGTTATAGAGTTAAATTTAGCTCCAAAAATCTCTTGTTGAGACACAAAATGTTCTTTTTAGTTCCCATATTTCCCAACACAATTCATCCAATGATCCCTCTAATACTCATCAGATTTGGTTTAATACACAAAAATGAGTTTATTTTGTCTAATAGGTTACTTCTACTCAGTAATAAATTATCATCACTCAAAAATAATTCCCTCATCAAAATAAATAACTTTATCCTACAAAATAATGTGTTTTCATTCCATCTTCTAATCGTAATCAATACCAATTTCCTCCTATGCAATAACATGTTTCCATTCCTTCTTCTAATTGAACCAATACCAAGTTCCACCTAACTAATCAAACCCTAGTAATAGAAATAATAGTTCTAATTTATTAGGAAAAATAGCTCCCATAAATCCTACAAACACACAATTTTATTCTTAGTCAAATAATCACTCACTACTTCCCAAAATACCATCTTTTCCTAGGAATTACAGGTTGTCAAAGACGCAATATCAAGATTATAATTTAGGACTCAAAATAATACAAGATGAATCATATATATTCATATCCATTTTATTCAAGTATTTTTTACATAACTTTTTCATCTCATTTTGAGATTCCAAAAAATTTAAAAATATAAAGGAAAAGGAGACCCAAGAGAGCACTTAAGCATATTCTTTGTTGTTTTTCAAGAGGTCGGTTATAACTCCAATTTCCTAATTTGATTATTCTCATGAAGTTTAGCTGGACCTATTTTAGAATGATTTATCCATCTCCCAAAAGGTTCTATTAAAAATTTTGATGGCCTATCATATAAGTTTTTTAAGCAATTTTATTATAACATTGAGCATAACTTAACCGTGGTTGACATATGTGTTATCAAAAAAAGATGAGGTGAGAGTTTTTTTGTGTACATTCAAAGATGGTGAGCATTACCTAGTATATTTCCACATTCACTTCCTGATATTAAGTTGGAAAATATATTCATGAAAATTTTGAACTCAGAGCTACTTTTAATCTCATATTATAGTGTCTAGATAATTTGATGATGTTATTACCAGTGGTGTTCAAATAGATAAAGTTATCATTGATAATATACGAATTAAAATTTATTCACAAAATTAGTCTCAATATTAGAACTAGAATCAAAACAAACTTTCTACTCCAAATCCAACAAATGTGGTAGATAAGCCCAAGATTTTTAACCATAATAAAACTAAGGTTGGAAATGGAGTTACATAAGCTAGACATGTTTAAATAATACAATCACCACTAATACAAAAGGATCCTCAACTACAACCACTTGTTTTGCAAAGAAAACCTCCTCTAAGGAATAAATTTACACAAAGACCATATACTAATTTCGGAGAGCCCATTGAAAAGTATTACATAAGTTACTTGATAAAAATATGATTAGTCATCAAAATACCAACCCTTTGATTAAATTCAACCTAAACTAGAGTGGTATAGGGATAATGAATATTGTGAGTATCATTAGGTTAAAGGACATGTAGTTTATACATGTTTACAACTACATCTCATTCAAGACATGATGGAAATAGGATAAATTGGTTTAAATAATGTATCATCCTCTAATTATGGTTATAATATGTGGATCTATAAAAACCCTTTCTTGTAGCATAATAACAATCAATATGAGAAGTAACATCAACAAAACAACAATCATAATCAGAATTAGAGTTACCAAGCTAAAAATGTTGATTACCATGTTACTCCATATGATTAAACCATAGTGGGGTGTATCATGGAACATCACATATCCATAATCACAATAAATCACTCTTCCCATAATTTCAAACAAGCAAATCCATTTATTCTAAGATTAGGTCCATCTATCTTTGGAGTTCCTCCTTATGATCCCTATTCTTGGGTTATTATTCCACGTCATGTTTATTCTACTTCAAATTCCCATGTTTCTATTCTTGTTAGATATTGTGTTGTCACAACTCATTGTCCTAAATCACCCTTCAAGGGCTTGTATCTTCCTTTGTTGATCCTAATCCGCCTTCCTATTCTAATCCTATTCCAAATTAATCTGAATTCAAGTATGCACCTATCAAGAAGTTGTATGATCTTGTGGATCAACTAAATAAAATACCAGCCTAGATTTCCATTTTGTATATTTTTTTATTTCTCAACTTCAAAAATGTGCCTTATATGAGATTTTGAGTCAATATCAAGTGTCAAGTAACATTACACTAGATAAATTTTAGGGATTGGTTGGACACTTGTCTCTAGGCCCACAACTGATATTTGATCAAAGTGATATATCATCGCTTTGATCTTCCCATATCGATTCCGTGTATATTGAAGTCATAGTTACTTTCCACAAAATCAAGCTCATACTTATAGATAATGGTTTTAGCCTTAATATTTTTCCACTGAATCTAGTCTAATGTCTAGGATATACTTCAATAGATTTCAATAATGATACTCTTACTATCAAGGGGCATGATAATACTAAGAAAAATTCAATAGGTATAATTTCTTTACTCATTTAGGTTGGGCCTATCATCCATAGTACCTTTGGCCATGTCATTAATATATATCTACCATATAATCTTTTTCTTAGTCATCTATGGATTCATGAGATGCCCACATTTCCTTCTACACTCCATCAATGTATCAAGTTTCCTCATTCTAGAATGAAGTTTACTATTCCTAGGTATTTACAACCATATAAATATTACAAACATCTAGAAGCCAAAGGTCATCAATATACCTAATATCCTAGTGTTGCCAATACCCTAAAAAGGATAAGAAATTAATAGCTGAGCCACTACCATATGATTATCTAGATCCCACTACTCTTGTTTCCTCTTCTAAAGCACCCTTCCCCTCATTAAATTCCTCTCATTTCAATATTCATAACAAATTATTGGTATGTATAGTATGGAATATGAATTTTATGTTTCCAAATTACCTAGATCACCTAAAATCCCATGGCAAGCCCAAGATGGAATGGCACAAGAAGAGGACATAATTTTCTTATACGAAACCTCTTCTATTCATCCTAAGAAAACCATTCACTCAAGAAGATTTGAA
The DNA here is from genome assembly GCA_037957365.1 of Torreya grandis. NCBI lineage: Eukaryota > Viridiplantae > Streptophyta > Pinopsida > Cupressales > Taxaceae > Torreya > Torreya grandis. The sequence goes on from JARHVA010002403.1 coordinate 674,285, forward strand.
GCAATAAGATAAGTCATGACTATATAATAAGGATTTAGTTCCTTATTTTTAAATTAAAAATTACCCTATTCCTAATATAATTATGGCCCATCATGCTTATAAAGGAAAGGGATTGGGGGAAAATGATCAAGGTAGAATAGACAATATTCTTATTAAAAAGCATTTTAAGAAATAAGGTCTAGGATACAAATCACCTAGGGTTGTCCCTAAACATCCTAAAAGTGGTTTGACCTTTGTGTTAAATCATGATATTCTTAGTAGTGATAAATTCTTATTATAGTATGTACGATGAGCTTGCCAACATTATTCTATTTGATTCATTCTTTGTTCTCGCCATTTTTATTATTCTCATTATTCCCCTTACCCTTCATTATCCTAACCTTATTGATTAGGACCATCAAGACAATGATATCATTATCGATGAGTTTTCAAATGAAAAATCTATTTTAAAGTTAATAGACCTAAGAGATGGTTTACTAATAGGTGACAACAAGCAAGGGTTTATATACACTTTAGACCTTGTGCCTTACTTTAGGGAGCAAGAAATCTTTCTTGGTCAAAATAAAAATGAAACATCGATATATTTAAGTAAAAATATTTATAAGTCATTTTTGGATCATGGAAAAAGTCAAGAAAAATATGAGTCCCTTGGTGAAAACCTATTTTAGGAACCATTGGATAGGGAAGTTCACTCTCCTTCACAAGAATCCCAAGATTCCACAAGTCCATGCCTATTAGATAGTGTTGAAATCAAGCCTAAAGATCATGAATAATTTGAGAGTATGATTCTTGAGAATCCACATTTGGTATCTCATTGGTCTTTTCTTGAGGGGAATGATTTTGATTCTTCATACATGGGTCAATCTGAGAGTCCAGATTTAGAGTTCAATGATCAATTACCTTATTCTCCTACAATTTTGGATGATGGTTCCATTTTTCTTATGTAAGACATGATAGAAGTCAATATTATCATGTATTATGATCCTCAAAGAATCAATCTTGGTGTGTCCCTCACTTTAGAAGAGTATTAATTGATTATTTCCATTCTCGTAGAGTTCATTGATATATCTTTTTGGGCCTATTTAGATATGCCTAGTTTAGATCATTCATTAGTTGTTCATCATTTGGTTATTTATCTATATGTTAAACCTATTAAGTAAGAAATAATAAGTATTCATCCATGGATTAATCTCCTATTCAAATTAGATCTCAAAAATTTGATTGCAATAGGTTTTATCAAACCTATTCTCTATGCATATTAGATTACTAACATTATTTTAGTTGGTACAAAGCTAGTAGGCATTTGAATCTACACAAATTTATTAGATATTAACAAACTTATCCTAGAGATGATTTTCCTTTTTAAAATATAGATATGATTGTATATTCCACAATAGGATATGAGATGTTATATCTAATGGAAGGCTTCTCTAGCTATAATCAGATTAAGATCACTCTAGAGGATTAATCCAAGGCATCATTTACAATCCCTTAGGGAATATTATAATATCAAGTCATGTTATTTGGCTTGAAAAAATATAGAGCCACATATCAACAAGTAATGAATGTTATCTTTCATGATCTCATGCGTGATATTGTTGAAGACTATGTTGATGATATTCTAGATAAATCCAAAACTCATGAAGAGCATCTAGAAGTGTTACAAACAATATTCAAATGGATTCATGAGTATAAAGTAAGTTTAAACCCTAAAAAGTGTATTTTTTGGGTTATTTTTATCAAATTGTTAAGCTTAATTATCTCTCACATGAGCATTGAAGTTGATCTAGATAAAGTTCAAGCATTGACTGAAATGTCACCTCCTTCCAATTTAAAGCAACTTTGTAGCCTATAGGGTGAAATCTATGTTATTAGACACTTTATCTCTCAAATTTTTTATCTTTGTCATCCATTTACACATATTTTAAATAAGGGAATTAAATTTTAATGAAATTTTTAATACCAAGAGGATTTTGGGAAACTTAAGCAATAATTAGCAAATCCTCTAATACTTTTTCCACCAATATCAAGGAAACCTTTATTATTGTATATTTATGCCATTACTAGTGCCTTGGGGGAACTCCTAGCTCATCATGATGATCAAGGAAAATAAAGAGTTATTTATTATATGAGTGGCACATGAGTCTCTTATGATCAAAACTATATTCCAATATAAAAAGTGTGTCTTGTATTAGTTTTTAATTCCTATAAGCTTAGACATTATATGTTGAATAATAAAACCATGATAATAACAAAAATGGATCCTTTAAAATATTTATTAGCAAAATCAGCTCTAATGGGTCAAATGGCCAAATGGGTCATGTTGCTTAGTGAGTTTGATATTGAATACACACATTAGAAAGATATAAAAGGATATGTATTAACTGATAAACTGGATGAAGCACCTCTCAAAGATTCTATTCCTATTATAGTGCACTTTCTAGATGAGTTTATTATGACTCTAGGTGAAGCCAAAGAATGGAAGCTCTATTTTGATGGCTCTTTCACATCACATGGTTAAAGAGAAGGAATATTATTCATCATTCCAAAAGGTGATCTTATTTCTAAGGATTTTCACATTGGTTTTCCATGCATGAATGATATGTTTGAATATGATTCTTTTCTTGATATACTTCATGAAGTATAATTGAATATTTAACATTTTCAAGTATATGGTGATTTGCAGCTCATTATTAATCAAGTTAAATATTAGTATCAAACTAAGGATAAAAATATTATGACTTATAAAGCCATGGTAGATGCTCTCAAACTCAAATTTAAATCCATTTAGTTTAAACATATTCCTATATCCAATAACAAACTTTTGGATGCTATGGATACTATTGGTTCGATGATTGCACTTTCTCCTTATATCAAAGAGTGTCAGTTTCTCATTAAAAATATTATTTTTCTAGCATTAAACTATTCTAATTTTGAGATGATATATTTTCTTGTTGGTCCTAATTCCCTTTGGTACATTGATATCTATTCCTATATCCACAATCAAATCCTTCTACCTAATTTATCCCTAATCAAACAAAATCCTTTATCTAAAATACTTCCTACTATACCATAATTGGCAACACTCTCTATCATAGGGGTTATGATTGAAATTTGATTCATTGTTTGAATTCAAAAGAATCAACTTAACACTAAAATAAGTTCATGAAGGGATTTATAGGGCACACACTAGTAGTTTGGTCCTAGCTAAAAAGTTCCTTCATATTGGTTATTAGTAGCATACCATGAAAGAAAATGCATGTGCTTATGTTAAGAAATGTCTAACATGTCAAAAACATGATGATCATATTCATGCTCTAAAATAAGTGCTTTAACTAGTAAAAATCAGTCATTTTCAACATGGGCGCTTGATCTCATATGCAATATTAACCCTACATCTTCATATGGTCACAAGCATAACCTTACTACTAAATATTTTACTAAATGGGTAGAGACAATCCTTCTCAATTACATAATCGATAAGCAGATTTCTAAGTTCATCCTTAATCACATCATTTATCATTATGGCATCCATTCCACCATCATTTAATATAATGGTATGTCCTTTAAAAATAAGGATGTCACCACCCTCTGTTTCAAGCTATATATTAAGCACAACTTTTCCATTCATTATTACCCTCAAGGCAATGGTCATGCAGAAGCATCCAATAAAACCCTTGTCAAAATACTCAAAAAGACTAGTAATACATATGGCATATAAAATATTCTTAACCTTATGGGTATATCATACCAATATTCTCACTCTTACTGGTGAAACTCCTTATTCCTTAGTTTATGGATTTGAAGCCATTCTTCCTATTGAGATCAAGTTTCCTTCTTTGTATATCTCACTACAATAAGTCCTTGTTGAATAAGAATACCGAGTGTATATATTAGTAGAGTTGGACCTTATAAATGAGAAATGGATAGCCACCCTAGATCACCTCAAGTCCTATCAAAATGGGCTATATCAGGGCTATAATAGGAAAATTATCTCTCAAGAGTTTAAGATTGGTGATCTTGTGCTCAAAGAAAATCAAAAGAATACAAATTTTGAATGGGAAAATAAAGGTAAGTTTGATTTAAATGGTTTAAGCCTATTTATTATTATAGATAGTTATGGGTCTAATATATATAGACTGGCTTCTCTAGAAGGTGATGCACTAGATGATCCAATGAATATTATGTATCTTAAGTGATTTCATGATTAAGTCACCATGTTTTTATCTATGAATTTTCCTAATTCGTGGCATCTTTGTTATATTATGTCTTTCCTATCATAGTATCCCTTGCTTGGGGGCATCTTTCACTATTCCTCACATCCCTTTCTTATTACCACCCTAATATGATTATTATTATATAAGTACAACATGTGAATCAAATCAATATTCAATAAGATCATAGCATAATTGGATAATGGTTTTTGTTAAGATTCTCTTTGTAGAAGAAATGTCACAATATGGAATGTCATGAGTTTATAGCTTATAGTAATTTTATTGTTCCTTTGAATTCCTATCAATTCTTATGAATATTCTCTCATTCAATCTTGTTGCATCCTAATTTTTTTTTACAAGAGAAAAAGTTGTATCCTATTCCAATTTGATGTTGAGTGGTACTCCCTGCATTACTCAACCCTTTCACATTTCTTGTTCACTATTGATTTATCACACCCATGATCCTCCTTTCCTTTGATATGTGTTTCTAGAGCTATTTTTTCCATATTTATTGTATATTATTTGTTCAAAATACTCTTATTTATATATTATTCCAATGAATACTTAAACAGAGTGAATACTCCAAAATCCCCTAAATTAGTTCAAATATTTCAAAAATCCCTAAAAATACAAATATTCCCTTATGTATAAAACCCTAAAAAGTTGCATAAATTAGTATCCCAAAGTTTCCTCATTTTTACTCATCTCAAATATGATGTAATTGATTATATTACATCATGTTACTCAACTTGGATTTCTAGTTGCTTGTAGTTAGGTGGCACATACTGAAGTACCTCATTAGTGATTTTCATTTCCTCATGAATACAAAATTTTAAAAAGTGGGACCAACTTCCCATGATCTCACAATTTTATGAGTTAATATACATAATCTCACCATTTTTAAAGTTAAATCATATGCTCTCACAATTTTATGAGCTCAATTTCACACTCGCATTATTTTACAAGTTTAACCATCTAGTCTAAATTATTCATTTCTATCTCATCCTTAATCATACTTATCATTTTTTGTGTCAATTAATGGTCAAAATACAATGGATTGAGGTATAATTTGACTATTTAGGTAGTGATTAGTTCTTTGAGGTTAGTTCATCCATCCCTTGTCCCATGTTCTCAATGTTTTATTATCATGTCCCTTACCATTTTGGCAAGTTTGTTCCTTATACACTCTTGTTATTTTGTGAGACCCTATTTTTATTTTTATTCTATAATTTGTCTTATTTACTTTCCATCAATTTTATTAAATCCCAAATCCTTAGGATAACTAAATTTGGCCTAAAGTCCATAGGACTATGTAGGTAGCATCCAATTACATATAACATTTAGAGTCAACTCGGCCACCCCTTCCTTACTATTCTATTTCCCCTTCCCTAGTCATGATTATTTTATCATACCTTTGATCTCAAATAATAACATCTTATTTTCACACACTCCTTTCTAAATTGAATGTTTATTGGATTTCACTTATGTGTTTGTGTGTTGATTATTTGTTTGCTTATCGATATGTTGTTTGTTACTCAGATGCCTTAATTTAGTATATTATGTTTTCATTTAAGTATTGATTATTAATATCATAATTTTGAGTTTTGAACATTTTTATATGAATTATAATTAATTTAAGTGCATTATGTTATATATTTAAAGCTTGATTTTCCATATCTGATTTTAAGTTGTATACGTTTGCATTTTTTAAATCAAAATTTTACTCACTTTGAAAAACAAATGTTATCATAGTTCTTCCTATATTATGATACATAATATCATGTGCAATATAAACAGTCAAGTTTAAAAATGGTTTACATGTCAATGCCATAATCTCTATCTATCTAATCCAATCATCAAAGCTAACAAACATTTGATCATATCATCAATACTAATAGAAGGACCATCTATAAATCAGAGACATATCCATCACATCTAATATAAGTATAAGAGACATAAATAAATGAAATGAAAGTCACATGAGATTAATAAATCTCATATATCAAAGTTTCAAATGTCCATATACATCGAAAATGGGTCATATACATCAAGATAGAGTACATGTACATCTCAAATCATCTGATTACATCATATATATCAATACATCTCATAGGTCAAAATATGAAGCTCTAAAATTCAACTCTAACTATGAAAATATCTAGTAGATATATCCTCTAGATCCACATGATAGGAGATCTCACCTATCATGTCTTATAGTGGGTCATCTATGTTATAAGACCCATCACTAATGATCACAGAGGTGGGTGGGCTAATGATCTCACTAATGTAAAAGTCTTGTGAGACCTATTGATCTAGAGGATAATCTTTATGTATTATATTATGAAAATGTTATCCTTCTAGATGTCACAGTACCTCTACCTTGTATAGGATCTTATATTAGCTTGCCTCATCCTTAAATTGAAGGCTCTTCTCATAGATCCAAAAAAAAACCTCTCTTTATCAAAACCACTTGAGCCTCATCAAGATCTATTTATAATTTGGTCATCCTTCCTATGTTTTATCTCTCTCTACTCATATTGCATCTTACTCTACTATTGTAGAGTCTCTCTAAGTAATAACCTATTCCTGATACTATACTACAACATCTTGCTCATATAGTAGAATCCCTCTTAGAGGTAAGTTGTACCTATATCTCATGCATCCAGATCAACTCTATTATTAGTTTTGATATCTCTATTTGATCCACACTAATCTATTTATGAGTTTTAGATAATTTTTAGGATCAATGATCTAATTAGGCATGTAGACCTATGAGCTCAATCTCCCTAGCAATAATCTCCTATCTCAATATATCAATCATATCTTGATCATCATAATATATTTTAGGTATAGAAGGGATATCCTACCCCACATCACCTATCATTTGTACACCATAATCCACACCTACCACATTTACCTCTACCATATCCTCATTTGTTCCAATCTCTACATCCTTTAACACATACTCTATCTCAACATCATATCCCTCTACCTCATAAATTTCCTCTCTCTCCTCCTCTCCCTAATCCTATAAAACCTCATCCTCTAATCCAATATACATTTTTATTTCTATGGAATAGGTTTTTAAACATGTAATGGAACTTGTCTCTAATAAGCTCCTTGAACCTATCCCTCATCCCCACCTAGTGGACTAGTTAATCTCAAGGAATGCTATTGTGCCCACCATGTTAAATATGCTTATATCACACCTAAATGTGATGGTCCACCTACATAAACCTAGGCCACATGTGTCAAAAACTTGAAATTATCTCCTACCTCAACCTAATTAGGTGTTAGTCCACACTATGGTGTCTCTCTCACTACATGAGTAAACTAGTGAGGTCCTACCAATATATCCTATTGTAAACCAAAATGTAATTATACTCTATCCATCCTATATCATTCAATGGTGTACTCCTACCAACCCAAAATGTAATAAATATTGGTTATATAAAACATGTAATCCACATCCTATATCCACTAAAACCAAATATCTAAATATGGCCTCCATGTTAAATCCACATTGGTCATCTCATCTATATCTCACCTATAGTATCTAAGATCCCCTTTATGCCTATTATGCCCATGCCCCACCTAATTAAATCCATACACTATATTCCCATCTATCCCCCTCTGCTCTTATCTATCCACATGTCACTCAATAGATATATGTTCCCATGCCCAAACCTAGAGCAATGTCATTAGACCAATGTTGTGTCTTCCCTAGTGTATAACACAATGAATATCATGATATAAATAGGCTAATATAGATGGTCCTCATGAAAAAACCATTATATCTACAATCATATTTCTCACCACAACTCTTAATCCCATGTGAAATAACTGACCACTCTTGTCAAGAAGTAGAATGTTACTAACAATAGCCATGAGGACTATCACTAATTTATCAAAAATAATAGGTAATCAAACATCTACATCCATATCTCCATCTTGTAATATTTCCATCATAATATTAACCTAATAAATGTTGTCATATCCACCATATACCATATATATATCCAAGGGTCCTATCAAATCATCTAGAGCAGCTTGTATTTCACCTAGGGCAAGCCAATATAATAGACAACCTTTGATCAGTACTTGTAATATACATTAGACATTATCTAAAGTGAATGTAACCTCTCTTGTAGGAATTAATAAGGTATAATTATATGATATCCATCACTCTTCTATGGCACTATACAACACCTAATCGACACAAACAGTAGGCATCCTCACCACATATAAGAGGCCAATAGTCTTGAATAACCCAAGCATGTCATTTGTCCATAATGTTGGTTGATGAATAATGTGTGAATTTTTATCATGAGCTATCAACACCTCCACTAAATCCTAAAATCTAGTCAAATTAATTATTATAATTTATTTTTCACTAATTCTAATCACATTTCTACTTATTAATCATGTATATTTCTTTAACAAAATCATTTCATCTAGTCCTATTTAGCTTTACCAATCATTTTTCTCTTTTCTTTTTGTTTAATTTCTATTCCTCTATGTAATTATGATGTTTTCACCATTTTTATGTGAATTCACCATTTTTATGATTAATTCATTATTAAATAGGTTCTTTACCATTACACCATTTTCATGATGATTTTGATGATTATCTGGACCATTTTGTTATTCATGTCATCTATTTTGTTGATTGGTCAATTTGATTTTATATTGGTTTATTTCACCATTATAATTTACCATTTCACTAATTTAATGTCCAAATCAATATTTTATGATTCAATTTCACCATTTGGATGGGATCAAAAAACTTTCAACATTTCAACCATTTTGATGACAAATTCATTATTTAAATGAACCAATTCATCATTTTGGGTGAACAAATTCACTATTTTCATGAAATCACTCTATTCCATTCAAAATTTTATGATTTCATAATTTTTAGGGGCCAATTCATTGATAATACAAACCAATTTGATAATCTCTAAGCCAATTCACCATTTTTGCCGACCAATTCACCATTTGTGTGGTTGAATTCATCATTTTGAAAATGATGAATTTATCCTTTTTCCTACTTCTACATGTAATAAATTAAATTAAATGCTAAAATCACAAATAAAAATTGGTATTAATTAGTGGTTTTGAACCTCATGGTCATCTGTGCTCTCAACATAGTCTGGAAGTGCTTTCAGTCATGGTCTATGAGTAATTTTATCTAGGTCACTTTAGCACAAAATCACAGTAGTAAATTTTGAAATGAAAGGGTAAAAATGAACCAAAATTCTATCCCAGGGTGAATGTATAGCCTTATTCTTCTCTAGAGGCTCATTTTTAGCCCTGGTATCTATTTTCTTCCCATTTTCACCTATCTCTTTCATTTTTTCTCACCTTTTATCATTTATACACTATTTTTTCATCATTTTAAGGGTTCACTCATCCAAAATTTTACTAATTCTCCCCTTGAGGGGGCATTTAGTGCTTATAAAGCAATTCTTTAGGACACATTTGAACCCATTTTCTAGTACATTTAATAAATTCTTCATATTTAACATCCAATAATTTCTATTCTACGATCATTTTAATGACCTTTTTTATTCTTTGAAAAATCGTCACTTTACCTAATTCTCACAATGCCTTCTCAAATAGGGGAAAATGTAGACCTCCACTTTTATCACTTCCATGTCAACATTTCAAAATGGAATAATTCCAAGCAATTTCATACAATTTGGTCTAAAATATTTTATTCATCTAATATATGTGTTCAAAGTCACCTTGGGGCGTCTCTAGGTGGGATAATTCACTATATTAGATCTATTTAACTATCATTTTGTTCATTGTATATAGTCATTCTTTCACTAATTATTCTAATATGGTCTTAATTCATTTCTTCATCTAACACATGATTTTAAATTCACATTGGGGAATCTCTAGGTGGGATAATTCACTGTATTTTCTCTGTTTAATTATCAATTTGGTCAATTTTGCTAGTCAATTATTCTATTCTGGTAAATTCATTAATTCCCCTTTATTTGATCAATTAACACAATTAATTCCCTCTTCTCTAAAAATTTAGTATTTATATTATAAATAGAATTGTAATTTATTTTTATTTAATTAATTTTTTCCTCTAAGGGGCATCTTCATTCAAAAAAGGATCTTGAGATTGTTTAGAATATGCTTTTTTGAGCTAATCAATTTGATAAGTGAATTAATATACATGATTATTCTCCACCCTTCATCTTGGATACAATATGAAGGGCCCTTAATGTATCTTATGGGATATTTTAGGAGCATTCTCAACCCTTCATCTTGAAAACAAGATCAAGGGCCCACATGGGTGATCCATGTGCCTTCTTCAGAATGATTCTCATCCTTTCATCTTAGAAACAAAATGAAGGGTATAAATGGACTCTCAAAAATATCTTAGAAGGAAAATTAGTCACCCTTCATCTTGGAAATAAGATGAAGGGATTATATTAATCATCATTTGTTAATTTTTTAAAGATCATCATCCACCCTTCATCTTGATTAAGATGAAGGATTGACATCAATGATCTATGTGTTGATCCATGTTCACTATTGAGGAATTTTTTACAACCGTTCATCTTGATTTCAATATGAAGGGTCCTTGTTGATCCTATATTCTTATAAATATACCTAATTACATTAAAATTCCTCATTCTCAAGTATAATCAAAATCTGGAAATGCACAAAGGTTTAAAGACACATGACGGTTTGATTTGATACCCTGCCGCCGAATTATTGATATCTGACTGCCTGTGACCGCCTGACTACCGGCATCGGTCGCTAGTCGGTCGATGTCGGTCTGTATGCTGATGCCGGTCTCTGTAAAACCCTATGGATTATTAACTAATATTTGTATTCTCATGAGGTCTTAGGCTCAAGCATTTTTCATTTGTTTGGTTTTTAATATACTTAACATAAGATTTATGAGAATATAGATTGTGGAGAATTCTAATGATATAATTAGATTTCAAAAATATTGGTTGATTTTAATTTGATCTCAAAAGGTGTTTCTTGAGCAAAATAATTACTCAAGTTTAAAATCTTATTTTTTGACCTACCCTTCCCTATTTTTTCACCTTTTTCTTCTTTTTCCCTACCCTTCCCTCCTTTTTCACCTTTTTCATCTTTTATACCCTACTCTTCCCTCTTTTTTTTAATTTTTCATAAGATATTTTTGTTGTATCACAACATAATTATAAATATGCATTCTAGGGTGTTTTTCTAATGACTTGGGTGAATATACTTTGTTGAAATATAGGTCCTATGTTGATATTCCAATCAGAATTTGTAACAGAGTGGAAACTTACAACTCATGGCTTGGATAAGTTATCATTAGTCCTAAAATGAGAGGATGAAAATTTGTGAGGTTTTTTTTATGCATAAAACTAAAATATATAAGTAAAATAGGCTATAATAAGGTAATAATTTTATTATTAAAAAAAATCAACTAGGGTATTAAATATTTTCACAACACTAAAAATCTTGTTATCTAGTTTCATATGGGAGAGTGGACTGCAACAAAAATTAAAAATTTTAAAACTTAGGAGTATATTCCAATTAAATTATTTCCTAATCATATAAGATTGAACCCATTTTTAAATATTTTTTTACAATAAGTGATGGTTTTCTCGACTAGAGTGGCATGATGAGTAGGAAATAAAGGACTAAGAAATTTGGGTTGGATGAACATTACTACAGTAGTCTAAACATAAAAACTAAAATCAAGTGATGTTATGATCACATTTTCCAATGTTAATCATTTATAATAAAATTAATATTAAGTAGATAATAAATTTATTATTTGATAAATGATAGACACTTACAGTCATATGAAGAATCATCTATGCTTGTTGATATGAATAATAATTCAAAACTGTAAATAATATTGTGAGTTTTCATAAGAGAAAAACAAGAAAAAGGACATAGGACAATATAAAAATTAATAGATATAAAAACAAAACAAAAAATTAAACTAGGAATGGAAGAGAAAAGAGAGCTATTCATAAAATATATAAGGCAATGGCCATTAATTATATGATGCAACCAATTACAATCTAAACCTTGTAAATGGAAATCATTTATGCCAAGTACAATAACAATATTATATGGTCTTAATCACAAAGAATCAAAATTATGATGCCTCCCAAGATTTTCATGAGACTTATCCTAATATAAAACTAGATCACAAACTTAAAACATTTTCTTGGAGACCTTCTTGTTGAATAACCTTTTAATGTTTTTCTCAGATTTTTTGAGTTTCACTAAGGTAATAGCTTTTGTTTCATCTAAAGCTATTAAATAATTTATTCTTTGTTTTTAAGGATTTGAATTTTTATAAGTATATTGTAATTCAATTTTTGTAAAATTAATTTGAATTTCAATAGGCACAATGGCTTCAAATCCATAGGAAAGAATAAAAGGTAAATAATTAGTTTCAACTTTGGTCATAGTATGATCAACCTATAAAACTTCAAAAACATTAATAATACAATTCATTTTATTTTCATATATCAATTTCTTAATGATCAAAATCAAATTTTTTTATTTGATTTAGCTTGTCCATTACCTTGAGGATAATATTTAGATGAGTGACTAAAAATAATAGATTGATGTCCTAAAAAATATAAATATTCATTTAAAATTATTTTGTAAGGGACTCCAAATATGATAAATATATATATATATAGGGATATCCATATTGATATATATATATATATGATTCTCACATAATGTAATGACTTTTGAAGTGACTAAACTTTTAATAATAATAGCTTCAGGTTATTTTGTAAAATAATTAGTACCAATCAAAATATATGTGTCCAACAAAAGATAAAGGACGAATATATGAGATGAAATATATAACCCATTTCATAAAATATTTATCATGTATAATTGGATTGACAGGCATAACATGTAACCTATCCCTACCTATTAACAGTTGCCAAGGCATGCATGATCTAACTAAACTAAAATCATCCTTAAAGAGTGTAGGAAAATAATATATAATTTTATTTGTAATTTTCATACCAAAATTTCCAACACAAACACCTTCATGAAAGCCTCTAAGGACCTTTTCAATTTGAATTTGGGTAATACATCTCAATAATATGCCATATTTATTCTATAAAACAATAATTTTTTTAATAAGATGAATTTTAGAGCTTGTAACCTATGATCCCTACATTGACGTTTATCTAATGAACTAGAACAAGATTTATTTTTAAAATAATAAATTAGACTATTATACCAATTATCATGTAAATATATACAATACAATTCCTACATTTTAATACCAATTTTAATGTTTTTTTCAAGGTCAAAACATTTAATGGTTTTTAAAGAGATTTAGCATGTATTTCATAATTGATAGCCAAAACAAAAATTTAATGTCTAATTTTGCATTTTTAGAAATATGTTTGGATAAATCATTATCTTTTACAATTTTTGAGGTTTCAAATTCAAGATCATACTATTAAATTTTAAATATCCATTTATCTAACATACCATCAATCATGGGTTATTTTAGTAGATAAGACAAAATAGGTAATTTGAGCATACTATTACATTGTTTCCCATCAAAAGATATTTAAATGTTCTTAATGCCAAAACTAATGAAAGAATAAAATTTGTAATTAATGTTTATCTTATTTTAACATTTTTTTAGCACTTGTATTATATATCCAATGAGTTTTTATTCATGATTTTGATCATATTGAGTGACAATATCACCTATATCCTTATTGGTTGCATTAACATATAGAATGAAAGGTTAATTTTTATCTAGTTTTTCAAGCACATGAGTAATTTCTATTACATTTTTTATCTCACAAAATATTGTATCAGATATTTCATCCCATAAATAATGCTGATATTTTTTAAGTAAGATATGTTGGATTAATCATATCATCAAAATCAAAAATAGATTTATACACAAATTTAATTTTACCAAAGAAATACCTTAAACTTGATTGATTTTTATAAGGAAGCATATCTTTAATAGATTTATAATGATTTAGGTTTATAGAAATTTTAGCTTTGGAGATAATATGGCTTAAATGTTTCCCATTAGTTACACTAAAAAATGATTTATTTGGATTTAAAGAAACTCCATGTTTCTTACACCTAAAAAAATCACATAAGTCATCTAGGTGTTTCTTCATTTTCTTATAATGGATAGTTAGATTATCCAGGTAAACTTGAATAATGATGTCAATCAAGTCATCAAATCCACGTGCATATATCTTTGAAAGGTGGCACCTAAATTTAATAGTCTGAAAGGAGTCATACTTAATGTAAAAGTACCTTTGTGCATAGTAAAAACATTATTATGTATATCTTATATATTTATAAATATTTGATTATATCATGAAAACCCATCTAAAAGAGAAATAATTTTATAGCTAATAACTTGATGTAAAATCTGATCTATACTAGGTAAATAAATATTATCTTTAATACTTTCATAATTCAAATCTTTAAAATCAACCCAAAGATGGATATCACCATTCTTTTTTATGAACTGGGTAGATATCTTATATTACAATGAATTAGGATTGATCTACAACTTATCCTACTTAGTGTATTCCAACCTTGGAGAAGGTAATCTTATAAATAAATCATTGCATAACTATTTATATCAAGACATGACCAATTTGGATCAGCTAAACCTACTCAAGGTATCTCTTATTAAAAAAAAATCGAAGGAGAGGGTTCCAAAGCCTCTAGACAAATTATATGATGCAATAATATTAGGTAGGCCTATAATACATAAAATAAATCTAATATAGTGCTCACTAAATCTTGTGGCATAAATAAAGATAGTTAATAACAAATAACACATAATAGCAAAAGAAAACTCTACTCAAGTCAATGTAGAAGTAAACTAAACAAGGAGTAAAACATTCAACCTATTACTTTGTGCAATATCTATCTACCAAATGAAATAATAAAAGTTAGGACTACTTACCTTTGGATGAACCTATCAAGCCTTAATCTCTCCCTTGGCTAATGGTGATTTTCTAGAAGTTGTTATGGATTTTTAAGGATCACACTATAGAAAAAAGATCTAGGTTAAAATACTCATATTTTGCATTCAAGTCTTTCCCACAAGATAAGCTTTTAGATGAAACCCTAAGCAATGACTCTTCAAGTTTATAAATATCATAATTATGAGTTGTAATAATTCAAAAATTAATGTTCCTCTTACTTGATATAAATGAAGGTGGTATTTATAGACAAGGATTAACCCTAAAACCTATTATAATTTTAGATGACATGATCGAATATATTGATTTTATTAGGTATTAAAATTAGTAATTAGGTCTCAAAATAGATTGGCCATACTGATTTAGTTCCATAAAATGTGTTTAATCCATAAAAATATTGACTTGGTAGACACAGTAAGAAAATTAATAAAAAGGATGTTTTCTTAGTCAGGGGTTATTTCAGAAGGGGAATTGCTTAGAGAAGTGGGTAAATGGGTTTTAATTGATTAGGGATTTGGGTAAAATTGAATTTTATTGGTTTTAGGTAATGGTATAGGGGCCAAAAATCTTATGAAACACCAAAGCTATGTCCACCTCTTTTTGTGCACCTTTTAAGGCATGCACTCAGAGAGATTAAAACTTGATATGTTCTTGTAAGTGAGAAAGCATTAATAAATGACAAAGTTTAAAAATATTTTGTATATACATATTATACACTCAAATTTCATCAGTTTCATGCATTTTTAACATGCGATGGTGCTTTGATAAAAAACATAGCAAGACAAAAGAAATGAGCTAACAAATTGTAGTAGAAATTGAAAAATATATGAAAGTAAATAATTGAAAAATGCATGCCTTCACTTACCTTGTTGTTTTGAAATAAGATTTGTGTGAGAATTAGGTGGAAGAGGCATCCAATGTATGAAACATTAGGTGGATCTAAAAAATAATATACTATTCATTTTTTTGCAAAAATATGGGGTAAATATAGAAAAAATCACTACATTGTTAGGATTTTAGAACTTTTTGTGATTTGTAAAAAGAGATTGTAGAATCATATTTATGAGTAAAATATGGAATTATTTGGTAAATAATTATTAGATAAAGATTTTTATATTTTGAATATATAATAGATTTTTGACTATTCATTTATAAATTTACTATTTTAAGAAACCAGAGTTATGTGTGACCTACATGAGTGACGAGATAGATGATGGCATGGATGGGAGGAGCATGAATATTAAGATGTGTTACATATATTGTGATCATAACCAGTTATGGGGTGTATTTAATACAATTTTTAATTATTTTTAGTTTTAAATGAAGTAGATTTGGAAAATCAAGTGCCAAGGAAAATTCATGTAGCAAAATTTGCCCTAATGTTTTTGTAATAAATTAGGAATTATGATGAAAAATGGGTAAGGTCCAAAAAGATAAAATTTATGTATAGGGTATTAATTATGAGTTAGTTAAAAATTATAATTGAAAATTAATGGGATCAGCCAGGCTAACATAGTGTTAAATTGGCAAGTTGATTTTAGTGGTTGATTGTATATTATTCGGCTGATCTAATTAGTTGTTAAATGGATGACTATGTATAAGTTGGTATATCTAGTGTAATATTATATAGGTGTCCAAATTCATATATCCTATCTAATATAGTATGTTCTTTAGGTGGCCAACTATGTATAGTAAATAGCTAACTACGTTTATTTAATGGTTAATTTTGTAGTGAGTGGTCATTGGAGTAGGTTTAGCTGGCCAACTTCATATCAATTGGTTGATATAGTAGGGTTATTTGGATAACCATTTGGATTATTTATTATAAAACATATCCTTTATTGACATAGGTAGATATGTGGTCGATATAGTTGAAATTGCTGAAAAAGAGACAAAGCAAGTTGTTGAAATAGTTAATTTGGATTTAAATGCATGTGTTTTTTTTTGTTTTTAGTAATGTAATTGATGATGATTTGATATAAAGAAATATTACATGATTTTTTGTTTTATATTTTATGGATAAAATGTAAGCTATACTAATTATTGGAAGCATTTTAATTACCAAATTTTTTATAGAGATTGATAGTAGGTGATCGAGCACAGATGATTATGTTGGGCTTTGGTAAGATTATGCATATGTGGTGGATTCCATTAAGTTTTGACTTATTTGACATGTTCTTAGGTATATAGGAGTTTTTAACCAACACTTTTAGGTGGGTGGTGGATGTGGATACCATTTAGGTGGGTATCACACTAGAGTATGTCCATGAGATATCAGGAATTCCTATTATAAGGACACCTATTATTTTTGATCTCCTAAGATAGGTGCCTAAAGACAAGACTTAGCCTTATGGGTAACTACATTAGAGAGGTTTTTTTGGTTTGTGAGTTTTCTTATTTTATGTCTATGTGTTTTCCATTCTAGATATCTAAAAGGCCATTATTGGTCTTATGATGGCTTGTGTGATCTATCACAACTTAGATGGGATGGTTTCACTATATGTGGTTGCCTTATTCCAATAGATAATGGATAAGGGAATGATGTATGATCCAGGATTGGTGATATGGGTGAAGTTAGTGCATGATTTTTATAGCATCTTATCATTATGGTATATGACTATGGGCCTTGTGATTTTATCAAGTAGTTAGATATATGAGAGGTTTTTGATGCATCATCTTATAGGATTACCACATGTGATAGATGGTACTTTACCTCATATGTTACTATGGATAAAATACCATGTATTACATGTTATACCACATGCCCCAATATTAAAGTTGATTACTTAAGGAGAGATTATTTGGTAGCCTTATGTAGGAACTATAAATACTTGGCCATCGTGGCTAAGTAATTTTTAGGGATAGTTTGTACACATATTATAGGTCATTATATGTGGTGGGTATATCCATATCCTATTAATTGTTTCATAGGTTATTTTGGGTTGATATACCCTAAGGTTCCTATATTAGTTCCTATATTTTAGGTATGACATGCGAAAGATCACCAAGGTAGTGGAGGTGTAGGATCACCTATAGGTTGTCTATGATATGATTGCATTAGCTAAGACCTTAGGGATAATGACATTAGTGCCAATAGTGGAGGGATAAGTAGAGGTATTTATGGTTGCATCATAGTAAGGTTTTCATCTACCACCATAGAAACCATCATGACATCTTAGGCAGAGGTATGTAGTAGTAGAGGAGTAGCACACCAATTGAGGGAGAGGCATGAGCTGAGGGGTATCCCTTAATACAACCTATATTTAGTTACTCTATTATGAAATGGAATTATAATCATCCACATCATTTTTTATTCTCCAACCTAGTCTTACCATCTCATAGAGCCATGATTCATAAAAGGTGTTCAATGGGCAAGTAGATGGAGAGAATGTTGGTGAGTAAATTATATTTGGTTGTGTTTGATGTTTATTATTTTATGAATAGGTAGATATATATGCTAGATAGATGATTTTTTTGAGATATATATGAGATATAATGTACATTTGGTTTATATTTTACATATGTTATTATAGAGGAAGCTAGATGGGTGGCAATGATATTGGAAGCTCATCATGATATATCGGATGATGAATTACCACATCATGATGCTACAGATATGATTGATCCTTTTGCACCTTCTACCCTTGATCATGTGAGTTAATTTAAATTTGTTGGTGAGGTATAATGAGAGTTATAAATATGGGGAAATATAAAACAATTGGCATTACCAATAGGATTGGGTGTTGGGGAGCTATGGGAATGGTAGACATTAGCTAAGGATCTAGGGAGTTAGCATATGTACATGGTTGGGTGACCAATTTATAGGGACATATTAAGGCCTATATACACAAACTGAGTCATTGAAGTGGACTATTCATATAGGGTTATCAAATGCATATATGGGTAGTGTATCACATCCACCATTAGATAGATAGGGTGGATTATAGCCATATAGTTGATATTATATTATGTTTATAGAATTTTTTTGTATTGTATCAAACATTTAGTCCATTTATGTGTAGATCTATATTTGTCGTTATGACTCATGGATATTATGAACACATGTTTTTAACAGTTTATATATGATATGATAGAATTTGTGATGTATTTTTATTCTTTTCTAGTAAATGTGAACAAATTCATGGTTAAAGAGAATGATAAAAAGTGTAAAGTGTAAAAATGTAAAGCAAAATACACTAGATCATATGAAAGACATGAAAATATAAAAATCAAAACACACTAAATCATGTTGGGAAGCATGTAAAACATAAATAAAAAGAGTGAAACGAAAATATAGAACACATTAATTCATTTTAGGAATAATTTAAGACATGAATAAATGATAAAAATAAAATGAAATTTAAAACACACTAAATCTTGTTGGGAAGTGTATAAAACATGAAAAAATGAAATGAAATATAAAACACACTAAAGCATGTTTGGAAGCATGTAAAACATGAAAATGAATTTTAATGTAAGGTACAAGATAATATATGTAAAATAAAATATCAAGTGAAATGATAAATAGAAAACATAGGGTTTGTATTAATCACTAGTTTTAAATAGTATAGTTATTTTGTGACTAAACATGGTATGTAGCTTGAAGATATTTTGTGAGGAAAGCCTAGTATTATCCGAGGTATTACACTAAAACTCATGAAGGGTAAATCAATGAGGTGAATGATAACTATGGTTTTACATACACTAGATCATATGAAAGACATGAAAATATAAAAATCAAAACACACTAAATCATGTTGAGAAGCATGTAAAACATAAATAAAAAGAGTGAAATGGAAATATAGAACACATTAATTCATTTTAGGAATAATTTAAGACATGAATAAATGATAAAAATAAAATGAAATTTAAAACACACTAAATCTTGTTGGGAAGTGTATAAAACATGAAAAAATGAAATGAAATATAAAACACACTAAAGCATGTTTGGAAGCATGTAAAACATGAAAATGAATTTTGATGTAAGGTACAAGATAATTTATGTAAAATAAAATATCAAGTGAAATGATAAATAGAAAACATAGGGTTTGTATTAATCACTAGTTTTAAATAGTATAGTTATTTTGTGACTAAACATGATATGTAGCTTGAGGATATTTTGTGAGGAAAGCCTAGTATTATCCGAGGTATTACACTAAAACTCATGAAGTGTAAACCAATGAGGTGAATGATAACTATGGTAAGAGCTTATAGAGGATGAGGGAATTATTATGTGGTAGCCATGATCTTATCCAAGGTCTTACATTGTAACTCACAAAAGGGAAACCAAAGGGATATGATCAAATAAAAGGTAATATTAATCAAGAAGGAATATTGTGAATGTTATAATAAAAAAGGGAGAGGAAAAAACATGACATAGGCATGCATTTTTAATAATCTGTAGTAGGCATGAGACATACTAAGCAAATAGGTAAGTCTTAAAATTTTGTTAGATGCCAAATCCTTAAGATATTTTTTCTTAATAGACACAAAAAAATTGGTGAATAAGTGTAGTACTTAGATAAACTCATAAAGGTGACATATACAAGAAAATTAAAATGGCCTACCTTCCCATATGTTCCCCATTCCTTAGGACCCCTTATAGAGTCGTCAATCTACTATGAAGATTGGGTACTTATGTGAGAAAGTAAGTAGAACTATAGAGAATTTTGAGACCTCCTATCTCAGTGTAATATCCTAATGAACCTCAATGGACTTCAGATCTATCATGAGGCCAATTTTGGAGTTTGAGCTTTGACTAGAAATAGTAGATGTGATATGATAAAAATCACATCTTTTGGTGTGATTTTGACTTTTGTTTATTTTTATTTTTTATCATTGCCTTTTGTTTAAATGATTTGGATTTTAAATTTTTATGGTTTTTTTAATTCCTTCTTCATATAGATTTTTAATAACCAAACATAAGTGATAAAAGTGACAAACATAGATAATATTTAGGATTTGGTTACAAGATACAAAGTACCTAGAGATTTTTTCAGCTTTCTATATAATTAGGCTTGCCCATAAACAAGTATGTGATATCAAGACTAACCATATATGTACTTAGTATGAAGGAAGAGTAAAGGAAAAGTGAAAATCATATGGATTTTTGCATGAAAAGATATACAATTAGAAATATGATTGTTATCTAATCATGAGGTAAAGATAGGATATTAAAGGGGGTGGGTTTATAACCATATCAAAATAATAACCATCTGATCCAAACAAATGATGTAATAAAAGTAAAGATAAATCATCTTTAAAATTATTGGTAGATTTTGCCTTCTCTAGATGAAGAGTATCAATGTACTACTGAAGCTATCAATAATGAGTGGAAGAATTCATGCACATGCCATGAAAATAAGTACATCAAGGAGTATAATATTGTTAAGGTTGGAATATATAGTAGAAGTAAATCCTAAGGCTTGATGTTACTGATGTGTACAATAATCTTTGGCTCAATGACTAGAAACCCTATGGAACTCATAATATGGCTCATCTACCCATCGTGTGAGTAGAGGATCAAGATTAGGTAAAGGTAGTATGTCATCACCTATATATGGATAATTTGGAATAATATTAAGACTAGGTTGAGTCATTATAAGAGATGAACTCAAAGTGGGTTGGCGTAAAGTATCTAACATCTCTATGGGAAATATGCTAGAAGGATCTAAAAATATAGAAAGTCTGATAAGGTCCATCATAGCATGGTTAATAATCATACTCTGAAGGGGGTTAATAGTGACTAGATGAGAAGTAGTGTGTGTGCTCTATCTCAAACCTATGAACATCAAGTGAAGAATAACTAATGTTAGGTACCATCAAAGGATAAGGAACTATATGAATATAATTAAAATAATGTTCTAAAAAAGACTATCTAATTATCTCTACATTTTTATCTTGAACAAATCCAACTAAAAATGTATTATCTAAATAATATCTATCATCATAATTAGGAGTGTAAATACTAATATTACATGCATCAATTATTTTATCAATCAAAGAAGCATGATGGATGGAGTGGTTAGTCTTTGTTATAGTGACAAGAATTTCATCTAATTGTTTTTAACGAGATTGAGGTCATAATAAGGACGTAATTGAGAAATTATGTGAGGAGAGAAATTAGAAGTTTTAATTTTCAAAATGATCTCATAAAGTTCATCATTGTCTAAATCTAAGAGATTAGGTGGTATATAACCTATTATTTTAGGGTAACCATTTTAACCTCTAGAAGATTTGGTAGGGTAATTAAAGCATTGTGACTTGCAAAAAGGAATTCTAGGTAAAGGTTCAATGGTAGGTATTTTAAAAACACCTATTTCTTAAAATTGTTTAAAATTCCAAGGATTGGTGTCTCCTTAAATCTTATATATAACACCATTATAAGGAAATTTAACACATTGGCATGTTGAAGAGGCTACGAATCTCATGTAGTGTGTCCAAAATTGACCAAATAAAATGTTATATGATAGTGGTAAATTAAATATCATGACTTTGATGTACACCATGATAAGGGAAACTATTATATGAAATCAAACATAACCCAAATGAGGCATTTATCTTATGTCATATCCTTAACATGTACTTTGATTATATTTAAGCTTACATTCAGAATACCTAAGTGTTTTAATGAAATCAAGGCAAACCATGCAAGTGCTCGAACCTTAATCAATCAAATCATGCTTGACTTGGATATCTCCAATTTGGATATTAATTAACAATAGAAGATCATCTGAATGAAGAAATATTTCATCGATAATCATTGAGGTGATAGTGAATTTGAGTGAAAGAGAAGTATGTACTATTTCATCAATGTGGATAGACATTTCTTCACATTGCTGAAGAATGTTATCATTAGACCCTAACAAAGTGGATTCTTGCCCCATAAGTGGGGGTTGAAGGATGTTAATTTAAAATAAAAATTTGCATTACAATTACAATGATGAGGGTAAGATATCATGATTATTAAGAAAGGGACTTGAGATGGGATATGTGAAAGTTAGGTTATAGGATCCCATTCCTCATATCCAGTTATAAGTTTATCATTTAAACATGCATAGTGTTGAATTAATTCCTTTGAGGGTGTAGTGGAAGTGAATTTAAATTGATTTTGGTAAGGTTTATTTGATTGGGATTTAGTTAATTTGGGTTAACCAAGTGTTTATAATGACCAAGTGTGTTTGATGGTGTTGATGTAGATAACATAGTTAAATTATTAGTTTTGTCTTGTGAATGAGAAGAAGAGGTACCAGGAATAGATGACTTTGGAATTTTTGAATGAGGTAGCTTATTTAAGGGAGGGGTATAAGTTATATCGATAGAAAGTGAGCTAGTGCCTAACTATATAATTTGATTGTATATGTGTGAGTTAGTAATTTATGTTGTAAAATTGATTGAATATGGTTCCATGTGCCCCAGTTATATAAGATCAGATGGGTAAGAATATTGAATAGTAAGAAAATTTGGGAATTTTTTTAGTTTGAAGTTGGATAAGGATCAATATAATAAACTATTATGCTCATATTATTCATGTTAATAACATTCTCATCATGAATGTTAACATTAGGGTACATAGAAATTTTGACATTAGTGGTAGTGGGAGGTTCTTCGTATAAGCTTGATCATTAGGAAGGGGATCCTTGTAAATTAATAGGTGAATATTAGCTTGATTAATGGATTCATGTTTAGTTTTGGTTTTATGAGCCTTGGTTGATGATTCATAAGCTTGTTGATGTGTATTTATGATTGATTCATGATCAAAATTAGGTCCAAGAAGATATTCCATAGTAAATGTCCTTAGTTGGCCCCAACTATCATGATACCAATATAATTTTTGTGGATCATACCAATGCTTGATAGGTTGAGTAGGATCAATATTTATGGTGAATGCCAAATAATATGCTTTTGAATATTTGTAAAGGAAAGTGGTTTATAGATATCTACATTATTTCCTTAAGAAAATATAGAACTAGGATTAGTATTGTTGGAAATTGATGATGAAAGAATAGGATCTATGACACCACTAGGAGTAATGGATTGAATGTTGTGTATGGAATCATAGGTATTCATAACACCATCATTAGTTGTGTGTATATTTTTAGCTTTCATAAGCATTTGAGTTCTTATGGGAGGGTATGAAGTCTCAAATTATTGTATAAGAAAATATTGATGTCTGGCTTGATTGAGGGCTTATTATAAATATTTTGAAGAAAGATTCCTCACATGATATTATAGTTTGGGGTGAAGAGCATGAGATTGTCATCTGAAATGTTATGTTCAACTTTTTTAAATAAGGTTTCTACCATTTTAGGAATATTTGGGATGTTTCAAATTCTAATTGTTTATAATTGATAAACTAAGGTAGGATATTTTTAGGAAGATGATTAGTTTAGAAGTCTTGAATCAATGCATTGACTAAGTCTTCAAAGCTATATATATAAAGAGTTTTGATTTGATTACTACCAATCTAGATTGTCACCTAAAAATGCTTTAACTAAGAGCTTAGTGGTGGTAAAAGTATTGAGTTTAACCTAAGATTTGTATAAGTTTCCAAAGGATTTCAAATACAAGTTTAGATTAGTGGATCTGTTATATGTGATAGCTGGAACTATGCCACCTATGTCAATGTTTGTGATTTGAGGAACTAGAGGTTCATTTTGTAAATGTTTAATAACCTTGTTAAGAAGTGTAGGTTGTGGTATAAGGTTTCCATGTACATCTCTAAGGATGAGTTGGAGGGAATTAGGATTTTATACCCCCCATTGAGTAGGTTGAGGATTATTTTGGAAATACATTATTTGATTTTACATTTGCATCATTTGATTGACACTATTAGTTTGAAAAGTAGCCATTTGTTTTAAATTTTATAATAAAATTTGAGTTGTATTAATGGTATTTTGAATAGTGGAAGTAACATGGGATGCATTATTGGTATGAGAGGCATTGATAGTTTGATATGCACTAGTAGTTGCATTAATCTATGTATTAATGTGGGCATTTTGAGTAAACCCAGTAAAGGTCATGTCTGCCATGTTTATGGAAATGGTTGGCATGGAGGATGAATAAGGTATGGAAGATGGGGACATGTTAGCATAGGACGGAATGAGAGAGGAGAAGGGTGTGATATAAGTCATAGGATGACTTACCCCAAATCATGTATAAAATATAGGTGAAGGTGAAGGGGGTTATCCAATGTGAGGTCCCATAATGAGGTTCTAAATGACTATGAGATCCTTACCTTGATTTAGAGGGTTTTAATTAATGAAAAGGATCATTTTAGTCATATATTCAAGATCACTTTCATCCTCTACTTTAGGTATGAATAGAGGATTAAGAGAAGAAAAATGGGGAGGAGTCCCATACTAGTTTCATTAGTAACATAGATGTTGCTAAGATCAGGATTATCGACCACATGATAGGGTAGATGCATCTTAGAGTATTTATGAGGATTAGTAATATTCATCATGTTATTTTTATTTTATTATGTAGCCTCATTGAATAGGTGTTTTATGATGAAAAATAAACTTATTCAGGCACTTCCTAGAGAAGTGAAATTTTATAGGTTGAAGATCAACTAGATCGAGTTAGTTGATCTAGTTTGACTAACAAGATAATCAAAGAGTTTGTAAATTGAGTAGATCAAGTTGGTCAATCTAGTTATAAAAATAGGATAAAATCATATTCTAGAAACTGACTAGATCAAGTTGGTCTATATAGTTATAAAAATAAGATAACAACATAGTCTAAAAACTGACTAGATCAAGTTGGTCCATCGAGTTGGAAAAATTGGATAATAACACAATCTATAAACTGACTAGATCAATCTAGGTGATGTTGTTAGAAAAATGGGATAATAAAATAGTCTATAAATTGACTATATTGAGCTATTTGATCTAGTTTAGAGAATAGGAATCGAAGCAGTCTAGAAATTGACTAGATCAATCTAGTTAGGTAAATAGGGTTAAAAAATAGTCTACTAAACTGAGCTGATTGATCTAGTTGGGTAGATAAGATAAAAGAGAAATATACTATATCAAGTTGGTCAATGTAGTTCTATAGTCTAGAAAAAAAATTAAACTATTAAAATTGGATGATTTAGTTTAAAAATATAAGTAAACATACAAGCATTTAGATTGAGTTGTTAGACCTAGTTGAAACACACATCATATAAATGGTATCAATGTTGGCTAATATAATCTAAAATATAACATAGAATAGCAATAAATAATTAAAAATATATATAAATTTTATAAATACTAATGCTAACTAATCATTTGAAAAGAGGATCAGGAGGTTGTACTAAAGGTTATGTTTGACAATGTAGGATCCCAAATATACTAGCTTGTCTATTAGATAGTGACGACCTAATGTTTCAAAGTGTTAATTATGGAGGAAGTGACATTCTCATAGCCCATTAAATATAGTTTCAAGGGTAAGATATAAATTGACTAGATTGAGCTATTTGATCTATTTTAGAGAATAGGAATCGAAGTAGTCTAGAAATTGACTGGATCAATCTAGTTAGGTAAATAGGGTTAAAAAATAGTCTACTAAACTGAGTTGATTGATCTAGTTGGGTAGATAAGATAAAAGATAAATATACTATATCAAGTTGGTCAATGTAGTTCTATAGTCTAGAAAAAAAAATAAACTATTAAAATTGGATGATTTAGTTTAAAAATATAAGTAAACATACAAACATTTAGATTGAGTTGTTAGACCTAGTTGAAACACACATCATATAAATGGTATCAATGTTGGCTAATATAATCTAAAATACAACATAGAATAGCAATAAATAAGTAAAAAGATATATAAATTTTATAAATACTAATGCTAACTAATTATTTGAAAAGAGGATCAGGAGGTTGTACTAAAGGTTATGTTTGACAATGTAGGATCCCAAATATACTAGCTTGTCTATTAGATAGTGACGACCTAATGTTTCAAAGTGTTAATTATGGAGGGAGTGACATTCTCATAGCCCATTAAATCTAGTTTCAAGGGTAAGATATAAGTATCTTCTCCATGATAACCACTAACCAATGCACCACACAATCAAATGGATGGCTACATTACTAAGGCTCAATATAAAAGTAAATATTAGACATTTCTAAAATACCATGAGGTACGAGGAAATTAATACTATTGATGCTATGGATTGTACCCTTGATAGAAGGATGAGATTTTATCTTCCACGCAGCATAATGGAAACTCCTCTCTTGCCTGTGGGTCTGGCAAAACTAAGGGGAGAGTCTCTAGATAAGGTCTAGCTCCCTTTGATGCATCTCTAATTTATTCTAGTACATTTGATTTTATATATATATATATAGTATGAGAAAATTAATACTGTTGATGCTATGGATTGTACCCTTGATAGAAGGATGAGATTTTATCTTCCACGCAGCACAATGGAAACTCCTCTCTTGCCTGTGGGTCTGGCAAAATTGAGGGGAGAGTCTCTAGATAAGGTCTAGATCAATGGGGGGGATTGAAAAAGAGATAAATATATGAAACAGAACCTAAACTAAGAGGGTGATGCACCAAAAAATGCACCAAAAAAGTTCAATCTACTTAGCTTGAGCATACACTTTCCACCAAGAACAAGCTGATGTGCACTTCATTTGATATGAGAAATTCTCCTACATCAGTGAGCTAGGGGTCCTCTAGAGATACAGGGAGGAAGAACTACCATAGGTGTTCTAAGACACACTATGGCAGCCTATTCACATGTACCTATACTCTATTGTAGACACTTCTGGCTAACCTACAAAAGAAGAACTCACAATACACTAGACATGTTGGAATCATTCTATGAAAGCATAAGGGTAAATGACTTAACACAATACAAAGCCATAGACATATGCAAAAGTGCAAGCTCAAATGGAGGCAAAAATGCTTCTTGTTTATTTAAGGTAAATTTTGGTAGGGTTCTACCTTACAAGTTGAGAGAGATCTTTCTCAAATGAGAAGTTAAAATATATAGAGAGAGAGGAAGCAAAATGTGCCCCCTTGGAAAATACTTTGATGCCACTTTTTTTTAAAATTTGGCCCATGTGTGTTGAGAGCGTTGGGAAGAGGAAGCCGCTGAAAAAGGATGATGTGTCAGCTGTTAGTCTTGAATTTGGCATTCAAACATTAATGTGAAATCATGGGCCGTGCCTCTTTTTATGCAAACAAGACCACTCCTTCAAGACATTCATGCAATTTGTCTGCTTATCAATGCAAAGTGGAGAAAAATAGGTCACACCATTCATTGTTTGTACTCCTTGATGACCACTTGGTGGAGACTGTTCCAACTGAAAGAATAACTCACCTCCCCTTTGCCACCTAGGTTGTTTTGTCCATATTCATTTTATCTCTTCTTGGATTTGTCTTTTCCTAGAATTTGAGCTCTCAGGGCTATCTTATCATACTTTTTTGGCTCTTTGGGCTCTTTCATCAGTAGGTCACTGAGTTCATTCTTAACTTTTGTCTTTTCCCAGCTTTGTCTCTTCTTGGTTTTGTTTTTTCCTCTCTTGACTCTTTCTGGCAATTTGAGCCCTTGAGGATATCTTCTATTAATATTTGGCTCTTTGGGCTCCCTTCTCAATGATCTTTTCCTTTTGGCCTTAAGGCCTTTGAATTCTTTTAGGTTGGCGCTCAAGCATTTAAAGATCAATGGCTATTTCATTGGCCTAAATTTGACGTCTTTGGGGACATCATTTGACGTTTGGATTACAATGGCTAGTTCATGATGCCCAATTTGATGTATGTGGGCCCGTCACCCCTTTGAATTCCTTCAGCTTTCTTTTCTTCAACATTTCTCCTGAAGTGTTCCCTTAGAATTTCTCTCAAAGGATATCTCTCTCTTCTTTTCTTCTATTCGGGCCTTTGTCATTGAAACCTCCTGCAGGGAAGGTGTCTCTTCGAGGCTTGGGGAAGGTCCTCCTTTCAGTAGCCAAGAGTCCCCCATAAGGGCACCTACTCTTTGGGGTCTTTTGGGATCCTTTTGATAGTCACATCCTTTAGACAAAATGTTTGAATGAATTCCTTCAAACAAAAATGTCTGAAGGAAATCTTTCCTTCAATCCTTAGCATTTGCTTTCCTTCAGTCAAGCTTTTTCCATTGGGTGAATTCCTTCAGACCAAAAGTCTAAAGGAATTCCTTTAGAATTTTGTCTGAAATAATTCACTAATTCACTTTACTATGGGAACTTTTTTGAAAGCATTTCTTGTTTGTTTCCTTGCTTGTTTCTTTTAATTAGCTCTTTTCTTCAGGAAAATTCCTTCGAGAAAAAAGTTTGAAGGAATTATTTCAGAATTTTTGTCCAAAAGATTTGCATTGTGAATTCTTCCACAGAATTTTCCTTCTAAAAGACAGTTTTTGCTTTGTGAATTTCTTCAGACAAAATGTCTAAAGGAATTCCTTTGGGCATTTTGCCTGAAGAAAATCAACTTTTATCTTTGGTTATCTTCCTTTTGCCTTGTTCACTTCATGGATTTTCTTCAGACATTTTGTTCGAATAAATCCTTTGTTATTTCCTTATGAATTTCCTTCAGATAGAAAGTCTAAAATAATTCTTTGCCTTGGTCTTTATTCTTGAAGGAACTTGCCTTTTAGCCTTTTGACCAGCTACCCTCCGTAAGGGTAAATCAAGTCCAAAGTTACCCTTCAAATCTTTTACAATGGCCCATCTTGCTCATCATCTACCCTCCACAAGGGTTGTTTAACCTTCGAAGCTTTTAAAGAGACTCTTATTTGTCTAAGGCATTTGCTCAAAGAGAAAAGCTCCATACTAAACCAAACCATGCAGGGCCTTAGATTTTTCAATGTTCTATAAGAACATGGCTTATTGCAAAGAAAAGGAGATTTTGCAGAATGTGGGTGCATGACTACACTAAGGTTTAGAGTGGTAGGGAAGGAAGGAGACTAATTTTGGCCTGCAAGACCAAAATGGTCAACAAATTGGCAATTCCTAGGGAAAACATGCCTGCTATGCTTAGAAAATAGTAGCCTCAAAGTCCATTGGGCATGGAGTCAGAACGTAGCTTGAAAAGTAAGTAATAACCTTGAGATCCAAGAATCAATCATGAAGCTTTTTTACCCCAAACACAAAGGAAAACACACAAATCTAAAAAAAATACCTGTACAAACAGCACTTAGGGAAAATAGGGAAAGAAAACTAAAAGCAAACTACTATGTACAGCTAACCTAGTATATTTTCCTCCCTCTTGGATCAAAGGGAAAACTTCATAAGTCTCCTTTATGGCAAGAAAACTTATGATGCCAGACAAGTGGTTGGATAGAATGGAGATTTGGTGACTTGCTCTTATTGCATGTAACCTTGATTGGCTTGTATCTAAGTGAATCGGGGGCAAACATGCTTCCAACATATATGTATTCATCTTGTTCTTGGAATCTTACCTCCTGCTAGTTCTTCATGCTAGTGTGTTTCACCAAGAAATCCATGGTTACTAGCTTGTCACCATAAGCCCTTTGATATGCATCATGAATTGGCTTGTCCCCTTATGCTTCATTGAAGAGACTATCAAATTTATCTTCTGCTTGATCATGACTTTCTTGAAGAAGGGTGTATATTGTGATATCTAAAATGAGATCATAGACTGAGTGCTCATCCCACATAACATCACCTTCTTATTCAAGGCTCTCTTCTTCAAAGCTTTCCTCAAGATAGACAAGCCTCTCTTTTTCTTGCTCAAAGATTAGAGTCTCTAGCTATTCAAAGACATCCTCCTGATCCTCCTCCAACTTAGGTTCCATGACATGGTCATCCTCCTCATCAAAGCAACAAGGAAGTTCATCAAACAAGGGGGGGGAGAGCTCACTATGCTTACCTTTCTCTTTATATTGCTGTAACATCCACATGTATGCATGACTTATGTCTTCTCCATTGTTGATGATGTCTTCAAAGGGAGCATCCATGATGATTTCCTCCTCATTGTCATCCATGAGAGCTTCTTGATCAACTAAAAATTGGATCCTCTCTTCTTCACTTGCTTCCTGCAAAACAAGTTCCTCCTTGAGAAGGGATGAAGTAGAAGGTTGATGGTTAAACTCACATGGAAGAGGAGGTAGTCCTTGAGCTAAAATTGAATGATTGTCTTCCTTCCATGTGGTCTGATAGCTGTCTTGAAGGAGTGTAGATGGGGTGTGTTCAGATATAGGATCTTCTATTTGGTTTAAATCATCCATCACACCTTGGTTGAGGAACCTCATTCTGGACTCCAATTCTGTAATTGGCTTGGCTAAATTCTCTTGAAAGAGCCTTTCTTGGAGGTCACAAGCATCATCATGATGAGTAGGAGCAGCTTCATCTTCTTCAAGGTTTTGAGCAAAACCTTTCTCCTCCTCCTTTCTGCCCCATTATTCCATTGTTTGCTTCCAACTCATGACCTTGGCATTGGAACTTTTCCCTTGGGAAGAGGTATCAACTTTATCTTCTTTAAGGTCCTGATCTAGTTCATGATTTTCCCTCTTCTAACTTGGAATCTAGACATCATATTGAGAGACCTGAGGAGGTTGGGGAAGATTAGGAAGAGACTATTGATGTACAAGAAGAGTTTCTTGAAGAGAGGTGTGTTTGTTCATGGTATTCCCTTCCAAGGATGATTCACACTCTAAGGAATTGAGAAGGTTCATTTCCATGAAAGGTTGCTCTAATGCCCTTTGATGCTAGGAAGCTAGGTTCAAGGGATTAGGATCAAGAGTGATTCTTGCATTAGATGAGCTAGAGTGAGTAAGTGCTATCTGGTAGAAAGGATTTGGTGCATAAGAGGGAGCTTTCTTTAGAATAGGAGGGGGCACATAAGGCTGATTTCCTTGAATTTTTGAATTCTTCCATTTTGATACCTCCTTCTCCATGAATTGCAAGGCCTGAGCTTGCCTAAACAAACACTCCTCTTTGTACATAAGCTCCTACTAATATATATATTGCTCATCTAATCTGTCTATCTCTATCACCTGCTTCTCAAATTCTAGTGTTACTTCCCTTATTGTTGAAGGGCAAATAGGAGAGTTGTTTGAAGTGATTCCATGAACAACTTGAGCTTGATAAAAACCATATGAAGGAATACAAGGCCCATGATTTTGAGCAATGGGATTATACATACAAAAATAAGATTTTTTGATGGCACCTGGACTGCTTAACCAGCTAATTCAATTCATATTCACCATCGGTGTTGATGAAAAAAAACTTCCAAAGGTTAGTTGGTTGAAGAACACACCAAAATTATTCAACTCTTTAGACAAAATGTCCCACAATCACTTGATTAAAAGGTCATATGATGGATTAGTGGTTCATTCTTGCTATAACAGGACCATCACCAATCCTAGAACTTTTTTGAGTGTTAAAACATTAGCCCACCAGGTGTGCCAAAAACTATTGATGTTATGGATTGCATCCTTGACAGAAGGCGAAGCTTCTGTCTTCCATGCAGCACAATGGAAACTCCTCTCTTGCCTGTGGGTCTGGCAAAATTGAGGGGAGAGTCTCTAGATAAGGTCTAGCTCCCTTTGATGCATCTCTGATTTATTCCAGTACATTTTCTAATATATATATATATATATATATATATATATATATATATATATATATATAAAGGGGAGGATTTGAAAAGAGAGAAAGATACTGAAACAGAACCTAAACTAAGAGGGTGATGTACCAAAAAAAATTGATCTACTTAGCTTGAGCATACACTTTCCACCAAGAATAAGCTGATGTACACTTTATTTGATATGAGAAATTCTCCTGCATCAGTGAGCTAGGGGTCCTCTGGAGATATAGGGAGGAAGAACTACTAGAGGTGTTCTAAGACACACTATGGCAGCCTGTTCACATGCACCTATACTCTGTTGTAGACACTTCTAGCGAACCTACAAAAGAAGAACTCACAATACACTAGACATGTTGGAATCATTCTATGAAAGCATAAGGGAAAATGACTTAATACAAGACAACGCCATAGACATATGCAAAAGTGCAAGCTCAAATGAAGGCAAAAATTCTTCTTTTTTATTCAAGGTAAATTTTGGTAGGGCTCTACCTTACAAGCTAAGAGAGATCTTTCTCAAATGAGAAGTTATAATATCTATAAAGAGAGGAAGCAAAAGGCACCCCCTTGGAAAAGACTTTGATGCCACTTTTTTTTACAAGTTGGCCCATGTGTGTTGAGAGCATTAGGAAGAGGAAGCTGCTAAAAAAAAATGTTGTGTCAGTTGTCAATCTTAACTTTGGCATTCAAACATTAATTTTAAATCATGGACTGCATCTCTTTTTTTGCAAACAAGACTACTCCTTCAAGACATTCACATGGTTTTTCTGCTTATCAATGCAAAGTGGAGAAAAATAGGTCACACCATTCACTGTTTGTGCTCCTTGATGACCACTTGGTGGAGACTATTCCAACTACAGGAATAACTCGCCTTCCCTTTGCCATCTGGGTTATTTTGTCCATATTCATTTTGTCTCTTCCTGGCTTTGTTTTTTCCTAGAATTTGAGCTCTTGGGGCTATCTTATCATCCTTTGCTAGCTCCTTGGGCTCTTTAATCAGTAGGTCACTGAGTTCATTCTTAACTTTTGTCTTTTCTCAACTTTGCCTCTTCCTAGTTTTGTCTTTTCCTCTCTTGACTCTTTCCAGCAATCTGAGCCCTCAGGGCTATCTTCTATTAATCTTTGGATCTTTGGGATCCCTTCTCGGTGATCTCTTCCTTTTGGCCTTAAGGCCTTTGAATTCCTTCAGGTTGGTGCTCAAGCATTTGAAGATCAATGGCTATTTCATTGGCCTAAATTTGACATCTTTGAGAACATCATTTGACATCTGGATTCCAACAGCTAGTTCATGATGCCCATTTTGACGTCTATGGGCCCATCACCTCTTTGAATTCCTTTGGTTTTCTTTTCTTTAGCCTTTCTCCCAAAGTGTTCCCTCAGACTTTCTCACAAATGATATCTCTCTCTTCTTTTCTTTTGTCTGGGCCTTTGTCATTGAAACCTCTCAAAGGGAAGGTGTCCCTTCGAGGCTTAGGGAAGGTCCTCCTTTCAGCAGCTGAGAGTCCCCCGCAAGGGCACCTACCCTTCGGGGTCCTTTGGGCTCCTTTTGGTAGTCACATCCTTTGGATAAAATGTCTCAAGGAATTCCTTCAGACAAAAATGTCCAAAGGAAATCTTTCCTTCAATCCTTAGCGCTTGTTTTCCTTCAGTCAGGCTTTTTCTATCGAGTGAATTCCTTCAGACCAAAAGTCTGAAGGAATTCCTTTGGACTTTTATCTGAAATAATTCGCTCATTCACTTTGCCGCGGGAACTTTTTTGAAAGCATTTATTGTTTGTTTCCTTCCTTGTTTCTTTCGGTCGGCTCTTTTCTTTGAGAAAATTCCTTCGAGGAAAAAAGTCTAAAGGAATTCTTTCAGACTTTTTATCCAAAAGATTTGCCTTGTGAATTCTTCCATAGAATTTTCCTTCTGAAAGACAGTCTTTGCTTTATGAATTTCTTCAGACAAAATGTCTGAAGGAATTCCTTCAGGCATTTTGCCTAAAGAAAATCAACTTTTGTCTTTGGCTATCTTTCTTTTGCTTTGTTCACTTCATGGATTTTCTTCAAACATTTTGTTCAAAGAAATCCTTTGCTATTTCTTATGAATTTCCTTCAGATAGAAAGTCCAAAGGAATTCTTTGCCTTGGTCTTTCTTCTCAAAGAAACTCACCTTTCAGCATTTTGACCAGCTACCCTCCACAAGGGTAAATCAAGTCCAAATTTACCCTTCAAATCTTTTGCAATGGCCCATCTTGATCATCATCTATCCTCTGAAAGGGTTGTTTAACCTTCAGAGCTTTTAAAGAGACTCTTATTTGTCTAAGGCATTTGCTCAAAGTGAAAAGCTCCATACTGAACCAAACCCTGTAGGGCCTTAGATTTTTCAATGTTCTATAAGAACAGGGCTTATTGCAAAGAAAAGGATATTTTTTATAAGGTGGGTGCATGACTATACTGAGGTTCAGAGTGGTAGGGAAGGAAGTAGACTAATTTTGTCCTGCAGGACGAAAATGGTCAACAAATAAAATGTTTAGTTATGTATTATGGATATGAGTGTTGGTGTAATCCCCTCATTCCATAATATATATAATAGACAAGGACAATAAATAGAACATTGAGTATCCCTTCATTATAGTAGATAAGTAGTTTTAAAAATGTTGGTACATAGTTTCTAGAAAAAACCAAACAAGATGAAAATAAAGGTAAAAAATAATTTATTAAAAACCAAGTTGAATTTTTTTTTAATGAAAATAAACAAGCATCCAAATTTTATTTCAAAATTAAAAGTGATTGTAATTACTATGAAAATAGAGGTTAATCTCCTTTGCTTATGTTAGAATATGAAACATATAAAACAAGATCGAGTACATCAATCTAGTTGAGCAAGAAGTATAGGACAAGATCAAGTTGTTTGATATTATCTATTTGAAAATTAGACCTAAACAAATGAAATTGAGAAAGTTGTTTTAGTTTAGTGGTATAAAAAATACACATAAAATAAAATCAAACTGGTCAATCTAGTTTATTGTGTATGTACAATTTTACAAAACTGACAACTGAAGAAAGTAATAAGGAAAATAAAATGAACTAAAAAAATAGGAATTGTAAATTTCTTAAAAGAAATAAGAAGGAAGTGTTAATATGTTAACAATGAACTTGGAAGATAGACAAAGATTGACCATATCACATTAGTAGAATTGATAATTTTTTGTTGACTAAGTCATCCAAGCAAGATTTTTAAATTTTACAAAGGTAGAAAAATTGAAAACATAGTTAATAAACAAAATCAAGAAGGTTGATCTAGTTTGATAAGATATAAAATATGACTGTTAAACAAGATCAAGTAGATTGATTTAATTAACTATAAATAAAATTTAGAACGTAATAAAATGACCGGATAGACTAGTTTAATTTAATCAGCTAAAAAATAAAGTTACATATAATAAAATTAATTATATCATTTTTTAGATATAAATAAAATTTAAATGACTAGTTGAATAATGGGATTAACCGATTTGATCTATTTAGCCAGAACTAGAACATGTAAAGAGAAGATAAAACTAGGTCAACGAGTGTAGCCTAGTTGACTTTAAACATTGTACCTATAAATATATAAGTTAACTAGATCAACCAACTCAATCTAGTTAGATAAAAACCCTAGACCTGCATATAGAAAATAGACCAGACCAACTAGTTTGATCCATTTAGATGAGAAAGAGACCTATATTGATTAAATGAAACTTGATTGACCAACTTGATCTAGTTTATTATGACTAAAAACTTAAGAATGCAAGGGTTAGATTCATGTCAGGTTCACCATAATATATGCAAAAAATTAGGATGGATCTATAACTTGTCTTACTTAGTGAATTTAAATATCTTTGAGAAGGTAATATTACCAAAAACTCATTCCATGATTATTTATATTAGGACATGACCAATTCAGATCCGTTAAACCTATCCAAGGGATATCTTACTACACAACATCAAAGGAGAGGGTTCCAAACCCTCTAGGTAAATGATATGATGTAATAATCCTAGATAGGCCTATAATACATAAAATAAATCTAATAAAGTGTTCATTAAATCTTGCAGAATAAAGGGGGATATTTAACAACCAAAAAAACATATCAAGAAAATAAAACTCTACTCAAGTTAATGTAGATGTAAACTAAGAAAGGAGTAAAACATTAAACCTATTACTTTATGCAATATCTATCTAACAAATGAAAGAGTAAATTTTGGGAATACTTACCTTTAGATGAACATGTTATGCCTCAATCTCTCCCTTGGCCAATGGTGACTTACAAAAGGTTAATGTGGCTTTGTAAGTATCACACTATATTAATCAAATCTAGGTTAAAAGACTCCTACTTTTCATCTAAGACTTTCCCACTAGACAAACTTCTTTCCTTCCAAGGAAAAATCCTAAGAAATGATTCTAAGTTTAGAAATAGTAGAATTATGAGCTATAATAATGTAGAAATAAATGTTCCTCTTATTGGATTTAAGTTAAGGTGGTATTTATAGCCAAGGATTGACCGTAAACCCTCCTGGAAGTTTAGCTAACATGATTGACTAGCTCAATTTTGTTAGGTGGGAAAAGTAGTCATTAGGTCTTGGACTAGGTCAGTTGGGTTGACTTAGTTCTATAATGTGTGTTGAATCCTTAACAAGGTCAACCTAGCCAACATAGTAGGAAAATTAATATAAAAAAATATTTGATTAGTCATGGGATATTTTAGAAGGAGAATTACTTAGAGAAGTAGGTAAATGGGTTTTAATTGATTAAAGAATTGGATAAAAGTGACTTGTAGTGGTTTTAGGTAATGGTATAGGGGCCAACAATCTTATGAAGCAAGAAACCCCTTTCCTAATGCACCCTTTAAGGTGTGTACTTAGAGAAATTGAAACTCATGAGGTTCTTGCAAGAGAGAAATCATCGATAAATGATAAAATTTAAAACATTGTGTGTATACAAAGATAGTTACCCAATTAAAGTATATTACTAGATAAATCACACCACCATCCAACATTTTATTTAGATCCTTATTTATGGTGTCCTCTAACAAGGGGATAACTCAATGAGACCTCTATATAATAGGTTTAATTAGTATATCATGTCAAATTATGGAAATATCATAACCACTTAAATATTTATAAGACCTAGCAAAGATGTTAATGAATTATATAAATATCTTGACAAATAATACTTTTTCTTGGGTTGTACATTGGATGCCCAAATAAAATATTTATGATATTCTTCCATTCTAAAGTTAATTAGAATTGTTTTTCCTATAATTTTCCTTAAAGTTTATTAATTTTTAAAGGTTTTAGGATGGTTGCATGGAAATAACAGTGATTATAAGCTTAATAATCCAAAAGGTAATTTTTTATTATTAAGATACAAGTAATCTCCATGATTTAAAACATAATCATTATGATCCAAGTATTTACTCTATATAAAACTTGTTAGGATTTATTACTCACATGTGTTTTATAAAAATATATTTTTGAAATAACATTATTTTGAGTGTGAGTGAATTGTTAGAATAGCTCACATAGATAGAAATATTGAGAGAGATTTAGTGAGATAAAGAATAGGAGTGTGAGATAAATCATAAGGGTTTGTAGTTAGAATTTGATAAGCCATATTTCTTGTTGTTGGAATTACATTTCTTATAAATTATAATATATTATTTTTGACTCATGTGTTTGCCCAAGACATGTGCAAGATAAAGGTGAACATAAGACCAATTCATACATGTAGCATGCTCAATAGGGATATTAAGAGATAATTGTGTGTGCTAAATAATCCATCAAATATGTGCACCCCAATAGAGTCTAATAGTAAGGTAAGTGTTTTAGCAATAATATAGTTATAAATATGGCATAAGTGATAGTCTGACAACAAAAAACATGTTAGAGTTATCTTTAATTATGGAAAAAAATGATAGAGTATGATTTGAAGTTGAGTCTCATAGATACCTAGAGAGTGAAGATAATTGATGAGGTAGTTGACCTCAAATAGAACACTACATTAACTATTAATTAGTGGTATTTGAGCTACCAATTGATATGCAAGTTTATTTGAAATCTTATAAAAGGTAGAGACATAAGAAGAGAGAAAGGGGGTAGCAAGTGATAATGAAGTGTTGCATAATTCATAGAGAAAGTATATAGGTTATGATTTATTTTAGTGCCTTTGAGCATATTTTAATCCATGTAATATTAAGTTCATAATTAATAGAACGATGTTTTAATCCTTATTATGATTGTATAATGTTGTTATATGATTCCCCTCTTGGATGGATGATGTACATATATTGAATGATGTGTTTGTTTTATATACATATAAGTGTATACTTATTACCATGTATTTATAGGTAAATAAAGTAAATGATCTCAGTACCAATGTATGTGCCTAATGATGTGTGAGATTATACCTTCACTTCTAATAAATGTAAATTCCCCTGATCAACCTTGGTTACCTTATTATCACTTTTAATTAGTGTGAAGTATCCCCTTGCTGATATGTTGGTGTGAGAAGGTTCAATTTTTGTATCCTAAAGGGTTCACATGAGAAGACTGGTGCATGACTAATAAAACTAGATGACCAATATTTTAGATTCATTTTTGGGAGGTACCATGAAGTTTATAGGGTGATGAATCTCTTACATGACATGTAATTTACCTCACTTATATGGTTGAGGAAATCTAGGGTGCTACCCTCATTTTTTTAGGGTACCCTAGGTGTACATTGTGAAGGATTCACATGTGGGTAGTAGCAAATGATAAGGTTATCTTCTATAACATAGTTCATAATAGTGACATGCATGATAGTTGGCTTATAGCCATCATGGGGATGCAAAGAGAAACTATAATAATTAGATATCAAGGTGAAGTTATAGAGTCCCTTGTAAATTATCTAATGTGGTCATGTAATAATGAAGGGTTCCTTATGTAAGTAATCATAACCTCAACACTAATGAGAGAATAACCTTCAGCCTAGAAAGTAAAGTGTATAACTCTCTAAATACAAACACCATTGGGAATGGAGGGCTTGAGCCAATGAATGATATGCCATATTTATATATAATAAGAATGATAAGAGATCCAAAAGTTATTAAGATAGTCATATAAAGAGTGCACTAAGGATTCACACATAAAAGGCTTGCAGAGTAGTGTAGATTCATATTGAGCAGTTGCTTATGATAAATATTCATAGGTAGATGAATTACACAAATAAATCAAGACAAATATGGATTGGTTGTCTAGGGATGGACAACTAGTTTAGTGTGGGGTGATGTTGAACCCCAAAATTAGATAAGTCCCAAAATACTAATGTGAAAAAAACATGCAATGGGTGAAGGGATATTAGTGCAAATTTCTAAGTAGCACATGTAATATGAACCAATAACCTATTCGTAAGCTTAAAATAGACTACCATCATGACAGGTGTAAGTAATTAGAAACCATTTTAACATGTGTTGAACAAAAAAATGGAAGGATCAAAGCAATTTATAATGTGTTGACTTAGGAACTATAATAAAAGATGTGAGGGAAATAATGGAAGTGATAACTAATATAAAATCATGTCAAAAAATTATGAAGTGACAATAGAAAATGGTGAGGTAGATTGCCTTAGGACAAGATAGCATTTAAATGAAAAATGGTGGCAAACACATTAATTTCTTGTAGTTGTAATTGATCAATCCTACCAAAAATATCCCCTACAAGAGAATAAATAAGAAGGCATCTAAGGTTTATAAAGGTGGTGATTGAGCAGAAGGAGGAAGGGAAGGGTGATTATCATTAAGAAAATTAGTAAGATGTATAAACCCTTGATAAAACTACTATTATAATTTAATAGGGATAAAAATAGTTGTTAGTAGGAATACTATCATTTTTTAGTACTTAAGAGCACTTGGAGTGGAGATTGTAATAAATAGTAGTCATGTATGGGTAAGCCAAATATTTAATAAACAAAGTGTTGTTAAATCCATTATTAGTATTATTATTGTGCCATGATGAATGAGACTTTCAGTTTTAGTCTACCAACATGTTCCCAAGTTCTAAAGAAATGAATAAGATCATTTAATATGTGTAAACATTCTAGCCATTGTGCACATTGATGATCTAGATGAGCTCCATTATACATAATTAACACCTAACCTAACCTAGTCCACCTCTCTCTACACCTCAAGTGAGTACACAAAGTCTCCCCCTTATGTTATATGCTAGTGTAGAAGTTGATTTGATACATGTTTAGGAGCATAGGTGATCTAATGTGCTCAAAACTTATAGACTATACTACCAACATTTTATTTATGTTACCACGAGTGGTTAATTTTGTTTCTATATTAGTAGGAAGCAAAGGAGATAATGTTTTAAATTTAAATATCTAGGTCCCCACAGGTATGATAATCATGGAGGTTAGAAGATGAAATGGGCATGACTTATAAAAGGTAGGGGGGAAAAATAAAATTTTAGCATGATGAATCTAAATAGTGTGAGTTCAAGAGGCATGATAATGATGATGATCAATAAAGAGTGATGGAAAAAAAATCACCTTTAGTAGAGAGGATGGCATGAGGGATACTCTTACATAGAGGATGTGTGTTTTATTGATCTAGGAATGTGTGCCACTAAGCTAGATTGAACTCTAAAAATTGAAGATAAAGTACCCAAAGTAGAGGACAACTAAAAAGAGGTTACCAAAGGAATTCCTAATTCCCCTTCTACTTGAAATGTGTGCTCA
Organism: Torreya grandis; assembly: GCA_037957365.1. Lineage (NCBI taxonomy): Eukaryota > Viridiplantae > Streptophyta > Pinopsida > Cupressales > Taxaceae > Torreya > Torreya grandis. The sequence continues at coordinate 715,782 of JARHVA010002403.1, forward strand.
TATATGTGGTTATTTAGTAATAATGTTTTTTTATCCATGATGTAATAAGGCATTTTAATCCATTTATTTTTAGTATTTCTTGTTTTGTAGGATCAGAGTAGTATAGGGTATTTTTTTGGTACATTATTTGTGTGTTGTTAATTATAATAATACATGCACCTTGTAAGTCTAGTCAGGTGAGTCAAGCAATGGATTCATTTTAGAATCCTTATGTTAGTCTTGTAAGTTTGTAGGTGAGCATTGTAATGTGATTTTTGTAATCTCTATCTTAGTGAATGAAACTTACTAGTTTGGGAAACTTTAAGGTGGTAAACTTGTACCCTAGTGACCATGAAACAAAGGAAGATCAAGATATGTTCATATGACCAATATGAAGACCCCAAAAAGAAATGTGTTTCACTGAAGGACCAAGCATAGGATTTAGTATAGGGTAAGGAAGTGTACTAATAGAGTGAAATACCCAAAAATACATGATAGAATTTTGAGTCAAGAGAAGTGTAGATAATAGAAGTGCATAGGAAAAATAAAGGGGAATATAGCACACATGATGGCACTAAGACTAAGGAAGAGGTGTCATGTGCCCAGAGCCACTCAGACTAATTAGAAGGAGTAAGGCACTAGGTTGGAATAAATTAACATGTTTCATGAGGATGAGTAACCATATTAGTGTGGGTTAATATTGACCACATACATTCCTAAGGTTATCATGAGAAAAAGGCATAAAGGTGCACATAAGACTAGTTTATACACATAACACACCAAATTTGGATAGATCATGGCACACACCAACCAACCCATCATTCATGTATAACTTAATAGAGTCCACTAGTAAGGCAAGTGCATGTTTGACAAGATACTCATAAAGATAGTAGAAGTGACAGTCTAAAAATGATAGACATGTTAGAGTCAATGTTATTTATGGGAGGAAAATGATTTAGTATGACTGATGACTGAGTCTAATATACAACTAAAGTATGGTGGAAAATAACAAGGTAGTTGACCTCGAATAAAGAATTGCATTAACTACGAATTTATGGTAATTAAGCTACCAAGTGATACGTAAGGCTATTTGAAAGCCTATAAAATTCAAAGACTTGAGAAGATAAAAAGGGGGATGAAAAGTGATAATAAGGTGTTGTAGAATTCCTAGAGAAAGTAGATAGGTCTATAAAAACTAGATGACCAATAATTATGACTATAGAATGATACTAGACATCACCTCCCTTGGTTGGATGATGTACTTATATTGAATTATATGTTTTCTTTATTTTCATATAAGTGCATACTTATTACCATGTATTTCTATGGAAATAAATTAAATGCTCTAAGTACCATCATATGAGATAATGCCTTCACCGCCACTACACAAAACTACTCCTAACCTGCCCTGGTTCCCCTCTTTGTGTTTTGGGTGAGTACACAAGGTCCTATTATGTGATATTATAACACTAGAAGGTTTAATTTTGGTTTCCTAAATATTCATGTAAGAGGATTGGTGCATGAATAGAAAAACTAGATGACTAATAATTATATTTAATAAGGTAAGATGAAGACGTAATTTTATTATCTTAATTTTATTCAATCTTGAACCAAAACTTCATTTGGTATTAGAGAAGGTTTAGTAGTATGAATTTTTAAAACTGGTGAGGGGGAAAATTTATTTTACTATTTCCCCTATGTATGAAATTTATCATTTTGAGAATTCATAGTAGTTAGTTTAAGATCCTTTAGTGAAGGCACTTGTTGAAGAATTTTTGAGTGTTTATTAAGTTATTCAAAAAACTTATGAATAATTATTCATAGTGTTTTATCAATTATTTTTACCTATTACAGTAGACAAAAATAATTTGAAGAGGTAAAGACAAGCTATTATTGCATTCTACCTAGAAGCATAAAGAGTTCATTTTTTGTTTGCTTCTGAGAAAAGATGGAAATCATTAAGTGTTTAAGACTCTATCTAGGGATGGTTGTCTATATTATTACATATACTCTTGTTGGTTTAGTAATGGCATTGGATAATAATCTAAAAAAACAAGTTTCATTGGTTAAAATGGTTAATGTTATGTTTGAACATACTCTATGAAGAGAAAAGAAAGAAACTAATTCACAACGATGATTAGAAGAAGGATTTTAATGTTCAAGTGTTGATGGCACCAAATGATAGCTCTCAATATATAGAGGAGGTATTTCCTACATAGTGAAAAAATAATGTATCAATCCCAACAATCCTACTCTTCACACATTGCAATACAGACTCAAACTCTACTCTTCAAACCCAGAAGGATTATGGATCAATTTCTCCTAGGACATGACAATTCACTTGTAAAAAATGTTTTATGTCTTCGACCGAACCATAATATATGAAAAAGGAGTGAAAATAATTATCTTGTATAACACTTACTGTGGATCCATCAACCACTCAGTTGAATATAATAATACTTCCAATGAAGAGTCATATTAGAATTTAAAGGGCATATTCAATAACTTCTAATCATCGTATACATCAAATCCTTGCCACATATCAAAGCCTCAATAATTTTCTGTTTTATCTTTTTTATTATTTTAGGTTATAGTATAGTAATGGTTATTGTTTATTTAATTATATAAGTTTTGTATAATGATCAATGTTTGTAAGTTAGTATTTATCTTAAGTTTATTTTTGAGTCTTTATTATCATAATCTTTAGGTTTCATAGTTAAATCTTAAAGTGGGATCTAGGGTAATATTATTATCAAAAAATTTGACTGTTGTTTAGAATTTGTGTAAAAGCATTAATGTTATTATATTTTTAGTCTATCTATATTTTAGTGTTTATATTAGCTATTTCAATTAAGTTTTCAAAAAAATTATGTAAAAAGATTAAAAACTAGAAACAATCCTTACAACAAACACATTATCAGGGGAACCTGACATCCTTGCATCAAATGTGTTATTCTTGTTAAGGGTTTTGTTATCAAAAATAACATGCAAATGAGCTTCATGATCAAATATAATGAGTGAGAACCATAAAAATAGAAGATGAAGGCAACAAAGGCTAGAATTTGAAAATTGACCTCTCATCAACCATAATGATGAGGCTGCACTAGTTGTAGTGGCATAAGTTTTATTATTTTTATATTTGGATGTGTGGTGTGAAAAAATAAACCCCTATTATGGTGACATTTTAAAAAGATTCATATGTTAAGGAGCTAAATTTTTTAGGACAGGAAGAGACTTTGAAGTAAACTCAATATGGATTGGTACCTAAATAATTTTTGAGTTTTGGAAATCATGAGTTTGGGGATTAGGATAAGGAATCCAAAAACAATAAAATTCAAATCAAGATCTACACCTTTATGATGGATATGAGACAACTTAATGTAGTTTTACCTAGTCTAAAGATTTTTTTTAGAGAGAATCTTTTGAATAATATGTGATTATATTTTCCCATGTTCACACTAAGGGAGGAATGTTAGAAATTAGCAGTCACATGCATGTGAAAAAATATATTTTTGAAATAATGTTATTATGAGTGTGAGTGGCTTATTAAAAAAATAACATAAAAATATTAAGATAGATTTAGTGGGATAAAAAATAGTAGTGTGAGAGAACTGATTTGTAGTTATAATTTTATAAGTCATACTTCTTGTCTTTATGAGTTACATTACCTATCAATTTTAATGTATTATAATGAATAAGGTAAGATGAATAATTAAATTTATTGTGTTAATTTTTTTTAAACTCAAACAAAAACTTAATTTAGTATCATATCAAGTTTAGTAGTATGAAGTCTTGAAATTGGTGAGGGGACAAATTGATTGTATTATTTCCCTTGCATATGAAATTTATTATTTTGATAATTTATAGTAGTTAATCTAAGATATTTTAGTGTATGTGCTTGTTGAGGTAATTTTGAGTGTTTTTTAAGGTATTCAAAACCTTTTGAATTATTTTTCATTAGGTTTTATCAGTTATTAAATCGTATGCCAATAATCAACAAGTATTTAAAGAGACAAAGACAAGTTATTATTAATGTTGACTTAGGAACATAAAAAGTTCATTTTTTTTTTTGAGAAAATATGGAAATAATTTAGTGTTTGAGACTCTAATTGGGGATATTGTCTATCTTCTCACATATACTCTTGTCAATTCAGTAGTAGCACTACACAATAATCTCCAAAAGTAAGTTTTCAGGGCCAACTATAAAACTATTGATATATTCATCACAATTGAAAATATGCCAATTATTTTCTAAATCTAGAATCTTAGGGATAAAATTTTTTTTAAATATATATGATTAATAGAAGGTTTTATGTCACTTAAGGTTGTATTGGAAGCATAGACAATGAGTTTATCAGCACGAATATTAAATTACCTAAGGATATGTGAGAGATTAAATGCTTTGAAATTTTATATAAATGATTAAAAAAAATTAGTGTATTTATGCAAACATGATTGATTAGTATTATAAAAATTTATAACTTGTCTTATGACTAATTTAAAATCACCAAAAAAATCTAAGTGTTTAATGCTCATTTTAATGGCTTTTTCAAGACCAAAACATACAACTTCAAACTCAGCTATATTTTTGGTATTTTCAAAATATAATTCATATGCATACCTTAAAAAAAATTCTACAAGAGAGATAAGAATAATACCAACACTATTTCCATAAGAACATGCACCATTGAAAAACAAAGACCAAATTGTTTCTTTAGAAATTGTTCTTGCATATTGTTGATGTAGTTCAAACAAAATTAGGATCCCATATGTTCCAATTCTTGTTTTAGCAAAAGTGATGTTTTTCATAATGGGTTCAATGGGAATACCATCCCAATTTAATATATGCATGAATGTTATTTAATCACCAATAGGGACCCAAGTAGTATATTTTCCAACATGGTCACATGTGGATTTAGACCAATCCCTTCCTAAAATCATAGCATAATTGAAAAGAATATTGAAAACTTGCACATTAATAATACATTTGATTCTTTAATATTGTGTTATTTTAATAACTATGTCACAAAAATTACAAAAAAAAAATTATGTATGATGAGAATCAAAACTACTAATTTAATGATTGAATCTCATTCATAATGGATGCCAATTAATAAACAATGAACTTGGGCATAATTTTTTATATGCTCCTATTTTAAGAATACAATTGTGAATAATTTTATCAATGATTTTCACAGACATGTAAAAAGGGTGAATATATTTATAATTTAGATCATTTTATTGATCAAATGCATATTTAGCTTTTCATCATCTATATCTTCTTGTAAACCTACAATGTTCTTAAGATCCAAATTTTTAACATCTTCATTTATCTTTTCAATTTGGCAAGGAAGCCTAATAACTTGAAGTAAATAAAAACTAGCTTTAGTGTTAACTATATCATTAGTGATGTTATAATTTCTATCATTAGCATTAATTTGAGGGTAATTTTTGGGACTATAGGTTGTTTAGTATCATTTATTATTATATCCAATTTAAGGTTACCATCTAGGTTATATACAACAGTATCATTTCACATTGCATCTTTATATTTATCTTGTGGTAAAGGTTTGTAAAATTAAAGTTGATTATTATTAACTTTCACCATACTTGAATTATATTTAAGAACATAACTATAATCTTTTTTCCTTATTTTGACAAATAAACATTTTATGTCTTGATTTCACTCAAAGGCTAGTAATGACAGCACATGTTTGTATTATCTACCAAGTCAATAGAAATATTATCTTTTCCTTTAATAAAATTTTTAAATTTTTAATAGCAATGCATGTTTCCATATCATGATCTATTTCACATACATAAAAATAATAAATTTTAGTTTCATACTTATTCTTATGAATATTTGAAGTTTTATTAAAAGTAACATGTTGATCATTTAATTATTTTTTAACTGCTACCAAATCATTCACAAGATTATCTATGGCCTTCAAAAATATTGTATTATAATAATTTAGACTAGTAGAAACTCTATCTTTAAATTCAATGTGTTTAAGATTATTTTCATATTCAATCTATAAATTAATATTAGCATCATATTATGTGATATATTTATACTCCAATGTCATTTTATACTTCATAGGTAATGTACTTCAATAATAATACCTTCTTAATTTCTTAGAGAATTTTATATCAGATATATTTTTTTTATCTAGTTCTAGAAAATTTATTTATGAAACTATAACTAATTTCACCAAGGTCAATAGAGATATTTTCAAACTCATTGATTAATTCTAAACCTGCTTTAATTTCTCCAAAATTAAATTCAAGACAATATTTGATACTTTTCCATTCACTAATAAATTTAGAAAGTAAACTAATAAATGATTGATAACATTTACCTTCTAAAGTTTGATAAAATAGCCGTAGATAAACTTTTTCATTAATAATGTAAAGATTTTTACAAATCAATTTGAAATCATCAAGATGATCTTCCTAAGATACTCTTAAATTACCTATTTTTTTTTAAAGTTTACTACTTTTAATGAAGGGATTTTTTTAGGAAGATTTTTAATATCAATTAGATTACCACACAACCAATGATTGACATGTTACTCATTTTTGACATCATAATTTGCTTCACCATGATCTAGTTCATTATGTACCTTATTTTATTACAAACCATGTATGATGTATCTCTAGTTCTATTTTTATCCTGATCAAACCATTTTAAATAAATTTAACAATCTTTATGGGTTTTATCAAAAAACATCTGACATGAAGTTGAGGATTTGTAGCTATAATTTGATCTCTTTCATGTCTCAGACATTGGTTCATTTGAGAATATGGTCTTGAGTCTAAAGTAAAGTATAGTGTAATATTTAATCTCAAAAGATTCTTCTTCCTCTGAATGAATAAAAATAAATATATGGTGCAAGTTTTCTAGGTAATTATACTAGTTAAAACTGGTTAAATCAGAAGCAATATCATCTTTTTCATTAGCAATGTCAATACCAAGCTGGATATTAGGATGATTTATAGTAATGGTCATAGGAAAGATGAAAATATAATATCAATTAAAATGCTCCCTAATGTATTCACTAAATTTGTTGAGGATAAAAATGTATTAACTTATCTACCCATTAACCTATCATGAAAGTCAATTTGGAATTGTACCAGTCTAATCATATGGACCTAATAATGAATATCAATTGAAAAGGTCCAAAAAGTTACTTTAAAAGGTTATGCGTGTGAGGTTTCAAGAACATCTAAAAATTTACCAAATTTTAGGGAATCAATACTTTTTCAAGATATTAAGATAAATTATCAAAAATTTCAAGAAACAATAGAATTTATATTAAATTATCACAATCAAATAGTTAAATGGATCACTATAAATTTATCGTAATTATCAATTTTTCAAATTTAATTCATTAGATATTGGATTTTAGAGTTTATCTTTTATTATCAATCCTATCTAATAGAGTAAATCTTGTTGAAAATATAATCTCTTAAGGACTAAATGTTATACATAAATGAATCACATTTCTCCTTTTGAAAAAAATTATGATCACTTTCCTTATTCAGAAAAAAACTTTCATAAATGATTCACAAGAAATCCAAAAAAGTAGACAATGAACCAAAAACAAGAAAGAAAGAATGAAAAAATAAGAAACTAAGGAAACAAAAAGACTAAACTAAAGTGATATAAAGAAAACTAATTAAATATTATAAATTAGTAAAAATTAGAAATCATTGAATTAGAATTACTAGTTATTAAACCTATTAAATTTAAAGTCACAATTAAAACTAAGAAAATAAACTAAACAAAAAGACTGAAATGTACATAAAGATAGAAACTTTACTAGATTAATGCAAATAAAATCGATAAAGAAACTAGGGACTTAATAAAAAGATAATGAAGTAAAACATATTAATCTAATTAATAGGAAAATAAATAGTGAATAAAATTAATGTAGAATAAAATAAAATAAATAGATAAGAATAAGAGAATATTTCAAAATAAAGAGAAGTAAAATAACTAAAAACATAAAAAACAAACTCGTATTTTAAAATAAATTGATTTTATTGATAAATAATGAACTTCATAACTAATTTATATAACTTCTAAGAATATAAAGTGATAAACAATGAAACTCAAGAAATTGTCACATAACATGCAAAATATTCTTCACTATTTAGAAAAAATACAAATGCAATCCACACATATGACTATATTTTTGGCAGTCATCAAAAGGTTAAGAATATCAATCATATTCAAAGATTCAATTTATAAATCAAATAAATAACCTAGATATACCTGACTGTACCAATCATTAAACATCAGCATCTAAGAATATGTTGTTTGGTCTTTCTATAAATAACACTTGATCTAGAGATTTATCTCAGAAGAGATAATTTAGTATGAAAGTTGAACTAAAATTCTCTTTTAATTGTGTATGTTTCTCCATTTGAATGATGTCTTTCAAATATTTTTAAAGCCTTCATTTGAAAGTTAGTTATTCTTTAAATTTATAACTAACCTTTAGTTAACTTACTTTATTAAAGTTAAATATAAATTTTAAATAATATATTCATAAATTGAACTTTATTAAGACGTAAAACATAATAATTAAATAAGATGAAATAATTCTCTAATAGGTAGGGCCCACTTATAACAACTCAATTAATCATAATTATAGATCATTATGCAAGTCAAATAATCATAAGTGACTATTCTAAATTAATTAGTCTTCAAACATCTAATATTATCAATTTATATATTCAATAAATGATAAAACAATAATTTCAACACTTATCATTCATTACTATAATACGCAAAAATATTGATTAATTTACTAATACTGAAAGTCATATTAAAATCACATATTTTTTATAAGTAATTCAACCACTTAATACAAATATATCATCAAAATATAATCAAATGAAATAACAACCATAAACCACATGAATTCAATTGCAATAACTAGCCACTATCAAATCAAAATATCAATGAAAAATAACACAATATGCTGCAAATAGTTTGACAAAAATTAAAAATAAACCACAATTTGAAAATTCAAATATCATCAATAAATAACAAACATTATACTACTCATCATTTTAAACTAAATATATCAAATTTTACACATTCTCAGTTTAATACTCATTATACTCAAGATGTGTCATAGGCAACTCCACTCTAGTAATGTCTCTAGATTCATCATCCACCTCTAATTTGATATTCTTGAGAAAATATGTTACCAAAATCAAGGGTAAAGGGATACTAGTGTGTTTATGATTGGAATAAGTTAATTTTAGAAATTGAAATAAGGACTTGAGTAGTGTTGTAATGTGGTATCTCAACATTTTTTGGCATATAGTCAACTTGTACAAGAATCTCATTGTATGCAGTAAAAATTTGGTAAGAGGTGGTTGTTATAGTACATCTAATTGGATGAGACCTCAATTCACTCTATGGGAACCCCCTACCACAAAGAGTAAAAATATATGTAGAAAACATGTTCAAAACATATCAAAAATTAAGGTCATGAGCATTAAAGTGCAAGGAAACATGAGTGTCATGATATGTAAACACACTAGTAGTCTTTTTAGACCAAAAATATCTACCTTGGTAATTAACTCAAGCATGTAACTCATTATCTTGTTGCTAGATACCTCTACCTCATTCATTATTTATTTTCAAACTATCAAATTCATGACTCAAACCATACACCTTGTCTAGTGTTAGGTTGTGGAGCTAAAAGCTTCAACTGGTGCAAACAGGGAGGAGGTTGCTGAGTTTCAGGGAGACCAGCATCGGCAAGATGCAGTGCACAGGGAAATAGATGACGACAGGGTGGACAGGAAGGCAACTGACATTGGCAAGATGTCAGCCGACGACGGTCACCTCTAGGCAGACAGGGACCGACGTCGGTCACCTGTGGCAGTTTCAGAACTGCTTGTTCCATGAATAGTTAGTTCGTTGAACCGAGTGTTTGCATGCAAAGGCTATTTTTGGTCTTGAGTTGCATGTCTAATTATTGTAATTAGGTTAGTCTAATTATTATATGCATGATATCTATATATGGACTCATAGGCTGTAGTGTAAACTTGTAGCTAGTGAGTAAGAGAGCAATAAGCTCCTTCAGGGAGAAGAGAGCAATGGTGCATTCCTCCTAGTGCCACAGTACCAAGGTGGATACTAGATTGGAGAATCAGAAGGGTTGTTAATGTGTGTATGATCTTGGTCACCATGTGGGCATGACCTTGTATAGGAGATCTATAATGGTGAGTAAGGTCTAGTGATTTACAGGTAACAGCAGAGAGCAGGAGATCTACTTGGAGTACGGTTGTGTACTTGGTGAACTGGCAACGTGTTACTGACTGGTTGGAGAGGTGAACATCAATTCTATATTAGAGTTGATTGTTGTGACCAAGAGAGAGAGGGAAGAAGGTCTTGAGGTGTGGCAAACCTTTGAGGTGGAAGAAGAAGTGGCATCTTCTTTATTGTATATTCTTCTGAGTGATTATTAATACAATTGTGTATTATCTCTCAATTCTTGTGTTATTTCATATTTCTAGTTACTTATTGATTCTGGTTAAATTCCGTGTTTAGTTGCTAATACGAGAAGTAATCATATGTGCTCTAACTGGTAGAGCAAGATCTTGACACAGTGGGATCAGAGCATGTTTATTATTTTCTCTGGTTTCCCTGACAAGTGGTATCAGAGCCTTGGTTGTAGGTTCAAGAGCTGATACCAACAAGTGGTATCAGAGCTTTTGGTTGGGTTGACTAATAGGTGGTTTCAGATCTGGTAGTGTTCTTGATTACAGGTCACTCATAGGGGTTTCAGATTGAGTGGGAGTATAGCAATGGCAGAAGAAAGTAAGCTATGAATGGAGAAATTGAATAGCACGAATGGTCTGATTGATGGAAAGGAGCAAGTAAAAAGAGATTGTTGGTTGGTAGAAGATTAGCTTGTGGAACCATATGTTGTAGGTAATATTGCATAGGATGTTTTGGATAAAGTGGAATCTTTGTTTACAGATTCTTGTGCCTCTTTCCATGCAGCCCGAAATAGAGCATCTTTTCATGGGTATGTTTTTGGAGACTTTGGAGAGATTTATTTAGGGGTTGGAGAGCCTTGTCAGATGATTGATGAAGGGGAAGTGAAGCTGAAATTGCAGAAAGATGACACACAGTGGTTGAAGGAAGTCATGTAGGTACCAGTCTTGGAGATAAGTCTAACTTCTTCAAGAAATTTGGGTGATGAGAGATGCACTATAACTCTCACAGTGGATATACTTGAATTAGATGGTGGTAAGAAAGTGGGTATCCTTTATCTATCTACTTATATTGTTGATTCATATTTTGTTGCAGAGATGTGGCTTCATAGGCTTAGTCACATATGTAGAAGGAGAATACAGGTTTTGAAGTAGAAGTCAGATGTCTTTGACAAGCTAAAGAACTGGAAAGCCTTGGTGTTCATGGAGGAGATGACGGACAGAGATCAAGTGAGGAAATTGAATTATTCTGAGCAGAGCAAGGTTGATTTGATTAAGATTTTGATCCATGGAGAGCTCACAGATAAAAGGTTATCACTCATAGATGAACACAGGTACCGGCGTCGGTCAGACAGTAATCGACGTCGACAACAAGAAGATCGACATCGATCATAAAGGAACCAACGTTGGCAGGAGGGATGCCAGTGTTAGCCAGAGAAATGACGTCGGCAGTCAAGGTCAGTACAGGGAGCTGACATCAGTTAGGAATAGACTGGGAGATGGCTGAGATCGATCACTGGTACAGATAGTGGGTGGACAGCAAGTCTCAAATGCTCATGTCGAGGTCAGAAAAAGGGAGTGTGAACCTCATATTCATTGTTCACCTTCTTTATATTGCCTTTTTGATAGTCAAAAACCAGGAAGATGGAAGAGGCAATGCAGGTAGAGTCTAGATACAGTGGGAGCTTGGCATGGATGAGGAGTGTGAGTCCTTAGAGAAGAACCAAACAGGTATTTGTTGGTAAAGTTGTCAGCTAGAAGTAAGCATTGAGAGACAAAATGGATTCCTGAGTTAAAGAAGAGAGTGGATGGATACGTGAGACAGAAGGCCAAGGCATATGGTCTTGAGGAAGCTGCAGGACAGTGCTACAGGTTTGACAGGTGGATGACTAACCATGGCTTCAGTCAATGTCAGTGTAACTATTGTGATTTTGTCTTACCAGATGGATGATGAGTCGGGACATTATCCAGTTACTGTATGTGGGTAATTTGCTAGCAGGTTTTGTACATACAGGGATTTGTTGAGCTAAGGGTAAGGTTAGTTTAGAGGTGTGTCAAGAAGAATTTGGAGCAGTGAAATTCTTTGGCATAAGAGACATGGAGATTTTATCTCCAGTGGGAGCTGATGTGAAGACGGTGTTGGCAGGGTTCATGATGAAGGATGCAGAATCAGAAAGCACACCAAGGGCTGGACAGTTCAAGCTTAGCTTGAAACAGGGTTTGAAATCACATGAGGTCTAGTGTAGACCTAAGTTTTCCCAAGCAGTGGGAGTTGTTAGAAATTATGGAGCCAATTCGAGGAAGAGGTACTGAAGGGCAGTTCAGTGGATTCTTATAGGGATTAGTGGCAGGTCGACATGCTATGCAGGGTCAAGTTATTTTCTACATAGGTTTGTAGATGCAGATTCGGCAGGTTACTTGGATGACAAAGGCATAAAGGTTAGAGCATCACAGGGTGTGGTGGTTAGTCTTCAGGATTGATCTTAAAGAGGGATAAAAGCGAAGGTATAATTAGATAGAGTAAAGGTACATGTACAGTTGCAGCTGTTTATCTCCAAGTGGGAAATTGTTAGGTTGTGGAGCTAAAAGCTTCAACTGGTGCAAATAGGGAGGAGGTTGCTGAGTTCGAGGGAGACAGGCATTGGTAGGATGCAGTGCATAGGGAAACTGATGACGGCAGGGTGGACAGGAAGGCAACTAACATCGGCAAGATGTCGGCCGATGATAGTCACCTCCAGGCAGACAGGGACTGACGTCAGTCGCCTGTGGCAGTTCCAGAATTGCTTGTTCCATAAATAGTTAGTTTGTTGAACTGAGTGTTTACATGCAAAGGCTATTTTTGGTCTTGAGTTGCGTGTCTAATTATTGTAATTAGGTTAGTCTAATTATTGTATGCATGAGATCTATATATGGACTCATAGGCTGTAGTGTAAACTTGTAGCTAGTGAGTAAGAGAGCAATAAGCTCCTTCAGGGAGAAGAGAGCAATGGTGCGTTCCTCCTAGTGCCACAGTACCAAGGTGGGTATTGGATTGGAGAACCAGAAGGGTTCTTCGTGTGTGTATGATCTTGGTCAGCATGTGGGCATGACCTTGTATAGGAGATCTACAATGGTGAGTAAGGTCTAGTGATTTGCAAGTAGCAGCAGAGAGCAAGAGATCTACTTGGAGTACGGTTGTGTACTTGGTGAACTGGCAGCGTGTTACTGACTGGTTGGAGAGGTGAACATCAATTCTATATTAGAGTTGATTGTTGTGACCAAGAGAGAGAGGGAAGAAGGTCTTGAGGTGTGGCGAACCTTTGAGGTGGAAGAAGAAGTGGCATCTTCTTTATTGTATATTCTTCTGAGTGATTATTAATACAATTGTGTATTGTCTCTCAATTCCTGTGTTGTTTCATATTTCTAGTTACTTATTGATTCTGGTTAAATTCCGTGTTTAGTTGCTAATACGAGAAGTAATCATATGTGCTCTAACTGGTAGAGCAAGATCCTGACACAGTGGGATCAGAGCATGTTTATTGTTTTCTCTGGTTTCCCTGACAAGTGGTATCAGAGCCTTGGTTGTAGGTTCAAGAGCTGATACCAACAAGTGGTATCAGAGCTTTTGGTTGGGTTGACTAACAAGTGGTTTTAGATTTGGTAGTGTTCTTGATTACAAGTCACTCATAGGGGTTTCAGATTGAGTGGGAGTATAGCAATGGCAAAAGAAAGTAAGCTACGAATGGAGAAATTGAATACCACAAATGGTCTGATTGATGGAAAGAAGGAGCAGGTAAAAAGAGATTGTTGGTCGGTAGAAGATCAGCTTGTGGAAGCATATGTTGCAGGTAATATTGCACAGGATGTTCTAGATAAAGTGGAATCTTTGTTTACAGATTATTTTGCCTCTTTCCATGCAGCCCGAAATAGAGCATCTTTTCATGGGTATGTTTTTGGAGACTTTGGAGAGATTTATTTAGGGGTTGGAGAGCCTTGTCAGATGATTGACGAAGGGGAAGTGAAGCTGAAATTGTAGACAGATGACACACATTGGTTGAAAGAAGTCATGCAGGTACCAGTCTTAGAGATAAGTCTAACTTCTTCAAGAAATTTGGGTGATGAGAGATGCACTGTAACTCTCACAGTGGATATACTTGAATTAGATGGTGGTAAGAAAGTAGGTATCCTTTATCTATCTACTTATATTGTTGATTCACCTTTTGTTGCAGAGATGTGGCTTCATAGGCTTAGTCACATCTGTAGAAGGAGAATGCAGGTTTTGAAGTAGAAGTCAGATGTCTTTGACAAGCTAAAGAACTAGAAAGCCTTGGTGTTCATGGAGGAGATGATGGATAGAGATCAGGTGAGGAAACTGAATTATTCTGAGAAGAGTAGGGTTGATTTGATTAGGATTTTGATCCATGGAGAGCTTGTTGATAAAAGGTTATCACTCACAGATGAACACAGGTACCGGCATCGATCAGACAGTAACCGACGTCGGCAACAAGAAGACCAACGTCGGTCATAAAGGAACCGATGTCGACAGGAGGGACACCGGCGTTGGCCAGAGAAATGACGTCAACAGTCAGGGTCAGTACAGGGAGTCGACATCGATTGGGAACAGACTGGGAGATGGCTGAGATCGATCACTGGTATGGATAGTGGGCAGACAGCAAGTCTTAAATGCTCATGTCGAGGTCAGAAAGGGTAAGTGAACCTCATAGTCATTGTTCACCTTCTTTATATTGCCTTTTTGATAGTCAAAAACTAGGAAGATGGAAGAGGCAATGTAGGTAGAGTCTAGATACAGTGGGACCTTGGCATGGATGAGGAGTGTGAGTCCTTGGAGAAGAACCAAATAGGTATTTGTTGGTAAAGTTGTCAGCTAGAAGTAAGCACTGAGAGACGAAATGGATTCCTGAGTTAAAGAAGAGAGTGGATGGATACATGAGACAGAAGGCTAAGGCATATGGTCTTGAGGAAGCTACAGGACAGTGGTATAGGTTTGACAGGTGGATGACTAAGCATGGCTTCAGTCAATGTCAGTGTAACTATTGTGGTTTTGTCTTACCAGGTGGATGATGAGTCGCGACATTATCCAGTTACTGTATGTGGGTAATTTGCTAGCAGGTTTTGTACATACAGGGATTTGTTGAGCTAAGGGTAAGGTTAGTTTAGAGGTGTGTCAAGAAGAATTTGGAGCAGTGAAATTCTTTGGCATAAGAGACATGGAGATTTTATCTCCAGTGGGAGCTGATGTGAAGACGGTGTTGGCGGGGTTCATGATGTAGGATGCAGAATTAGAAAGCACACCAAGGGCTGGACAGTTCAAGCTTAGCTTGAAATAGGGTTAGAAATCACATGAGGTCTAGTGTAGACCTAAGTTTTCCCAAGTAGTGGGAGTTGTCAGAAAGTATGGAGCCAATTTGAGGAAGAGGTACTGAAGGGCAGTTCAATGGATTCTTATAGGGATCAGTGGCAGGTCGACATGTTATGCAGGGTCAAGTTATTTACTACATAGGTTTGTAGATGTGGATTTGGCAGGTTACTTAGATGACAAAGGCATAAAGGTTAGAGTATCACAGGGTGTGGTGGTTAGTCTTCAAGATTGATCTTGAAGAGGGATACAAGCCAGGGTATAATTAAATAGAGTACAAGTACATGTACAGTTGTAGCTGTTTATCTCCAAGTGGGAGATTGTTAGGTTGTGGAGCTAAAAGCTTCAACTGGTGCAAACAAGGAGGAGGTTGCTGAGTTTCAGGGAGACCGATGTTAGCAGGATGCAGTGCACAGGGAAACCAACGATGGCAGGGTGGACAGGGAGGCAACCAACATCAGCAAGATGTCGGCTGACGACGGTCACCTCCAGGCAGACAGGGACCGACGTCAGTCACCTGTGGCAGTTCCAGAACTACTTATTCCATAGACAGTTAGTTTGTTAAACTGAGTGTTTGCATGCAAAGGCTATTTTTGGTCTTGAGTTGCGTGTCTAATTATTGTAATTAGGTTAGTCTAATTATTGTATGCATGAGATCTATATATGGACTCATAGGTTGTAGTGTAAACTTGTAGCTAGTGAGTAAGAGAGCAATAAGCTCCTTCAAGGAGAAGAGAGCAATGGTGTGTTCCTCCTAGTGCCACAGTACCAAGGTGGGTATTGGATTGGAGAATCAGAAGGGTTCTTTGTGTGTGTATGATCTTGGTCAGCATGTGGGCATGACCTTGTATAAGAGATCTACAATGGTGAGTAAGGTCTAGTGATTTTCAGGTAGTAGCAGAGAGTAGGAGATCTACTTGGAGTATGGTTGTGTACTTGGTGAACTGGCAGCGTGTTACTGACTGGTTGGAGAGGTGAACATCAATTCTGTATTAGAGTTGATTGTTGTGACCAAGAGAGAGAGGGAAGAAGGTCTTGAGGTGTGGCGAACCTTTGAGGTGGAAGAAGTGGCATCTTCTTTATTGTATATTCTTCTGAGTGATTATTAATACAATTGTGTATTGTCTCTCAATTCTTGTGTTGTTTCATATTTCTAGTTACTTATTGATTCTGGTTAAATTCCGTGTTTAGTTGCTAATACAAGAAGTAATCATATGTGCTCTAACTGGTAGAGCAAGATCTTGACACAGTGGGATCAGAGCATGTTTATTATTTTCTCTAGTTTCCCTGACAAAAAGGAAAAATGCATAAGACAAGATAATTTTACTTCATTATAGTAGAGTCATAACCATTATGAAATAATTCATATAATACAATACATTTGAATGATCCAAAACTGTCATAATCATCTCCTTGTGCACCCTGACATGACTACTTAGATGATCAATTTAGCATGTGTATGGTTGATTGTTACACTCCTTTACATAGATAGACTGCATTATTGTTCCAATGTTGTGATATCAAGCTTCATGTTGATATAGAGCATGTATCTAGTGGATGTTATTATACTTCCTGGTTTTAGCTAGATTGCATTATCAGATCCTAATGCTATGATATATAACTTCAAGTTGATGCACTTATCATGGTTATAATTTTTCATGTGATGATGTATGATTTATTTGATGTATGTGATACTTGATTATAGTTCATTACTATTTTATCATTTTTATCAATTATTGGACTAGATATTATTGATGGATCCACTTGGTGGTTTTAGGTACTAATTATGGGCTAGGTTGGATGTTGGCATCAAATCTTGGGGGCAGTGGAGTAGTTCTAAGTAGTCAGATGAGTTTCAAAATGTAAAATATATTAAAACATAGACTTTAAGCCTCTATTCCACCATGTTTATTTGTCTGTGATTAAGTCATTTTCTAGTGTTGTGTGGGAATTGGTCTTGTTGCTCCTATGCATATGACAATTTTATCTTTCATTATTATTGAGTTGTTACATGGTGGTAGTTTGTATTATGTTTGGGCATTTTGTAATAATTTTTCTCATTAATTGTGTAAGTGTTTTATCTTACCTGATTGGTCTTTGGTGCTTTCTACTTTTGTTTATTCCTTTTTATAGCACAATACTCCCCATTATTTTGAGCGTAAGTGATTTCTAGATTTTTGGGCCATGATGATGTGGATACTCATATGGGATGTTGTCTCAATTTAATCCAAGAATATGAGTGGACATTTTGAGCAATGATACTCATTATTTTGATATCCACCACAATGAGTTCTTCAGATATTATGTAGATATCTTTCGATACACACACACACACACACACACACACACATACATTCCTATTTATATTTTCTATATATATATATATATATATATATATATATATATATATATATATATATAGTGTTGTATATATTTCTATTTAGAAATATAATCATGAAAACCAGTTAATAAATGTAAATACAATATGAATATATTGATATGAAAACATATAATGAATATATGTAAATATGATCATATTATATATATATATATATGTATGTATGTATGTATGTATGTATGTATGTATGTATGTATGTATGTATGTATGTATGTATATATGTATGTATGTATGTATTTATATTATACATATTTATAATTATCTAATTATATATAGATACAATTTTATACATATATATATATATATATTGAAGGGGGACGTATTTATGATTTGGAGTCATTAATTATTAGGAGTTGGCATAGGGAGAAAGGAGGTGGTGAAGAGGGATAGGAGAGGAAGAAGAGTAGGTGAGATGTGGGGATGTGAAGTGTAGGAGAAGTAAAGAGGAAAAGTGTTAGGCAGAGGGAGGCGTAAGGTTTGGGCAAAGAAGGAAATGGTGGAGGAGGTTTATGAAGTATGTAACAACATGGAGTGGGTAAAAATGTGTATGGGGTAGAGTGAAGAAATAATAAATAAGAAAGAAGAGTAAGGAAGAAATATGAAGGAAAAAAGGAAAAAGAAGTAGAGGGAGTGGTGTGTGGGAAACGAAGAAGATTGAAAGACGTAGGAGAAAAAGGAAGGAAAAATACGTTGAGAGCATAAGGAACATAGTCAAGGGAAAATGGAGGGAGGAACAAGATAGCAAGAGGAAAAACATAGGGATAAATACACAGTGGAAAAACATATGAAGAAAAATGCAAAAGTGAAGAAAATAATTCCAAATGAGGATCGACCAATGCTGCTGGAAGTTTTATGAGTTTGGTCTTCAACCTAATGGTCATCAATTGATTCTTTTTTCCCTACGTTAAAATAGTAAGATTCTAGCTAGTATCTTCTTGAATGCAAATGAGTGATTTTAGTGTGTGTGTGTGTGTGTGTGTGTGTGTGTGTGTGTGTGTGTGTGTGTGTGTGTGTGTGTGTGTGTGTGTGTGTGTGTGTGTGTGTGTGTGTGTGTGTGTGTGTGTGTGTGTGTCTTTTGGTATAAGATCTTTCATTAAGGAAGTCAAAGTAGGCAACCTGGTCTTTTCAAATGGGTTCGGTCACCTTCCTTGATCTAGTGAATGTCTCACTATTAGACAAGCTAGGTAATGTCATTAATGTGTATCATATAAAGGACTATGTTTTTAGTTTGAATTTTTAAACCATGATTTCATCATATGAAACCATAGATGTATTTGATTAAATAGATTTTAACAATTTGATGGCCCTCTATGCCATGAAATTAGATTGGTTGTGTACTCCCTATCTATTTTGTAGATGCCTTAAATTTTCATTGTTGATGCTACTATGTTTAATTTAGATTATGTGTGTTATGCATCAATGAAACACTATCATTTGTTATAATTCCATGTAATAGTTGTGATTATGAATTAGTTACTACTAGTAATTGATGGTCTTAATTTCATAAAACCTTGTGCCTTGGTAACCAACATCTACAAGTCACTACGCCCTTATACTTAGATTATTTCACTAACATATAAACCTAATGGATGTCATACACTATTTTGGGTAGCCTTATGCTGGTAAAGGTCAAATTAAGGATCAAATGGAAATAAGTGATAGGGTGATGATTATACTTGTAGGGGTTTATTATTTTGTGATTACTTATGTTCTCGTCTTTGAAAATCCATTTGGAATTCTCTATTTGAGATGATGGATAGAATATTAATGTCATTATATCTATTCTTATATTCCATAGGGGATAGTTAGTTGGGTTAAAATTGATGAGGGAAATGATTTAATTAAATGATTAATTGTTCTTGGGCTTATTTAATCCTGTTAGGGGTTTCACTTGGTCTGGTCATGTTTAGGGATTGAATGGTACAATTTTTGGCCATATGATTATGTTTTGGGTGGTATTAAATACCTTCACATTGATTAAGGTCAAATTCCCTTTGTGATTTAAGCAAGTTGATCGATTGCTTCTATAACCCTCCTTGAACCAAATTTAATATTCATGGATCATACGAGTTCGAGAGACCTCAAAATGATCCCTTGAATCCCTTATATCAATTATTGGCACCCAATCAATTTATTATATGCATGTCTAATGGATCCCTAATGTCATTGATGAACTTTTTTTTAGTTTCTGAATACATCCAAGGTTTTTAAATTTTTAATGCATTAGAGTTTCTTGATTTCAATGTTTAGTTGAGTTGCTTGAATACCATGCTTGGATGAGTTAATTGTTGGTCCTTGAATTGTTTATGTATAACTTTAAGTTATGTGTTTTTGTCTAGTATACTATGACTGTATGGTGTGTACCCTTGATGGGGATTGTGCCTATGTTGGTACTATATTATTATAATGGGATGTCCTTTGGTTCAGTGCCCAAACTACTCAGAACTTCCTCCTTGACCTTATTTATCAAAACCACCATCTAGATGATGAATGGGGGGCTCATAGGGCTAGTTGGGAGGGCTTGTCCTGATTGTTTTATGTTTATCCATACTTAGATGACTTCATGGATAGGTATGATATATTTTATCATGTTATTTTCATGTTGTTTACCTCTTTATTAGCTTAGATGTATTTTACTTCCATCTAGCATAACTAGTGTTGCAGTTATGATTACTTCCTTTGGATCTCAGATTAGTTGCAGTTGGCTTTGGCATGCTAACCTTTTATATGGTTAGGGATCCTTCTAAATTAATAATTTCAAGCTCATGTTTTTGATTTTGATGTAAATTTTTTGGAGCTCACATATAGTTTTGAATTCACTCTTAGATGTACTTGGATTTTATCTTGGGTTGTTAATCGGATATTCCTTACTAATGCTACGGTGTTACACAATACTATGTATATTATTGACTCTTTACGTATGTTATTACAAAGCCATTCATTCTTGTAATTATAACTTATAATTGACTTGACTCAATTAGCGTAGAAATATTTCATTATGTCATTTTATGGAATTTCATTATGTACACTTAATATAAACTATTATGGTAACCTAAGTAATGAATTTCTTAGGCAAAGAGTTTACCTATCTAATGGTTAGGAATACTTGACTGTATACTTGGGTTATCCTCGACATAGGATAGCTAATTTTCAATACTATTATTACATTGATAAATCACCTTGTTAGCTTCACCATGGAACATGTATAGTAATGATGTATGCATGCCTAATGTGGCATTTCTTAATTATGCAGCCTTATGGAGTTTTTATGTGTATTCTCTTGAAATTTATAATCATGGGACTTGAGTCAAGATTTGTATAATTGATATGTATATTTGGCTTGATATTTGTTTATCCATTACTAATGCCATGCTGGTGGATTACCAATACTAATGTTATATTGATGAATTGCCTTGTTATATTTATACTATGGAACATATGGTATATGATTTGCATGCTTTCATGTGGAATTGATTTTCTTATTCCATCTTATCAAACCCCTATACATATATCCCCATAAATTGAACCATCATGAAGATGTTGGTGTAGTGATTGTTAGGTAATGGATTTTATGTATTTTGGTAGTTGGGTGTCTCAACATGCTAGAGTATATTGGCTAAGACCACTAGTAAGTTAGAATCTTAAAATGGAGGGTAAGTAATGAGAGCTATCTAATCATTGTTTTTGTATACCTATGCTTATTCTCAATTCCTTTTATACTCATTCGAATTTCTCTTGACCTAACATAAGAATGTAGAGCTACTTGTAGTTGTTTTTCAAGTTGTGCATAGATTGTAGAGACTCCTTGGGTGCTCAAACTTGTATGTGGTAATATGAGACATTGCACATTATGCCATTGGAATAAATTGTTAGTTGTAGATAAGGAAGGCAATTCCTATATTCCTTGAAATATGATGCAAATATAATGTTAATTGATATTATTCCTTACTTATATGTGTATATAAATGAAGTAGCTAAAAATGCTAGTCATGAATAGTCATTTTTGAGTACTGGCTAGGACTATTAACTCCTCCTATTGGCTAGATTTTCTTATTGATTAGGCATTGCTATTAGTATGTATGTAAACTTTGATGTTTGTATGCTTTGGTAAACTAGTTCATTGGGAACTGTTGCATGCTTGAACAAGTTATATTGAGAATAGGTGAAGAAAGTTACTCTTTTATGTGGATATAACTTAGTAAGATATCTTATGAATTGAGTTGATTCCTTGAAGAATCCCTTAAGGAAAATAAGAGGTTAGCATTGTAAAATTAAATCATGCACAATAAATTCCTAATTATAGGAATGGCTAAAATGATAATATGGGTATGTAAATTTATTAGGCTAGTATACCTTTTCTACCTTAAACATTTATTGATAAGATAATCAATATTATGGATTATATTTATGTGTGGGTTGTCATGTACTCGAGGTGTGTTAATTACTCTTCCCATCATTGTTAATCTATCATATTGGCTATTTGCCAATTTCAAATTGATTATAATGATTCATGGGTTGGCTGCCACTATATCATTACCTACTAGAGGATGGGGTAAAGCATGATTATGAATTTGTACATGTACTTGCACCATGGCCAGCATGATTATGAATTGATTTAAATCATTTTATGAGTTAGGTTATCCCTATTGTATGCTCATGGGCCTTAGCTTAATCTATATGCACTCTTTTGATAGTGGATCATTATGGGTGTTTAGTACATTGGTTATCATGCTTGATTGTCATTAGGGATAATTTTTTCTTGGTTTCTATGTTGTGCCTTGTTGTGATCATTAATGACTCTGAAGGTTAAGATAAACCTTTCATATTGTGTGTATGTGGGTACGCTAAATGTGTATCACTTACTTCAATAAGTGAGGTCTGGGTCCATTATGCATCCATTATGTACTATGATATGCAACTTCAAAAAAAATGGGGTTATTTCATCTGATATCAAAGCAATATTTTTGCTTTAGGTAATTCTTGATTTTGTAGAATTGCTACATGGTGACCAATGAGTTGTACTAATCAGGCATAATTGAGAAATAAATCCCAAGACATTTAACCACAGGTTGAAGGTTAAGGTGTTATGTTATTTTTTTTGCTACTACAATATTATAGGCATCACTCAAAAGAAATGATTCTAAGGAATCTAGATTTTCTCTTATGTTGATTATTTTTGGTCCCCTAGCCTTATTTTGGGTCAACCCTTCCCAAATTTGGTTACATCAGGGTAAGTCTCACATATCAACCATTGAGTTATATGGGAAAGTCAATGGGAGTTAGGTGATATAGAATTTGCTCTTAGAATTAGGGAAATGATACCTGAGTATCTATGGTTAGCTTGTATGGGTGAGTCTTCCTTAGATACATGGAACAGAATGACCTAGGGAAGACCAAGGGTTCAACTTAAATCTATAGGGAATGATAGGGTGCAAAAAGGATTAAATTTATAGAGTAAGTTATCAAAGTTTGGGCTCTCCACTAATGAAAAGGATTGCCTTAAGCTATTAAAAACCTATGAACTTGCATGGGTATGCTAGCCAGAGTCCATACTATGTATGGTTTTTAGTGAAGTGGACACGTCTCCATGGGGTGAGTTGTTTGCAGATAGCAAGGCTACCCTACCCCTTGTTTTTCTATTATGACAAGTTTTTTAAATAGAATCTTCTTGTAATGACATTACAAAATAGATATGGTGAACAACCATAGTTTATGGCTTGGCTTAGGAGTCACTTTACGTGACTAGGGTAACATTATAACCATTTTATTAAGATAATAATACCTAGGAGGCATTATCTTGTCCTATGTATTTGACCTTTTAGTAAATTGATAAAGTTTTGGTTCTTTATGTTATTGGTTGATTTCATCTATTTTGTACCGTTAAAATAGGCAAACTTATGTAGAGCTAAAAATTTATGCATTTTAGCTTAGTTAAGCTTGATTTTGTTAGCCTTATTTGGGTTAATTTGAGGAAACAAGCAAATTAGTAACTCTAAAAAGGAGTGAAGCTAGCTACTCTTAGCATTTGAGAGTGATCTTGGATCAGTTTTATGCCTTTGATGCATGTTTTAATCATGTAGATGGTTGATTTCATGGGTATGTTGAGTGATCTTGGATGGGTTATACACCCATGGGGATGTATGTTTAGACTTGATTTCATCTTGACACTTATGAGGATGTTTATTGAGCTATTGGATATGTCCTACATCCATGAAGATGTGTGTTGCAAGTTCTGATTAAACTTACTAATTGTGTGGAATTGTGATTCCCATAGTAGTGGTATGGTACTCTCCTTGAGCCTTGTCTAAGCTCACCCTTTCCCAAATTGATGTTGCATTAAAAAAATATTCTCCATTCAACCTTTGACATGTTATATTTAGTCAATCAGTTGAATTATGATAAGCTTGTTTTTGGAATTTTAAGATAATGTCTAGATGTCTATTGATTGCTTGCATGAGCAAGCCATCTGATGAGGCTATAGTATGTTATATTGGGAAAACTAAGGGTGTAGCTCAATCCTAGAGGGCTTAATGGGGTGATTATGATTGACTTACATGATCAAGTTAAGATCTTTGGGATTGATTATGTAGTACCATTGATAGGTATCTAATGTATTTTGCATTACATCTACACATCTAGTGGACTAATGTAGATTCATGGACCCTTTTGCTTCACACACCTGTATGTTTGACCATTGTAATGTGTAAAATACCTTGGCATAGTTACCTATTCCCTAATTTGTATTTATCTTATGCTACTCCTTCATCCATTTAGGTTATTTTATGTTATTGTATAAACTTATGAGATGTGAAAGTGTTTAACCACGTGAAATGTATGAATTTTTGTTCTATCCAGTGGTTGTCTAGGTGATATTATTGTGTTATACATGTGATTATTATGTTGTTAAACTATAAATTGTGAATATAATCACTTCTGTATTATAATTTTGTTTGAAATCCAAATCCCTTGTTAACCTACCAAGGTATAGTGTTGTGACGTATTTTTTTATCTCATATTATTGTTATAGTTATTGTTAAGCAAGAGATATATTGAGGGGGGATGAATCAGTATATCATATATCTTATAAAACTTTCCTTAATCAAATTCCACTTAACCAAACATTCAAGATATGCAATAAAACTGAAATAATAAACACCACACAAGATAGAGAGAGACACCAAATTTAATGTGGAAACCCAATGTGGGAAAAACCACAGAGAACAATCTCAAGTATATGAATGAGTACCAACTCAAACAACAATATTTGCAAGCACCAACTTGCACGAGCACCAACCCCTTTGTTGAGCACCAACATAGCACCAACCCACAGGAGCACCAACCCCTTTGCTGAGCACCAACCCACAGGAGCACCAACCCCTTTACTAAGCACCAACACATCAAAAATTTATAAGCACCAACACAACAAAAATTCATGAGCACCAACCCATAGGAGCACCAACCCCTTTGTGTATACCACACAACTATCTCTCAATGTTTTTATCTCAACAAATGATAATTCATTACAATATCTCTTTCCTCTCTCACCTTTGCTCTTCTAAGCTAGATATAACAAATACAAATCATACTCATGTCTCTCATTGCTCTTCTAAGCTAGATATTACAATATCAAATCAAAATCTATCTCCCACATTACAAATGGCTTCTCAAGCCTTTATTTATATCTTTCCAAATGACCTTTGGCATTCCCCCTTTGTGACCCTTCAATCCTCATGGAAAATGGTGCCAAACTTGTATGACCCTTCATATCCTTGCATTTAAAAAGTTATGTGGTGACCCTTCATAAGCAAAAGCATCCTTCCCTCTTTTGTCTTTACCTTGGTGACTTTTCGTATTCCTCAAAGTGTCCCTTCATGATAAATTGTGCCCTTCCTCTTTTGTCTTCACTTGGTGACTCTTGGAATTCCCAAAGATGACTCTTCATGGGAAAATGTGTCCCATTGTTATTTTGTCTTTACCCCGTGACTCTTTGACTTCTCCATGGGTGCTTTCTTTTGTCCTATATGCAACCAAAAATATATTCATTAATATTAAATAAATATTAACACACATTAGCCAAGATATAACTATTAAAAACATCATTAAATGCAATAGGGCCTTTATCACCAATAATGATAGACCTTTGACATCAATGACAATATTTCCAACAATCTCCCCCTATGTCATTAATGACAACCTCAATATTGAAACTACCACATCCTGAATCCTACACATACTATCATCTAAAAACATACAGTAACTCCCCCTTACTATAGAAAATTATACCTATTTTTGCACCTATACCTATACCTGTTATTCTCCCCCTTTGACATCAATGGAAAAGGGCCTACCTAGAGCTAACACTTAACTCCCCCTCAACTGATGTTGAACATTAATGGCAGGAAGTAATAGAAATTACTCCTAACTCCTCTTGAAAATATTTGAATGTGTCCTTTGATTGTGCCTTTGAGAAGATATCTGATAATACATATAAATTATTGCCTATCCTTTGAGCATCTGCAATCAACTCATTTGAATATTTTCTTCTAATCTCACAACCTTCTGCATGAAACTTTAATGTGTATCCTTGATCACATATTTGACTAACACTCAATAGATTATGCTTAAGATGTTTTACATACAAAACATTCTTAGTCTTGTTTCTACCATAATCTAAACTCAAAGTACCTTTTCCAGCTATCTTGGCAGTGGTTTTATCTCCAAATCTCATTGTGCCACCATTGATCTTCTTTAGAGTTATGAACTTACTCTTATCTCCTATCATATGCCTTGAACATCTACTATCAACTAACCATGGTTGATCTTCATTTCTTATGTGCAGAGCTATCTGAACCATCATAGAATCTTCAGTTTGTTTCTTCTGCCATGAACATGTCTAAACCTTCCTCTTTATGAATGGAGATTTGAAACTCTGATCCTTCTTCTTGATGAATGGAGATTTGAAACTTGGATCCTTCTTAACTGACTCGAACATGCTTCTATAGTGTTGAGCTATGTGTCCAAAGTTATTGCACTTATAGCATACTATGGCATCTTCATCAAAGCTTGATAGAGGAGCAAAAGAGTTGTAGCTTCTGCTTGACTCTACATGACTTTCATTCTCCTTATTTCTGAAACTATTAGCTCTTTTTCTACATTCTAATTTCTTATGACCACATCCATTTTAATAAAAATAATAGCCATAAAAATAAGACATGTATGTATATCTTTGACCTAATTGCCTTTTGTAGCTTTGTTCCCTCCAGCCTTCTTTGTTTGAAATGACCTCTGTATTCTTCACTTCTTCCCTTTTTGTTTCCCCTTTCTGTAAGAGCTTCAACATAGCTCATTTTCTTTTCAAATCCGATACCTGTCTTATCTGAATTTTCCTTTTGACTTTCTAATATCTTATCCAATATGTTAGTGCTATCCTTAAATTTTGAATCACTAACTACTTTATCATTGACTGCTTTCTTAATATATTCTTTTAAAGAGGCAATTTGAATAACATACCTTTCACATTCTTTTCTTGTTATTTACAACTATGTTGTTAGATCTTCTTCATTCTTCTTGGTTTCTTCAAAGTGTGCTTGTAGATATTCAATTATTTCCTTTGACTCATGTTCATTTTTCTTGATCTGGTGCTTTAATCTTTTATTCTTCTTCTCAATAACTTTTAACTCTTCTAGGGCACAAATGAGTTCTCCTTCTAGATTCACTTTAGCTTTATCCTCTTCTTCTTCTTGATCATCTTCATGTATGGCCATGAATGGAATCTCTTCTTCTTCTAAATCACTGACTCCACTATCTTTGACTAAGCTAGGATCTTTAAAATACAGGCTCTTCTTCTTGAATTTACCTTTGAAATTCTTCTTGTATGTAGACTTTTCTTCTTCATCATCATTACCCTTATTTGGGCATTTAGCTAAAAAATGTCTAATCTTTCCACAATTAAAACATTTAAAAGGTAATTTTCCTTGATATTTACCTGTTCCCCTTTTTGGCTTGTGAATGAAAAGAGTTTCGTTGTCATCTTCATCATCACTGGAACTATCACTTGATTCTTGAATCTTAGCTTTCTCTTTCTTTCATGTCTTGAAATGCTCTTCTCTCTTTGAGGGTTTATCTTGTTTAGTCCACATTTTATATGCCATGAGTATACCATGAAGCTCATCCATCTTTAGCTTGGCTAAATTCTTCATCTCCTCAATTGTCGAAACCTTTACATCATATCTCTTTGGTAGAGATCTCAAAACCTTTTGTACCAATGTTGACTCTTCCAATGTTTCTCCAAAACCTTGAATCTGATTTACTATTTGATCAACTCGCAAGAGATAACTTGCTATATCTTCTTCTTCTTCCATCTTCAAACTTTCAAACTATCTTCTAAAAGTCTGAAGCTTAGCTTACTGAACTTTTCGATCACCTTTGTAAAAATTTTCGAGTTTTACCCAAGTTTTATGAGAAAATTTACATTGCATAACTTTAAAAAATTTAGATTCACATAAACCACATAAAATATAATTTAAAGCTTTAGCATTACATTCACTTGCCTTCTTTTTTACTAAAGTAATTACAAGTGTCTGTGGCTCTTCATATTCCTCCACCACTACTTGCCATATGTCAAATCCAAGGGCCATCAAATAAGTCTTCATTATTATGCTCCAAAAAGCATAATTCATCCCATCAAACAAAGGTGCCTTATTTGTATAAAATCCTTCATGTGATTCAGCCATCATGCTTTCTTAATCTTCCTTCAAGCTAAAAAAATTTTTCAAAAGGAACTTTCTCTACTACCAATTATTAAGCATGGGATATATTGAGAGGGGGGTGAATCAGTATATCATATATCTTATAAAACTTTCCCTTAATCAACTTCCACTTAACCAAACATTCAATATATACAATAAAACTAAAACAATAAACACCACACAGATAGAGAGAGACACCAAATTTAACGTGGAAACCCAATGTGGAAAATACCATAGAGAAAAATCTCAAGTATAAGAATGAGCACCAACTCAAACAAAAATATTTGCAAGCACCAACTTTTGGGAGCACCAAACCCTTTGATAAGCACCAACACAGCAACTATTTGTGAGCACCACCCACAAGAGCACCAACCCCTTTATTGAGAACCAACACAAAAACAATTCATGAACACCAACCCACAAGAGCACCAACCCCTTTGCTGAGCACTAACACAACAAAAATTCATGAGCACCAACCCATAGGAGCACCAACCCCTTTTTTTATAACACACAACTATCTCTCAATGTTGTTATCTCAACAAATGATAGTTTATTACAATGTCTCTTTCCTCTATCACCTTTACTCTTCTAAGCTAGATATAACAAATACAAATCATACTCATGTCTCTCATTGCTCTTCTAATATAGATATTACAATATCAAATCAAACTCTATCTCCCACATTACAAATGGCTTCTCAAGCCTTTATTTATAGCTTTCCAAATGACCTTTGGCCTTCCCCCTTTGTGACCCTTCAATCCTCATGGAAAATGGCACCAAAATTGTATGGCCCTTCGTATCCTTGCATTTGAAAAGTCATGTGGTGACCCTTCATAAGAAAAAGCATCCTTCCCTCTTTTGTCTTTACCTTGGTGACTTTTCATATTCCTCAAAGTATCCCTTCATGAGAAATTACACCCTTCTTCTTTTGTCTTCACTTGGTGACTCTTGGAATTCCCAAAGATGAATCTTCATGGGAAAATGCATCCCATTCTTCTTTTTTCTTTACCCCGTGACTCTTTGACTTCTCCATGGGCCCTTTTTTGTCTTATATGCAACCAAAAATATAATTGTTAATATTAAATAAATATTAACACACATTAGCCAAGATATAACTATTACAAACATCATTAAATGAAATGGGGCCTTTATCACCAATAATGCTAGACCTTTGACATCAATGACAATATTTCCAACAGTTATGAACATCAATGAAAGCATGATGTTGAGGGTAAAAAGGAACTATTTCCATATTAGATAGACTGGATATAGGATAGGGAGTGGAATCTCTCATAGGATAAAAATCCAATCCACCCCTTTGCATGAGGTAACCACCTAATTTATTCAAAGTGTGTACCACAAGAGCCACATATTGGTGATG
This sequence comes from Torreya grandis, assembly GCA_037957365.1. NCBI lineage: Eukaryota > Viridiplantae > Streptophyta > Pinopsida > Cupressales > Taxaceae > Torreya > Torreya grandis. Next base: position 745,889 of record JARHVA010002403.1, read on the forward strand.
GGACCCTCATACATAATGGTCACCTTATAGTTTAGTGTTTTTTATCTACCTTTTTGATGTTGTTACAAAACAACCTCTATGGAATCTCCTCATGTGAAGCTTGTGAATCACTATTTAGTCCTACATCATGGATGTGTATGCAAATCAATAAGGAGGCACTTGATAAAATACATGCACATGTTGGCATGTGCATGTATACATGTTATGATTGAGTTATTACCTTGTAATACCTATTATAGATATAAATTTTGGTATGAATATATTTTATATTGTTTTATGTATGACTAGATATTATGTTGGTCTGTGTTTGGAATGAACATTGTAAGTCCTGATCAAGTGGATTTTGTTATTATGGGTACCCATGTCCTCTAATTATTTTTCTTTTGATGTCATGAGGTAAGTGCAATTTGATGGTGTAACTATGATTCATGTAGCCATCATGTGAGCTCACAAGTGTTTGGAGAGCATGTGGTAAACCTTTGGGGTAGCATGTTAGGCATGGGTTGGCTTTTCCTATTGTTTAGTGTGGATAGTGTGGGATGTTGCACTATCCCCTGAATGGTATTGATTTTTTTGGGAAGTAACCATTAAAATAAGTTACTATTTTATGATATAATTCTATGATGAATGTTGATTTATTTATGCATAAGGCATAATGTGTGTCAATTAAGATATTGCTTCATATTCTAGTTTTTATATTTGAATCATGATGGGATTGTATTATTTTATAACTATGGTCATAAAAGTTGTAGTTTATTTGGTATGTTCTCTTGATAAGAGAGATGTCTAGCTGATATTTGGCTCTCTAGAAAATTTTTGACCTAATCAGTCATAATTGTTAAAAAATTACCTATCTTTCATGAGCTTGTAGCTGAAAGAGATGTGCATGGAAGACAACAAAAGATTTTTATTGGCCTTTATCGATATGGGAAATTTGTTCCCATGGTTGGTAAATTTTGTTTTACTTGGAAAGTCATGCCTATATGAGTGACTAAATTTTATAGTTTCTTAGAACTGTTTTAAAACGGTGGTATAATGTTTGTTTATACATTATTTATGGATCTAGGATGGTTAGACCCTTTTACCAAGGTTGTGATTACCCTTTTTGACTATTGGTTTATGACTTGTGCATCATAAACATGGAGTTGTAACCTGAATAAGATATGTGATTAAGCATTATTATTATCTGACTTGGGATAACTCCTTATTATTCTTCTAGTGTCTTATGATGATAGGAAAGTCATTATGACTTTTCTTATGACTTGGATTAAGAAATTACATGGTTGTAATTATGAACTATTATAGAGATAATAAATGTACCTTACCTATATAGTGTAGAACACTCCCTTGCTTTACTTTTATGTAAGTTGATGTTTTCTTAATTAATATTATGATTAAGTAGATGAAATCTTTGTATAGAGAGTAATTGAGTCCCCAAGGACAATCAAGTTCTCAGTTGTTGATTTAGTCATCAAGATGGCTCCTCTTTAAGAGGGGGAGGATGTCATGATCTCACCCTTGTGCACCCTGACATGAGTATGTAAATGATTGATTTAGCATGCATATGGTTAATTGCTACACTCCTTTGCATAGTTGGATTTCATTATTGTTT